>OX451741.1:378502856-378964881 GCA_948472305.1 Vicia faba | reverse complement strand
TAACTTTCTTGGATACCAAATTCTTAAGGATTTTTTACTTGGCTGCAATCCTCTTTTGAAAGTCTTGTACAAAACCCCCAAATATACAAAATATCTTCGAGGATAACCCCTAGGGTTTTCTGGATGAAACCCCCCATAAATCTCAACCCAATATTATCATTTACACAAAAACCTAATTCGGCGTTTATCAAACCTTGCCTAGATGGCACCCTGACAAAAAGATGATGTTGTACCCCAATATTTACCCTCTCATGTTTTTCCAAGGTCTTCCCTTACATGGTTGACCACAAACCCTTGTCTAAGGAAAAAGAAAATCTTTTGAGTGCTTTCGATTGGCATCTCCACAATGCCTTTTGTTTGGGCATCTACATAGCGCCCTTCGAACTTGGCATGTCACAAAGGGCCTTTCAATTGTCATTTCGAAAATGTTTCGATTGGCATTATGGTCAAGCCCTTATATTGGCATGGACACAAGGCCTTTCGATTGGCCTCATGACAAGCCTTTCGATTGGCATTGTGTCAAGGCCTTATGATTGGCATTCTGAAAGGACCCTTTCGTTTGGCACCCTGGGCCAAGCCTTTCGATTAGCATAGCATGCGATACTTCGATTTGGCATTGTGTCAAGGAGGCTTTGACAGGAATGTTAATCGTGTCCTTCGATTGGCATGGACAAGATCATTCATTGGCGTAGCAAAGGATTCTTCGATTGACATTTCAATAAATAACCTTCGATTGGTTTTGGACAAGGGCCATTCGGAGGAACTGAATCAAGAATCATTCAAAGGAATGGGATCTGATTCATTCGAAGGATCTCCCTCATAGCCGTTCGAAGGAGCTGAATCAAGGCCATTCGAAGGAGGCCATCAACCCATTCGAAAGAGAGCATTCGAAGAGGCCATTATGTCCACGTTTATGACAAATTCAAAATGGACAAGATCCCTTAACTTTGGCCAAGGTTACATATTGGTATTAATGGAATTCAAATGGTTGTTACAAACATTACTTCTCTTGTCCCCCCCCCCCCCCTTCCTCTTGTCCCCCCCCCCCCTTCCTACTCTATATAAGCAGCATGCTTGCAAGCAGAAAGAGAGGACGAACGAAAAAGATTAGAGAGATACGCTGCCACAAACCCACCAAAAGGTTGTCAAAATTTTCATAAGTAATCCAAGCCAAGGCAACCCTTCAACAAAAGTAATCCATGCCCAGAAGTCCCAGATCGAAGGTACCCACATCCAGAAAGTGTTCAAATCGAAAGTTTCAACTACTGGTAAGAGGGGGTAAATTATCAACTTTATATTTGCATAACACAACCATATTTGTTGTTTCATTAGATTCATCATTCTAGACAGAATCAAGGTCTTGGGTTTGACACCCAAGTCATGTTTTTCATTTTCTAACACTTGTTGCAGATATAGCCTGAAAGACCCAGTGCACGCAGGATCGAAGGACCTGGGTTTTGATACCCAGGTCCTGCATTTTTATTTTGCTAACATACTTTTACTACGTCCATCTCCCCCAGATCGAAGGAGCCATTGTCTTCCTGGATCGAAAGACGTAGTCTTCTAGGTGAAGAAGCCATAACTTTCTGGATCAAAGCTTCCCATTGTCCTCCTGAATCGAAGAAGGCAGCTCCCTCTTGGATCGAAAGACGTAGCCTTCTGGATTGAAGGAGCTATGGCCTTCTGATCGAAGGAAAACACCTCCTTTCTAGATCGAAAGATGTCTACTTCCTGGATCGAAGGGCATCTTGTTACCTGGATCGAAAGATTTTCCTTGTGTATTTTTTTTGCTTTTTTGTTTTTGTTTATTTTCTCTTAATGATTTTCTACTTTAAAAATAAACAACAAGTAAAAAAAAATCAAAAAAATATTAGGTTAGTTTTTTATTAATCAAATTAATTTATGAATAATAAGTTAATTAATTTAACATATTTTTTTCTTAAAATTAAAATTAAATAGAATTAGGCTTTATTTTCTTTTTACTATTATTGTATCTGCTTACTAGGTGTAATAGATAAAAATCAGGATATTTACTGCTTTATCCCCCTTTATCCTTGTATAATGTAAATCCCCACCCTGAAGCATTGTAATAGCATAGATTTAAATTCCTGCACTTTAATATTATGCAATATATTAACTGCTAGTAATTAGGCTTGTATGACAAGACTGAAATCAAACGTTAGTAACTTAACAAAAAGACAAAAATAATTGAACATAACACACATGCACATATACACCTCTAAGGTACGCCCACTTTGGTTGCCTTCACAAAACAGTCATGAGGCAGGAACACTTTAGCAAGACCCGTAAACCAAAAGATCATAGTCTCTCGATGACCCTACAATTGCCTTCTCGGTAAATCATCTAGTCCTTAAATGGAATTGCTAAAGCGTATCCACAAATTGCCTTTGTGATTGTAATGTCCCTTCGAGTGTCCCTCATACATCCAACGATGGGGCTACCTACTCACTAATAGTAGGATAGCACTGTCTAACGAAAAGAGGAAAAGAACAACCTTTTCGAATACAAAAGTAGATAGCTGTTAGAAGGTTGCTCAAACAATTTTATATTTTCTCCACTATCGTGAGAAACATTACATGGTTTTCCGTACTAAGGAATTTTCAAAACATCTTCAAACACAAAGCACAAAATCATCTTGAAAAATGAGCAAATCTCTAAGAGCCATGGAAAACCACAAGATGGAAAGGGTGCTAACACCTTTTCTTTCCATAATTTACCCCCCTTACTCAGAAAATTCTCGAAAAGGTATTTTTCTGTTCTTTCACCCTTTCCTTTGTTGTATAAAAAAAAGACGGTGGAGACTCTTGCTTACCGTGAAATTTGGCAACAAAAAACACAAAACCAATATTTAACAGTCGGTTCTACCACCGTATCACAGAACTGGCGACTCTGTTGGAAATAAAAATTAAAAGTGGGGTTACCTAGAGTTAGTTCATTATTTAACTGCTTTGTTGTGCTTTGTTTGCTTTACCTTGGAGGGCTGTTTGGGTTGTTTCTATAGATCCTACAACCAAATCTAGGGCACACTTTTAGGTAAACATCAATAGATCGTGGAGACTGTATGACATATACCGATATGGTTAAAGCGATGGTTGTGTTGGTGTGACAATTGGTTGGTACCGGTATCCCTTGTGTTGTATCGAGGAGAATACGGGGCCGCCGCGTGGTGTCCTGAAGCACTAACGAACCTTAGAACCTTAGTTTAACAAACTTGGCCATTAGAAAGTAGTGATATAGCCGGTCTTAGTGTAAAGTTGGGAATCAATTGATACTCGATACTACACTCATTGAGATCTGACTTTCAGGATGTTTCGGCCAAAAGAAAAGATTGCTAAGCTGAAATAATGCCGATAAAGAAAGATCAGGGATATTGAGACTCCTTAGAACCCGATTACTATTTCTAAGACAGGTTGGGCCAACTAAACTTAAAGATGGTACTTACCTATGGAATCCATGCAAGCCTAAACCTAAGGCTATTTGTGTGACTTGTTTGCTTCTTTGCCTAACAATTTAAACTCATTGCAGGGCTTTGTTTGGTATTCCTTGCAGGACCTTGTTAGTATAAATCCATTAAAATTGGTTTCTTACCCTGCAATTTTTTCTTAACGCATAGCATACACATCATAACATCATGCCACAACATTTCCATAACCATTTCAAGGATCTCAAGGGTTTGTGATGCAGGTTATGATAAATCAGATGTCTAGTAAGGGACAAAGGGTTTATTTTCCTCTAACCAATGCCATCAAAAGACCAAGACACGACAACTTGAGTCAGGGGCTATGATCCACTCGATATGGTGAGATTGACTCTCGTAGAAGGACCTTCAACGATACGAAGTTCTTCACTCAAAACTGCAAACTTCAACTTCTGACACTTTCTTGTTTTATCCCGCGAGATCTTGAAAATATTGCATATCATACATGTTATTACATAATAGGTTCTCCAGGTACAAGCTTCTTATCCCTTTGCTGTTTATTTCAGCAAGAAGAAATGGCTCTTGAACAAACAATCAAAGACCTTCAGGCTCAAACGCTCAGTTCCAACAAATGTACCTGACTTTGACCCAGGGCAAGAAGACTTGAAAGCTCTGATCGTCAAAAAGAAGACTAAGAAGGCAAAGAAACCAATTCATGTTTTGAGTGTGGGAAGAAGAAGACCATCTAAACGAGCTCTAAATTTTGCAACCCCATCAAAGGAAGGGATAATCAAGAAGAAGATGACGAGGAATCAGATGAAAGAGACAACAATCCAGTGTCAGAAGAAGATGAACCTGACTATTCTGAGGAGCAATATCCTCCTGCGGATGATAAATATAAACGGTTGGAGGATCGGCTCAATGCCATGGAGATCTAAAGGGTGCCCGGTCTGGATTTTGAAGAATTAGGTTTGGTTCCAGGGGTGGTCATCCACCTAAGTTCAAGGTCCCTATATTTGCAAAATATGACGGCGTTTTCCTGTCCCAAGCTTCACTTGAGGTCATATGTCAAAAAGATCCAGCCTCACACTACTGACCGGAAGCTATGGGTCAATTTCTTCCAAGAAAGTTTGGCTGGAACTCAACTGGATTGGTTCTATCAGCTAGAAGGAACATAAATCCGTACCTGGGAAGACTTGGTTGCTGCTTTATACAAGCAGTACCAATACAATGCTGACCTGGCACCAACTCGAGTGCAACTGCAGAATATGTCCATGAGCTCAAGAGAAGGCTTCAAGGAATATGCGCAGAAATGAAGGGATTTGGCTGGCATGGTTCAACCTCTTTCGACTGATCGGGAAATGGTGGACATGTTCATGGCACTCTGACATGCCCATTATTCAATTTGCTGATTAGAAGTTCCTCATACGGTTTTACAGAAATGGTTCTGACTGGGAGAGGATTCAAAGTTGTATCAAGAGTGGGAAGATTCTAATGGCGGCATCCTCTAATGATGAGAGAAAGAGATTTGGTGGTAGAAAAGGAACTAATGTTGTCTATGGTCAAAAGCGCCATAATAGAAATAACCACTATCAGTCCGTGGGAGCAGTGTTAATGTCTGATCCTACACCTGTTCAACATCAACGGGGAAATAAGCGTAGGATAAAATATAAAGAGAGGAAGTACACTGATATTAATATGCCTTTGTCTCAAGCATTACCACAATTTCTAAAAGTGGAGCTGATTACACTGAAAGATCCTCCTCAAAAACGTGATACCTCTTCTCCTAAGTACAATCCTAATGTAAAATGTGCTTACCATTCTGATAGCCCTGGGCACCACACCAGCATCTGTTGGACTTTGAAGAACAAGATTCAGGATTTGATCGACATCAAGGAGATCTAATTTGACTCTCCTAAGACCCCAGTGTGACAACTGCTCCCATGCCAAATCATGGCCAAAATTGAGAGCGTTTATTACATTTAAATTATCAGTTGTAATTCCTCTATTGCTTAAAACATTTATCTTTATGTCAAACTCTGGTTATTCATATTAATACATTGCATACCTTTGTCTTGAATTATTTAATTTGTATTCATTATATTCATACCATGTTTTTACTTCCTTTATGTGATATCCAACTCTTGATTAAAAGATCTAAGCCTTTAGAGGGAGGATGACGAAAATGATACGACAATATCTACAGTATGCTTTGAATAGACCTCGCTGACGATGTACAAACGTTGTTTCAAATCCCAAATAGTGGAGTTATAAGGAAGATAATCCCTAGTCAACCCCTTTGAGCCTAAGAAGTAGGAGTTTTTCTTTTCACACAAATTAAAACCCTTTAATCATAACCGGGGGAAGGGTAGTTTTCTCAGCTAATTCAGAGGCACATTTCAGTCGCAGGCTTTCCGTTCATACACGACAAATAGTGTAGAAGATGCTCTCCAAAAGATGGTGATGGTTCCACATAATCATAAGAACAGGTCGTCATTATCTATCAAAAATAAAAGCCCATTAAGTCAAAACACATGAAGGAGACTTAAGAAAAAAACCAGGGAATCCCGTTGGCTGTAATCACAAAAGAAACAGTTCAGAAAAAAGACAGGGATTACAAAATCAAAAAAGAAAGAGGTCCTACAAATCCTCAACAAAAAGAAAAGGTCACAAAAAATGACTTCCTTCTCAAACAAACGTTCAATTTCTGAACCATCACCAAGTATCAGAGCAAAGATTCTAGACTCAACTAGTATTCAAAACGCACAATTAACTGAGTATAGGACTGAAGAACATCACGAAGAACGGGTGGGTACAAATAAATTTTAAGCCTTTATCCTTTGTTTTTAAACCACGAACCAGGCCATGTTACAACCCTTAAAAGTCCTAGCTGAAGCATGGGTTAGTTCGAAAGCATACTGTTACAAAGGTATCCTGACTCCTGTAAGGTTTTCTATAAATCCTGAGCTGACATCACACTTTTATAAAATTTGTTTGTTTTACTACAAAAACGCATTTTCAAAATTTCAAGACAGACATAAGCTTGCATTCTTAAAATACATTGTTTGCATATGACTATTTGTTCAACAACAGAGAAATTTGCAGACTAATATTAAATGAACAGAAATCCTCTCAATGAGCAGAATCCCCTCAGATTGAAAGACATTCCAGTGTTAGGCATTTCATAATCAAGGGGCATGGCATGGTATCCAGCTGATCTAGGGCAGTCAAGTCAAGATTCGAGGAATCTCTCAAAAGTGCCAAATAGCCAGAGACAGATCTCCATCTGAATCACTTGGGGCATTGGACATGAATTCAAGCAACAAATCTTGTACGATCAAACAAACATCTTCTGGCAGTGTGGTAACACTTACTACTATAGACAATGACAATTCTCTGTACCCTATGAACATGGACATAGTCGGAAAACACTATGCATGAACAAAGACTCGCTAGGCTGACTGGCCCGGACAAAAATAAGGGCATCCCGGCGAACCAAAAGGAGTTCGGGAAAAAATTAGGGACATGTAAAAAAAATTGGTGCACCCGGCAAGTCAAAAACTTGAAAAGGTGTCTTGAGCAAAAAAGGGTATCCAGGTGGACTGAAAACCAGAAAGGGAAGTCCGTGAAAAAGTTAGGGATTAAAAACGTACGACTATGTCCCTTCATCTTGTCATTTGTTTATTAGTAGAAGACTTATCATTCTGATCAACATTTACCAAGCACCCCAAGAGTTGGGATGACACTCAAACCATCTACAAAGTCTCTGCAGGTACTTTCTCCAGCAAGTACACAGGCAGGGGAATCTTACTAAAAAGTCGTTGCCATATCCTTAGCTTAAAACCTAGTGATGTCAAGTGTTCTTGTATCCCCGACAGAACAGGAATTTCCAACTACTTCTCCAACATCAGGTTTTCCGCAGTGAAGTCACCAAGCTTCTAAAGATTCCCCTTCATGATTTTCAACAAAATCCCCAAAGTAGTTTATGGAGTTCACCTTATGCAACAGAGTTTTATAAATCTGAAGTAGTTTATAAAGCCTTATCCCCAGTAGAGTTTATTTCTCTGGATGCGGAAGTTCATCCCCCAACGGAGTTTGTTCTCCAGATTGGTGAAGTCTCCCAACAGAACTCTTCCCCATGGTGAAATCATTCTTAAACAGAAGTCGAAGATCCTCGACAGAGAAAGGGAATGGACAATAAAATTATCTCCATTCATTATCCCCAGTAGAAATTGAAGAATCACTTTCTTCACTCACCAACAGTAGTCCGGGATTCAGCTTCCCGGTACTCTCCAACAACAATCAGGGATTCATTTTCCCTAGTTCAACAATATAGCAATGGAATGAATGACACGTTCATACATTGCATTCATACATCATTTTAAAGATGTCAAAACATACGCAATACGAATGCATATATCACAATCTTGTGTTTTTGAAGGACACCATTTCACTCCATGCATCATGACATTGCATGCAGCTAAACCTTTATCTTTTCAGGTAAAGTCTATACACAGACTAATTCGTCTGACCAGACGAATTTCTGGTACTCTATCGAGGTAACAATCGTCCAAGATTCCTTTATCATCTGATGAGGTAGAAATCGTTAAAGATTCCTTCATCATCTACTGAGGTAGAAATCGTTAAAGATTCCTTCATTATCCATTGAGGTAGCAATCGTCCAAGATTCCTTCATCATCTATTGAGGTAGCAATCGTTAAAGATTCCTTCATCATCTACTGAGGTAGAAATCATGAAAGATTCCTTCATTATCCATTGAGGTAGCAATCGTCCAAGATTCCTTCATCATCTTTTGAGGTAGAAATCGTTAAAGATTCCTTCATCATCTACTGAGGTAGCAATTATTAAAGATTCCTTCATTATCCATTGAGGTAGCAATCGTCCAAGATTCCTTCTTCATTTGTTGAGGTAGCAATCGTCCAAGATTCCTTCACTATCTATTGAGGTAGCAATCGTCCAAGATTCCTTCATTATCCATTGAGTTAGAAATCGTCCAAGATTCCTTCACTATATGTTGAGGTAGAAATCGTCAAAGATTCCTTCACCATCTGTTGAGGCATTCCCCAGCGAATTCCTCCTCAGACAACAAGAGCCAGAATCCCCACAAAGAGAATTCTTATGAAGCCAGCATCTATTTTGGATGGCATATTTAAGCCCATATCCGACGACTCTTCGTCATACTCCTTGGATGGAATCTTTAAGCCCATCTCCGACAATATCCTATCATCTTTTCCAAATGGAATCTATAATCCCATTCCTGATATTACCTACACATTCAAGTATCATTTCAGACGAGTTCAAATTTATGAGCACTCTAGTGTTCAATCATCTTCCACCTTCAGATCACGAAAGGCAGACAAGCCAATCTACATCCTCAGGTTTAAGAAGATTGAACAGAGGCAGCTGTTGTACCCCAAAATTTACCCTCTCATATTTTCCAAGATCTTCCCCTACATGGTTGACCACAAACCCTTGCCTAAGGAAAAATAAAATTTTTGAGTGGTGTTTTAAGTACCTTTCGATTGGCATCTACAAAATGCCTTTCGATTGGCATCTCCAAAATGCCTTTCAATTGTCATCTACATAACGCCCTTTGATTGGCATGTCACAACGCCTTTCGATTGGAATTCCGAAAATGTTTCGATTGGCATCATGGTCAAGCCCTTAGATTGGCATGGACACAAAGCCTTTCGATTGGCCTCATGACAAGCCTTTCAATTGGAATTGTGTCAAGGCTTTCGATTGCATTCTGGAAGACCTTTTCGTTTGGCACCCTGGGCCAAGCCTTTCGATTGACATGGCAAGGGATCATTCAATTTGGCATTGTGTCAAGGCGGATTTGACAAGCATGTTAACCGTTTCCTTCGATTGGAAAGGACAAGATCTTTCAATTGGCGTAGCAAAGAACTCTTCGATTGGCATTTCAATAAATACCTTTCGATTGGTATTTGGACAAGGGCCATTCGAAGGAACTGAATCAGAACCATTCGAAGGAATCGCATCAGAGTCATTCGAAGGAGCTCCCTCAGAGCCGTTCAAAGGAGCTAAATCAAGGCCATTCAAAAGAGGTCATTAACCCACTCGAAAGAGAGCATTCGAAGGCCAGTATGTCCACTTTTATGACAAATTCAAAAATGGACAAGATCCATTAACTTTGGCCAAGGTTATATATTGGTACTAATGGCATTCAAATGGATGTTACAAACATTACTTCTCTTGTCCCCCCCCCCCCCCCCCGCACCTCCTACTCTATATAAGCAGCATGCTTGCAAGCAAAAAAGAGAGGAAGAATGAAAACGATTAGAGAGATACGCTGCCCATAAACCCACCAAAAGGTTGTCAAAATTTTCATAAGTAATCCAAGCCAAGGCAACCCTTCAACAAAAGTATCCACGCCCAGAAGTCCCAGATCGAAGGTACCCACATCCAAAAAGTGCCCAAATCGAAAGTTCCAACTACTGGTAAGAGAGGGTAAATTGTTAAACTTTGTATTTGCATAACGCATCCATATTTGTTGTTTAATTCGATTTATCATCTAGACAAAATCAAAGGGTTTGGGTTTGGTTCCCAAGTCATTTTTTTCGTTTGCTAACACTTGCTGCAGATATAGCCTGAAAAAACCCAGTGCACGCAGGATCGAAGGACCTGGGTTTCGATACCCAGGTCCTGCATTTTTATTTATCTAACATACTTTTGCACGTCCAGCGCCCCAGATCGAATGAGCCATTGCCTTCCTAGATTGAAAGACGTAGTCTTCCAAGTCGAAGGAGCCATAGCCTTCTGGATCGAAGCTGCCCATTATCCTTCTGACTCGAAGAAGGCAGCTCCCTCCAGGATCGAAAGGCGTAGCCTTTTGGATCAAAGGAGCCATAGCCTTTTGGATCGAAGGAAACACCTCCTTCCTGGATCGAAAGACGTCTCCTTCCTGGATCGAAGGGCATCTTCTTCCCTGGATCGAAAGATTTTCCTTGTGTATTTTTTTATACTTTTTTTTAAATTTATTTTTGTCTATTTTCTCTTAATGATTTTCTACTTTAAAAATAAACAACAGGTAAAAAAAAATCACAAAAAACATTAGGTTAGTGTTTTATTAATCAAATTAATTTATGAATAAATTAATTAATTAATTTAACATCTTTTTTTCTTAAAATTAAAATTAAATAGACTTAGGCTTTATTTTATTTTATACTAAAAACAACAAAAAGATTTTCTTTTTACATTTTCAGACGTGTTTTCAACTTTGCGCGCATTTATTTAATTTCATATTTTTACTATAATTGTATCTGCTTACTGGGTGTAATAGATAAAAATTAGGATATTTACTACTTTATCCCCCTTTATCCTTGTATAAAGTAAATCCCCTCTCCGAAGCATTGTAATTGCGTAGATTTAAATTCCTGCACTTTAATATTATGAAATATATTAACTGCTAGTAATTAGGCTTGTATTACAAGACTGAAATCAAAAGTTAGCAAACTTAACAAAAAGACAAAAATAATTGAACATAACACACTTGCACATATACACCTTTAAGGTACGCCCACTTTAGTTGCCTTCAATATAACAGTCATGAGGCATGAACACTTTAGCAAAGATTCGTAAACCAAAAGATCATAGTTCCTCGATGACCCTACAATTGCCTTCTTGGTAAATGATCTAGTCCCTAAAACAAAATTGCTAAAGCGTCTCCATAAATTGCCTTTGTGACTGTAACGTCCCTTCGAGTGTCCCTCATACATCCAACGATGGGGCTACCTACTCACTAATAGTAGGATAGCATGGTCTAAAGGAAAATAGGAAAAGAACAACCTTTTCGAGTACAAAAGTAGATAGTTGTTAGAATTTTGTTCAAACTATTTTTGCACTTACACACAAATACTAATTTTTCAAAAGACATTTTCAAACACTATGTATATTTTCTCCACTATCCCGAGAAACATTACAAAGTTCTCCGTACTAAGGCGTTTTCAAAACATCTTCAAACACAAAGCACAAAAGCATCTTGAAAAATGAGCAAACCTCTAAGAGCCCGTGGAAAACCATGGATGAAAATGGTGCTTACACCTTTCCTTTCCATAATTTACCCCCCTTACTCAGAAAACTCTCGAAAAGGTTTTTTTTTTCTTTTCACCCTTTCCTTTGTTGGATAAAAGAAAAGACAGTGGCGACTCTTGTTTACCGCGACATTTGCGAACAAAAAACACAAAACCAGTATTTAACAGTCGGTTATTCCATCGTATCACATATGATTATGTGTGATTTATCAATGTATGCATAGGTTGGAGGTTGAAGGTGAAGAGAAATGGTGGTATGTGTTTATAGTTTCATTCAGTTGGAATGATGTACGAATGATGTATTTATAGTTGTGGAAGTTTGTATGTAAAGAGGTAATTTTCATAATTAAAAGAATTAAAAAATTGACCCAATCAAAGATTATGTGTCAGCCTAAAACACAGATGCGCCAACATATAAAGCTAAAAATTACAGTATGTGTCGGCCTGAAAAGGCTTACGTGCCATCTTATGAGAAACAGATGCTACAACCTTTAATATTAAAGCACATGTGACAGCCTGAAAATCATATGTGTCGACACATTAACTGAAACTTACAGTATGTGTCGGCCTGAATACTTCATGTGTTGGCTTGTACCAAATAGAATCTATAGGCTTCATTATTAAGTTACACGTGTCGACCTGAAAATCGTATGTGCTGGCACATGCAGGTAATTTTTGTGCAGAAAATGAATTTTGATGTTTTTGGCCAATTTCATGGTAGTTTTGAATGATTCCTAAGACCTCTAACGCAAGGGTGTACCATATGACATAGAGATACCGTCCAATATGCAAAACTTATAAGCTTTCCTAGTTTTGACATCATGCAAAATATCTAATGGTGAAGTTGCACTCACATACTCCCCCTTTTTGATGATGGCAAAACTTGCGATGAGGCATTTCATGTTGTTATCGAAGGTTCCCCCTGACTTTGTGCTTTCCAACTTCATCTCGCATATTCTCCCCCCTTTAACAAAATCAAATATAAAGATAGGAAATCGTGAGAAGTATCATATTCCAATACAAATACTAATATATCACTCAGAGGCATTTTTGCATTGAAAAGCAACAATCACATATCCCTATATATATGTAATGATGCAAAATTGATAAATAACTAGCATAAAACATTACCAACATGTAATATAATGCATGAATAATAATTAATGTGATGCAAGAGAAAAATTTTCAAGTTGCTTCTATATATTCACGATTACATAACACAACACAATGAAACTCCGGATATTGCTCACGCATGTGCCTAGCATAGCAACAAAAATGTGACAACTCAATCCAAAATGAAAATATTATCATAACATGTGACCAAACTACAACAAGAACAATAAATGAAAATAACATGCATATATACAACTCATACACGAATGTAGGAAATAATAATAGCAACACATGCTTGTGCATACAAGAACAAACTTATACAAATGAGAAAGAATTAATACATGAAGCCATTATAAACATATACATTGAGAACACACAATGGTTTTCAGTAAAAAAATTTGGAAATGAACAATCATGGTTTTCATCATTTCAGAACATATCAAACATTCTTAACCAACTAATAACATACATTAAGAAAAGTCTTATTTTTTAGAAAAAATTTGGAACTACAATACCTTAATCTTGATGGAACTGAAGATGCACTCACATGATATTAAATAAGAAAACAAAGGTTAGAGAAAATGTATAAAAGTGAAAAGAACAAATAAATTAAGCAACATTGGAGATATAAATAATCCTCAATTCCTCATGTTTGTTGAAAAACAGTTTGGTTTTGAGAAGTTTTGTGAAAATGTAGGCAAGTTGATTTTCACAATCAAAATGCTCGAACACAACATCCCCTTTTTCAACGTGATTGCGAAGGTAATTCAAGATATTACTTTGCTTGACACACACATGTTCCTTCCTTGAGTTACTTTATTTGGAGTCTAAGAAAGTAATTCAACTCTCCCATAAGACTCATTTAAAACTCTCCTTGCATAAGCTTAGAGAACTCCTTGACAAGTTGCATGTTAGTAGAATCAAATATTATATAATGTAAAATGTGTTATGTTTGATATTTATGAAGTTAAACATGCTTATGTACACATAAGTGTTTAAAAAAAGAAATCCATGAAAATATACTATGATGAGGTCCTTTCAAGTACATAAATTAATAAGACACCATGATTATCAATTAAGAATTATTTTGCAAATGAATGCTTATAATATATATATATATATATATATATATATATATATATATATATATATATATATATATATATATATATATATATATATATATATATATATATATATATATATATATATATATATATATATATATATATCATACACCAAATAGGTTATGTACTTAGAAAAAATAAACAAGTAAAAGAGAGAACTTACTAACAAAGAAAAAATTGAATCAATACTACCTCACCGTACAATATGACAGAGGAGGCACTTACATTTAACAAGGAAATCTAAAAATAAAGTTGAACCAAATGCAAATTATGCCACAAAGACTATAGAAAACCAAGATCTTAGCGCTTCTTGCTTTGACAAAGTACCTAAAAGTATAACTTGTGATGAATCCAAGAAGTTCATTGATTTGATGATCATTCATTTTCATTGAACTTTCATCTTTATCCTTTTCACGATAGTTATCTTTCTCCTCCTCATGTTTCACTGGTTCGGGTTGATCAATTCCTTCTTCGACTTCATTGAGTATGCCTCTTGAAGATACACCTACATCATGAAATGAATCCTTTTTTGAGTATTCTGAGATACAACATCAAAATTAATTTACGAATATTTTACCAATTTAACAAAACTTGTTGCTTTCTGTTGTACCCCAAAATTTTCCCTCTCATTTCTCAAAGGATCAACCTGGACCCTCAGGTTTGCTTCCATCCATTTTCAAGTCTTGAATTACAAATTTTCCAAGAAAGTCATTCACAAGGGCAAAATGGTCATTTGCACACTAAAAAGTAAAACTCTGACTTTTGGATCAAAATCAAGCTTCAAGAATCATATTTCATCAAGACACGTTGAAATATGAAGTTCGTTTCATCAAGAAATTCAAAAGTCAAAATTCTAAATACTTAGAATCTTTCTAAGTGTTTAAGAAATATGACAAGCTCAAAACTTCTGATCAGATTATCACCATGATGCAAGCTGATTCTGGAAGAACTTCTGGCACAAAAGTTATAGATTTCAATAAGATCTAAAACATTGCGGAACAGAACTTCTCTTGGAAATGCTGGAATTTCAAGTTATAAAGGTTCAAAGACACGTCTATGAAACTAAAGCACTCAGCAAATTCTTGACACTTTCAAGACAGAGTTGGGTCAGAACTTCTGGGCCAGTTTTCATAAAGGTTTAGTCAGAGTTTACAAGGGTAATTCAAAGAAGGTTACAAAGCGTGCTACAAGCTTCCTGGAAAGTCTGAGAGTTCCTTCAGAACATGCTGGAGCAAGGAGATACAAGGATCAGAAGTTGGATGCTTGTTCTAAATTATGCTGAAGCTGAACCTCTGACCCAGAATTAAGCAATGATGCAAAATCTCACATTGCAGGATTTCTGGTTTGATAAATATCATCATCATTTAATGCTCACAACTACTTTTGAGTCTTTATCCAAAGGATTTCCCACGTGTGGCATAGAAGTACCATTACTATCTTGGAAAAGAAAACTCTTGTACAAGAGTGTGCTAGGCCCATGTGTTGCTTTTTCTTTTGAAGTTACCTTTCCTTAATTCCTGCTTACATTTCCAGCTTAGGCGCTGCTAAGGCTACGAACCACCATACATGCTTCAAGAACAAGGCAGCTCCCTAGCATGTGATGTTTGTACTCTACAAACTATTTGCCTATAAATTGAGAGCCATTGGCAACGGTAAAAGGGTCGAAAAAATTGAGAAAGAAAAACCCTTGAACCCCTGCTAAAATTCCAAGAGTAAAAGTTACAAACACGAAATACAAAACCTGTTAACTTTTGATTTCTTACATTCAAACTCCATTTGTTCTCAAGTGTTTCTTGACTAAAACCATCCACACATTTTCTTATTCACATATTAGAAGCTATCCTAACTTCTGTTTTCATACTGTAATACATTCTCCATCCACTTCCACTTCAAAGAAGTCAGAACATTACCCCTTGGTTGTTCCAGAAGTTGAAAACTTCCAGCCTGCTGAGTACGTGAAGAAGCTGCTCAGAACATCGCCAGAGTTCAGGACCAAACTCCAGTTCAGAGTCTTTTCCAGCTGCAAGGTAAGCTTC
This sequence comes from Vicia faba, assembly GCA_948472305.1. Lineage (NCBI taxonomy): Eukaryota > Viridiplantae > Streptophyta > Magnoliopsida > Fabales > Fabaceae > Vicia > Vicia faba. The sequence continues at coordinate 378,949,091 of OX451741.1, read as the reverse complement.
TGCTGACTCTCATCATATTACTTAGGCATTATCAGATTTGCATGTTCAAAAAAATACAATGTAGACATCATGTTTCTGAGGCTGTACGTATTCTGAGTATTCACGTATTTGTATGCCTAAGTAGGGAGTAAATTAGTTCAGAACTTCTTAAGGAAATTAGAATTAGAAAATTCATGCTTGCCTCTAATTTATATTTCTGATACCTCTTGTTTCTGGAACACTGAAACCAGCCATAACTGTTATATGCGCATCTTCTGTTCTGTTGAGAAATGACTAAGTTGCAGATATTCTGACTAGCATGGAGAGGGAGACCAAGTTCTGCCAGTGGTATCATAACTTCTGAAATCTTCTTTGTTCCCAGCGGACCCAGAAATTCTTACTTTACCTATTTTTACTAATATGATCTCAGTTTTGCAGCATGCCAGAGTCATAACTTCTGATCTCCTTTAGTCAGCAATACGCTGATTCTATTTTCTTTTTCCTCACTATTTTTGAGATCACTTCTTATTTCATTAATCAAAAACACCAAAAACATTTTTCATTTTTACATGCTTTATTTTATTTCTTAAAACAAAAAGATCAAAAATATTTTCTTAAACAAAACTTATCTCTTTTCTGAAACAAAACAAGTTCATTTCACATTTTCTTGTACATTCTTATTCATTCAATATGGTTGTAATAGTAACTTAGGATTTAATTTTATTTGCAATCCCCATTTGTAAATATGTACCCCCATCCCCCTAATGCTTGTAATAACGTAGAATATCTATTTTCTGCACTTTTTATTGCTTTCATATATTGTTAGTAATTAGGGTATGTATGGAAAGACATGAAATTGACAAGTAGATAACCTTAATCAAGACTAAAAATGCATGCAATCAAACACACTTGCACACTATCACCCTTAGGGTAATCGCACTTTTCCTATCGGAAATATAGTCATGTCCCTCGAACATGGGTGTTTTACCAAAGACCCTCGATAAAAGATCGTAGTCCCTCAATGACCCTCGATGTTGCCTTCGGTAAACGATCTAGTCCGTAAATGACATTGCTAAAATGTCCCATAGGTTGCCTTCTGTGACTATACAAACGTCCCACACTCGTCCTTTCACATCCAATGATGGGGCTTCTCACCAAAACAATGGTAAGATAGTAACATCTAAAGGAGGAGGAAAAGAACAAATAAGACCTTTTGAGTAGGTAGATTCGCTCCTAGATGCTCGCTTGCTCACAACAAAACATTTTTCCACCAACACTCTCATTTGAAATCTTTTCAAAAGACAAACACTTTGTACGCGTTCTTATAGAAACGAGAGCCATTACAAAGAAAACCCTTTTCAAAATCACTTTCAAAAACACATTCCACAAACACCTCTTTGAACTATTTTCAAAACAACACTTTGTACGCATTCTTATAGAGACGAGAATCATTACAAAGTCACATTTTCAAAATACTTTCAAAACCCACATCACAAGTACACATTCAAACAAAAGCAAGTGATCTAGAAAGTAACTAAGAGCCCATGGAAAACCATGGATGAAAAGGGTGCTAATACCTTCCCTTTTCATAATTTACCCCCTAAACTCAAGAAAACATCTCTAAAGGTCTTTCCTGTGCTTTTTCACCTTTCCTTTTGGATAAAAGAAAAGTCGGTGGTGACTCTTGCTAAACCGCAACATTTGCGAATCCAAACGCAAAATAAGCAAGTCAGTTCTCCCACCGTATCACAGAACTGGCGACTCTACTGGGGACTTTTTAAAAAAAGTGGGGTTACCTTAGGGCTAGATCACATCTATTTGCTTTCTTTGTTTGACTTGCTTGCTTTAAATTTTTGGGTCATTGTTTGGGTTTTGTTTTGATCCTCCACCCGGATCTGGGACACCTTTTTAGGTAAGTAGCAATAGGTTGTGGAAACTGTATGGCATAGACCGATATGATTGAAACAATGGCTACGTTAGTGTGACGCATTTGTGGGTACCTAAATCCCTCGTGGTGAATCGAGGAGAATACGGAGCCGCTAAGTGGCGTCATGAAGCACTAATTGACCTTAGAACCCTAATTGAACAAACTTGGCCATTAGGACGTAGTGAGATAATCGGTTTCGGTGTAGAGCTGAAAATTTGTTGATACTCGATACTAAACTCATTTAGGCTGTACTTTTGGGATATCTCGGCCGCAAGAAAAGATTGATTGTGCTGAGACAATACCTAAGAGAAAGGTCGGTAATATTGAGATACTTTAGAACCCGGTCACTATTATTAGGACAGGTTGAGCTAACTAAACTTCAAGAGGGTACTTACCTATAAATCCTCATGCAAGCCTAAAACATAGGGACTTGTCTACTTTGTGTGTATATATTTACTTGTACATAACATCATAAGCATCATACGCATGCATGATAACCATTTCAAGGATTTGGAAATTTATCTTTGTTTTTGTTTTATAGGTCATGATATCCGTCTGAAGGAACACTATCCGAATCAGCTTTGTAAAGGCACACCCTCAGCTTCAAGTGTTAGCCTCAAGAGTGCCCAGGGATTCTCCTTTTACAAAGAAATATGGTCGACTCCTCAGTTTGGCTACATCCAGTTTCCAAGAAGAGATGATGTGTGTACTGTTCCAATTCTTTGATCCCGTACATCATTGTTTCACTTTCCTGGACTATCAATTGGTACCTACACTGGAAGAGTTCTCTCTACTCTTAGGGGTGCCAATGCTTGATCAGTTGCCATTCACCGGTTTAGAAGGGATTCCAAAAACTGAAGTCATCGCCGAAGCTTTGCTTATGAAGAGAGCCGACATCATAGCCAATTGGGAGACAAGAAGCGGGGTCAACGGTTTCCTAGCCAAGTTTCTATTGGAGAAGGCTTGTTCAGTCTGGGATGACATGGATTTCCAGGCTTTTCAAGACATCCTAGCTCTTCTCATTTATGGTTTGGTTTTGTTCTCCAACTTGGACCAATTCATAGATGTTAACACCATCAAAGTCTTTCTATCTCGCAATCCCGTACCTACCTTACTGGGAGACATCTTGCATTGCCTTCATACCCGCACCATGAAGAAAAGAGGTACTCTCTTGTGTTGTATCCCCCTACTCGCTAAGTGGTTCACTTCACACCTGCCTCAATCAGAATTGAAGAACGAGCAAAGACTGACATGGTCTCAAAGGATGATGTCCCTCACCCATTCTGACATCCATTGGTGTTTGAAATCATTGGAAGATATCTCTATCATTGACCGTTGTGGGAAATTCCCTAACGTCCCTCTGCTTGGTATTAGGGGAGGTATCACCTACAATCCCTGCTTAGCTCTTAGGCAGTTTGGGTATGCCCGAAGAGACGACCCTCATGAGATGCTCATTCAAGGTCTGGTGTTCGACTATGACAAAGAAGACCAAGGTTATCGCCAGAGGTTTACACGAGCTTGGAGAATGGTGAACAAGGTGGACAGTAGAACTTTGGGACACAAAAACTCTGTCCCTCTCGAGCCTTACCTTAGGTGGGTATGGGCTCGTGCTCAGAGTCTCGTAATGCCTTACCCTTCCATCCTCCCTATTATCATAGAGCCTGTTGTTGAGGGAGACGTCCCATACACTATCCTTCATCCTGAAATGCCTACTTCTCTCGAAGACTTGCAGAAGTTTGGGTTCAGTTGAAGGAAGAGCGAGACACCTTTGAAGTCCAATTTTATGCCAGTGAGAAGAAAGTTCTGGAACTCACCAAGCAGCTTCGTGAAGAGTAGAATCTGAACGCCTACATCGCGCCAAAGAGGATGCGTTCAAACTTTTTGTCTTAGGAGTTTTGTTGTATTTTGTTTCTTTCATTGTAAGCCTAAAGAGGCATAATGTACTCAAACTTGGATTTATTAATATGATGTGTGTTCCTCTTTTGGTCTGAACAAATTTAAATCTCTAAATTCCTTGAAATCATTGCATACGCATACCATCCATGACATTGCATAAGCAGGTTCTGTTACAGGTTTCCCATCTCCTCCGTTGTTTATTTCAAGCAGACATGTCTTCTGAACAAAGCATCAAAGATCTTCAGGCATAAAATGCCCAATTTCAACAGATGTTCGTAACTCTAGAAAAAGGGCGGGAGGATCTGAAGGCCCTCATCCTGAAAGAGAAAGAGAAGAAGAAGAATAAGAAGCACGTCGGTGCCCTCAATATGGGCAGAAGATTCGGGGGGCCTTTAAAGCAATCAGTTGATGTGACTTCCTCATCCAAAAAGGGGAAAAATCAAGAGGGGTAGACAAGGGAAGAGGACCCCAGTCCTGAAGTCTCTGAAAATGATACCAACTACAATGATGAGCAGTATCCTCCCACTGAAGATAGGTACAAGTAGTTAGAGGATCGGTTAAGTGTTATGGTGGTCCAGGGAATACTAGGGTTTGACTTCGAAGAACTGGGATTGGTGTCAGGAGTGGTCATCCCGCAGAAATTTACGGCTCCAGTTTTCGCAAAGTATGATGGGGTGTCTTGCCCAAAGCTCCATCTCCATTCCTATGTAAGGAAGATCCAGCCCCACGCCGCTGATAGAAACTTGTGGGTTCATTTCTTTCAAGACAGCCTGTCAGGGACTCAGCTCGAATGGTTCTACCAATTTGAGGGAACCAATGTCCGAAACTGGGAGGATTTGGCTGCCGTTTTTTACAAGCAGTATCAGTATAATGCCGACCTGGCCCCTACTCGTACTCAAATCCAGAGTATGTTCGTAGGTGCAGGTGAAGGCTTTAAGGACTATGCGCAGAAGTGGAGAGATTTGGCCGGGAGAGCCCAACCCTCTTTTTCTGATAGGGAGTTGGTAGACATGTTTCTTGGGACGCTATCTGGTCCATTCTTCAACCATTTAATCGGTAGCTCATCAGCTGGTTTTATGGAGATGATATTAACTGGAGAAAGGGTAGAAGTTGGAATCCGGAGCGGCAAAATATAGAAAGACACCTCTTTGAGTTCAGTAAAGAGGCCCTTTACCGGTAAGAAGGAGGCCATTGTCGTTTATAGTCAGAGAGGTCAGAGCAAAATGGGATACCGCCCAACGGTTAGTGCTATAATGATACCTATGCCTGCAACTGCCCCACAACGCAACAATCAACAAAGGGTAGAAAGACCACAAAGGCAGTTTACCCGGATTAACATGACATTGACAGATGTTCTACCATATCTGCTGAGATCCAACTTGACAACTTTGAAAGAGGCTCCCAAGACTCCTAATACCTAATCTCCTTGGTACAATCCTAACACTCGGTGTGCCTACCATTCTAAGAGTCCTGGTCACGATACAAATGACTGCTGGGCTCTAAGAATTAAAGTACAATATCTGATTAAAGCCAAGGAGATTGAGTTCGACGCTCCGGAAAAGCCCAATGTCATAACTTCTCCCATGCCTAGGCACAATTGTGGAGTTAACACCGTTGAGACCGATCTATTTGTGACCTCAGTTGATGAAGTTTCTACTCCCCTTATGACTGCTAAGAAGAATTTGTTGCTGGCCAGTTTATTTTCGGGTTATGGTGAAGGTTGCCACATATTTTCTTCCCTGCCTTCTGGTTGCTATTTTCTGAAAACAGGTGTCCAACGCCTGATGGAGAACCGAGAAATTTTGTTCGAAAAGACTTTGATTCCAACTGTTCTGTGTGAAGATCTTGCTATTATAACCATTTATGCCAGTCCTTCCAAGGCTTCCTCGAGAAAACCTGTTAGGATTACACCCACTACGAGAATCGCACCATTGATAATAACATGCCCTGGTCTTGTCCCGTACACCTCAGACAAAGGTGTCCCTTGGCATTATGGTGCCGATGTTTACTATCATGGCGTTAAACAAAACTTGAAGTCCGAAGAAGCTGATCATGATGTCGGTAACATTGTCAGGACCAGAAATATTACTAGAAGTGGAAGGGTTTTCTCTCATGAGATCTCTCCGAAGACTGTCACTAAGCTTGTTATTATTCCATCTGTTGTTCCTACCAGTACTCCCGTTGCTACTCATGTTCTTATTCCAATTGTTACTCCTGCTTTAGAGTCATCTGGGACTCGAGGCAAAGAAGCTATAGGTGAGCCTTCCCGGATGGAGGCACCTAGAAAGATTTTCGTGGAAACCTCTAAGCAAGAGATAGATGAAATTTTAAAAATAATTTAAAAAAGCGACTACAATATGGTCGAGCAGTTGGGGCAGATCCCCTCGAAGATATCGATGTTGTCTTTGCTTTTATGTTCCGAGGCCCATGCGAAGGCTTTGATTGCACTCCTCAAGACCGCGCATGTGCCACAAGAAACCTCAGCCGATTAATTCAAAGACTGTGTAGCCAGTTTGACTGCCGACAATGGGCTGGGTTTTTCATATACATACTTGAAACCAAAGGGAAGAAAGCATAATGATGCTCTGCATGTCTCAGTTGAATGTAGGGGCACCACTATGGCTCATGTGTTGGTGGATACTGGGTCTTTGCTAAATGTTCTTCCCAAGAAGGCATTGGACCGGTTGGATTGCGAGGGTTTGACTTTAAAGCCTAGTAACATTGTGGTAAGGGCTTTTGATGGGTCGAAAAGAATGGTGCATGGGGAAGTGGACATCCCTGTCAAGATAGGCTCTCAGACTTTCAAGTCCACTTTCTATGTGATGGACATCAGGCCATCGTATTCTTGTTTGCTGGGTCGTCCTTGGATCCATGAGGCTGGGGCAGTTACTTCCACACTCCACCAAATGCTGAAGTATCCAGTAAAAGGGAAGATTGTCACTATATGGGGTGAAGATGAGTATATGATGAGCCATCTCAATTCCTTCCGCTACATAGAGATGGACGGGGAATTTATAGAAACTCCTTGTCAGAACTTCGAAGAGGTCTTGTAGATCTTGGCATCAACTGAAACTACTACTAGCAACAAACCTCCTCTAAAGACGGGTTCTCTCAAGGACGCCAGAGAAGTAGTTGAAAAAGGTAGGAGTACCAATTGGGGACAGCTTCCTAAGTTTGTTCACAAAACTGACAAGTTTGGCTTGGGCTTTACTTTAGGGGCTCAAAGGGATGTTCGACACGCTCGAGTTGGAGGACCTCCCCTACGCATCAACAATCAAGGGGTCAATACTATTGAAGACAGTGAGGAAGACTTTGATATTGACAGCTGGATTTACCTAACTACCAACGATGGGCCGAGTAATTGGACGGCCAAAGATTTTATACCAGTTTCTTTTATTCCACAGTAATTGTCTTACTTGTTTTCTGAGTTTGTAATGAACAATTTAAACTTTTTTGGCCTTGTGTCTTACCCGAGGCACAATGGTTCTATCTATGAGAGTTAGTATATGTCATCTCATATATCATCAATGAAGCATTGGATGTTCTTTGGATACAAATTTTGCGCTCTCTGTTTTTCTTTCCTGCCTTTACTTTATCAATACAGCTATGCTCTTACACACACTCAAGTATCAAACTGCAGATCCATATCCATTATGGATCCCATTGATAACAATCCTGCTATTACCAGTTATGACTTCGAAAATCCGATCAACCAAGCCGAGGACGAAAGTGAGGACGACTATGAGGTACCTGGAGAACTTGTTAGACTACTACAACAGGAAGAGAGGGCCATACAGCCTTATGAAGAGCCAGTTGAGACGATAAACTTGGGCACAAAGAAGGACAGAAAGGAAGTCAAGATCGGCGAAATCTGGAAGTGAAGATCAAACAATTGTTGATATAGATGTTGCACAACTATGTTGAGATCTTCGCCTGGTACTATGAAGACACGCCTGGTCTGGACACTGATATTGTGGTACATCGCCTGCCGACTAAAGAAGATTGTACTCCGGTTAAACAGAAGGTTCGTCGTATGCGTCCCGAAATGTCAAAAAAGATCAAGGAAGAGGTCATGAAACAATTCGATGCAGGATTCTTGGTTGTCACTTCTTATCCACAGTGGGTTGCCAACGTCGTTCTGGTACCTAAGAAGGACGGTAAGGTACGAATGTGTGTAGATTACAGATATCTGAACAGGGCAAGCCCCAAGGATGACATCCCGCTTCCCCATATTGATGTTCTGGTTGACAACACCGCGCAACATAAAATCTTCTCCTTATGGATGGTTTCTCTGGCTACAACCAGATCAAGATGGCTCCTGAAGAAATGGAAAAGATAACTTTCGTTACACACTGGGGCACCTTCTGCTACAAGGTGATGCCTTTTGGGTTAAAGAATGCTGGGGAAACTTATCAATGCGCCATGGTCGCTTTGTTCCATGATATGATTCACCATGAGATCAAAGTTTATGTTGATGACATGATAGCCAGGTCTCAAACCAAAGAGGAGCATCTCGATCATCTACAAAAGTTATTCGACAGGTTGAAGACATACAAGCTGAGGTTGAATCCGAACAAGTGCACCTTCGGGGCAAGGTCTGGTAAGCTCCTGGGTTTCATCGTCAGCGACAAAGGTATTCAGGTAGATCCTGCAAAGGTAAAGGCCATACAAGAGATGCCGACTCCCCATACTGAGAAGGAAGTTAGAGGTTTCTTGGGACGTTTGAATTATATCGCTAGGTTCATTTCACATCTAACTGCTACTTGTGAGCCCATCTTCAAGCTTCTGAAGAAAGATCAAGTGGTAAAGTGGAATGACGAATGCCAGACTGCTTTCGAAAGGATCAAAGAATATCTTCAAGAACCGCCAATTATGATGCCTCCGGTTGAAGGAATACCTTTGATATTATACTTAACAATGCTAGACAATTCAATAGGGTGTGTACTGGGGCAGCATGACGAGTCTGGTTGAAAAGAGCATGCAATATACTACCTTAGCAAAAAATTTACCGACTGTGAGACAAGATACTCATTGCTCGAGAAAACTTGTTGCGCTTTGGCATGGGATGCTCGCCGACTGAGACAGTATATGTTGTCCCACAGTACTTTGTTGATATCTAAGATGGATCCAATCAAATACATCTTCGAGAAACCCGCTCTCTCTGGAAGAATAACAAGATGGCAGATGATCTTAACTGAGTACGATATACAATATACAACCTATAAAGGAATCAAGGGGAGTGTATTGGCTGATCATTTGGCTCATCATGCCGTGGATGACTACCAGTCCATGAATTTTGAGTTCTCGGACGAGAATATTATGCTGGTTGTAGGTGTTTAGGTATTGGCTTGCATTTTTGGTAAATCCCAAGTGTATGTGTGAATGTCATGACTGATGTCATAACATTCTAGTTCAGTTTGTACTGACTCATTAGGTACCTTTGCAGAAAAATATTGTAATTCAAGTACTGATGTTTATAAGTGTGTATCTGAGCATTTTGCAAAATGATCACATTTTGCAAAATCAGTAGACAGGTTTTCTCAGATGTCATAACAGATGTTATGACATCCTGTTCTGAACTAACAGGTTTGCAGGTTGGATAAGTCTGAGTTTTTTTAGGAAAATAACTCAGTCTTTCCTGAACAGAATCCTGCGTTTTCTGAGGGGTAACCTAGCTCAACCCTAACCTGGTTAATAAATCCTTGTGACCTGGTCTTTAGGTCAAACGGAATTAACCCTAGGTTTTTGTGGAAACCCTAACTGAAGTTGCAGCTGCTATATATTCAACAGAGCTGCTGTTTTTCAAGGCATCCCTTTTATTGATCAGAAGATCATTTGTAATCTGTATAGATTTGATTATTGTACTCCAAGCAATTATCATTGTGATAAGTGACTTGGAATAGGTTTCGAATTGTAAGGGCTGTGTAGCACTCAAAGCTTTGAAGCAAGAGTGTTTGAATGTTCCTTGACTAAAGCTGTGAAGCAGAGTCAAGTTAGTTGTGTGCATCACTCAAAGCTGTGAAGCACGAGTGATTGTGTTGCTTGATTAAAAAGCTGTGAAGCTTAATCAAGTGTTTGTTTTTGAAGAGTGTCTTCATCAATTTTTAAGTCAAATTGGTTTATGTATCACTGCTGTGATTGAGGGGGAGTGAGTAGGAACTCAGGTTTAAGTTGTACTTAGATTGGAATTGCATTGGGTAGGTCTTAAGTGAAGGAGATAAACTGGTTGGTTTATTCCTGAATTAACATCTCTTATAGTGGATTTCCTCCCTGGCTTGGTAGCCCCCAGAGTAGGTGTTGTTGCACACTGAACTGGGTAAACAATTGACTGTGTTCTTTATTGCTTTTGTATTTACTGTCATATAGTAAGTCAGATACGGTGTCATAACATTGAACGTGACATTGAGTATCTGCAGCCAGAATTTCAATTGGCATCAGAGCAGGCACCCTGCCTGTATTACTGGGTGAGATCTAGGGATATCACTTTCTGGCACTATGGACAAAGAAGGAGTTTTTGGAAATAGACCACCCATTCTGGATGGAACTAATTATGACTACTGGAAACCTCGTATGATTGCCTTCCTAAAATCTCTGGACAAAAAGGCTTGGAGAGCTGCTGACAAAGGATGGATTCATCCCACCATAACTGAGAAAGATGGGACAATCAGTCTGAAGCCTGAGGAAGATTGGAGTAAAGAAGAAGATGAGTTAGCTCTGGGAAATTCAAAAGCTTTAAATGCCTTGTTCAATGGGATTGATAGAAACATTTTCAGACTAGTACATCAATATGAACTGGCCAAGGAAGTTTGGGACACTCTCAAAACTACTCATGAGGGCACTTCCAAAGTAAAAATGTCAAGGCTTCAGATGTTGACCACCAAGTTTGAGAAACTAAAAATGATGGAAGATGAAACCATTCATGAGTTTCACATGAACATCTTGGAGATTGCCAACACCTCAGGAGCACTGGGAGAAAAGATGTCAGAAGAAAAACTGGTAAGGAAGATTCTCAGATCCTTGCCTAAAAGATTTGGAATGAAGGTAACTGCCATAGAGGAAGCCCAGGACATCAGCAAGTTGAAAGTGGATGAACTTATTGGGTCTCTTCAGACTTTTGAGATGGGGATCACTGATAATGGTGACAAGAAGAACAAAAGCATATCACTTGTATCCAACACTGATGTTGAAAACAAGGAGGATGAAGAAGAAAATATATCAGAAGCTATTGCCATGCTTGGAAGATAGTTCAACAAGCTCATCAAAAGAATGGATCCAAAGTCAAGGTCTAATGTTCATAACATTCCCTCTGACATTGACAGTTCCAGCAGAAGACCAAGGTCAGAAGATAAGGGAAACCAAGGCAGAGGTATTTAATGCCATGGATGTGAAGGATATGGACATATTCGAGCTGAATGTCCTACCTTTCTTAAGAAACAAAAGAAAGGAATGACTGTTACTTGGTCTGACTATGATTCAGAAAGTAATTCTGAAGAAGAATCTGCCAAACTAGTTACTGCTCTAACTAGTGTGTGTACTTCTGAAAGTGACACTAGTGATGAAGAAGTGACATTTGAAGAACTGGCTGATACCTACAAGAAATTGTGTATCAGAAGTGCTGAAGTCTGTGTGCAGAATGAGAAACAATCAAAACTCATTATAAAGCTGGAGGCGAAAAAAAGGGCAGATCTTGAAACTATAAGTCACCTAGAAGGGGAAGTTCAATTACTGAACTCACAACTGAACCAAATGACAAAATCTGTCAAGATGTTGACCAATGGATCAGATAAATTGGAAGAGATCCTACAAGTGGGACAAAATGTGGGAAAGAAATCTGGTCTAGGATTTGTGGAAGCTAAGAAACCTGGTGCAGACAAGAAGATCAGGCATGTTAAACAATTGTCAAAGCAGATGTCTCAACACAACTCTCAACATCAGAAATACATGAAGAAAAAATACCAAAGATGGAGATGTCATCATTGTGGGAGGTATGGACACATAAAGCCCTTCTGCTTCAAATTGCATGGATACCCTAATCAAAACTCTGGTGCTAAACCTAAGCCAAAAAGGGTAACACATACTCCTCATTGGAAGAAAAAGGCTACTGCCCTAATAGCCCATACTTCCCTGAGAGTGTCTGCAAAGGAAGGCTAGTACTTTGACAGTGGATGTTCCATCCACATGACTGGATTCAAAGATCTCCTCAATAATGTTATGCCTCACACCACCAGTTTTGTGACCTTTGGAGATGGTGCTAAAGGTGAAGTCAAAGGAGTTGGTAATTTGGACTGTCCTGGAGTTCCAAGTCTGAATAAAGTACTGCTGGTAAAAGGGTTGACTGCTAATCTCATTAGTATCAGTCAATTATGTGATCTAGGATTCAAGGTCAACTTCTCAAGATCTGAATGTCTAGTAATTAATGAAAAACTAGAAGTTGTAATGAGAGGAATCAGATCCAAAGATAACTGCTACTTGTGGCAGCCTGAGAACACTAATATCTCCACTATGTGTCCAATTATCAAAGAAGAAAAAGAGATGAAACTGTGGCAGCATAAGCCTGGTCCCCTTCATCTAAGAAGAATAAAAAAAGCTATTTCTATGGAAGCAGTCAGAAGAACTCCAAAACTACAGGATGATAATATCTGTGATGTGGCAAATAAACTTGAAGAAGGATGTGTTGTCAGAACCATAAGTTATCTTGACAAGGATGTTGGAAATAACATGTCCAATAAATTTTGTTTCCCTGAAGAAATGAGGCTCGAAGTCTCCTCTCCTATAACTCTCCATCAAAATGGACTGGACAAACAGAAAATTATTCAAGAATCAACCAGAACTATGATTCATATCAAAAGAATGCCTTCCCAATTCTGTGCGGAAATAGTTGCTGCTGGGAAAAACTGTTCTCAAAACATCTGGTCAAAACAGATGCTCCCTGAGTACAATGTCACACAAGATGTTGTGACATTGTGTTGTGACAATCTGAATACAATCAACATTTCCTTGAAACCTATTGACTTTGAAGAGAAGAAGTCATTTAAACTGGAACATAGTTTCTCTAAGCTTCAGCTGACTGATTCTTCTACCAAGGCTCTTGTTGGAAATAAACTTGAAAATTTGAGGGGCAGGTTGGGTATTCACCAACATAAGATTTTATAGCAATTAATTTTGCTTAAAACAAAGGTTGAAGGAATTAATTTTATTAAGTCTATCTTTAGTGGGTTAATCATATACTTTCACAATTCTTTCAAAATCTTTAAGAAGTTGAAAAGACTCCCTTTTACCCTCTACCTCTCTCGTCCTTGCAACCTGTTTCCTCCTCTCAATCAAAGATTTTTCTCAAACTGCTACCATTACTCAAAGTCAATCAAAATGTCTCAGACATCGTCTTCAACCATGGCAACTTCGTCATCCTCATCATCGTCATCATCTGACCAAGATTCTAGGGCAATCACCACATGCATAGAATCTGAAGTTCTTGAGGTCACTCCTCTCAGAGAGATGGCAACTGACCCAGCCAAAGTCAAAAAGCTCAGAACCAGACATGCAGGAAGAGCTCAAGCTACAGCCTCTGGTAATTCTTCTCATCCTTCGTCTTCTGTACCTAATAGAGAAGGATCAGTTCAAGTTCACCAAGCTATTGCTAGGCTGGTTACTAGTATACTAAGTGGCAACCAATCTGTACCGGGGATTTCTGTCCCTTTAAATCAATCAGAAAGTCCAAATGTGGAAGTTTCTGAAAATGTAGATGTCACTGAGGATGTTGTGACACAAAAAGACAACATTCAGAACCCTTCAGAAAAGGCTGCTGATCCACCTATCATTGATGTGGATGAGGATTACTCAGATAATGATCTGATTGCTAATGTGAACCCTAGCATAGCTAGGAGATTGATGAAAAGAAAGAGTAGTCAGAATGATAAACCTAATGCTAAGAAATCCAAGGCTGAAGGCATGGCTGAGAAAAGTATTCAGACAAAAGGGAAGAAGGCCCAGGTGCATACTGCTAGACAACCAATCTCTAAGAAGAGTAAAGAACCTGAATCTTCTGATTCTGATGAGGAATCAGAATTTGAGATTGATATTGAAGAAACTCCCATCAGAAGGAAGCTCCCCTCCAGCAAAATTGCTAGAGTGCCTGAAGTGCCAACAGACAACATCTCTTTTCATCATCCTGATAATGCAAACAGATGGAAGTATGTTTGCTTAAAGAGAATAGCCTTAGAGAGAGAACTCAACAATGATGCCTTGGAGTGCAAAGACATCATGGACCTGATCAAGAATGCTGGACTAATGAAGACAGTGATAAAGTTTAACAAATGTCATGAAAATCTGGTCAAGGAGTTTGTAGTGAACTTGTCTAATGATTGTGCTGATGGAAGGTCAGCTGACTTTGAAAGTGTTTTTGTTAGAGGAAGAAAGGTCAAGTTCTCTCCATCAGAAATCAACAAGTTTCTTGGAAGAACAAATGAGGACTGTCCTGATCTAAAGGCAACTGACAATGAAGTTTGTCTAACCATCACAGCCAGGCAAGTAAAGTGCTGGCCCTTGAAAGGCAAGCTGAATGCTAGTAAACTCAGCATGAAATTTTCCATCTTGCATAAAATAGGTGCAGCCAACTGGGTGCCTACAAATCATAAATCAACTATCTCCACAGGATTGGGGAGATTTATCTATGCTGTGGGAACCAAGACTGCTTTTGACTATGGGAGGTACATCTTTGAACAAACTTTAAAGCATGCTGGCAGTTATGCTGTCAAAGGACCAATTGCCTTTCCCTCCCTCCTTTGTGGAATCATCCTTGCACAATACACTGATATCCTTGTGGCAAGAGATACAGTCTGCAAAAGAGCTCCTGCCTTTGGCCTGCACTACAAACTGTTTCAGGGATCTCATGCTCTAGACATTGTCATAACATCAGCTGAGACATCGTCTGTGAAGACCCAGTCCAAGACATCAGATGTCATAGCTGTTTTAAAAGAAACTTGCAAAGAGCTGGATGCTAGAAAAAGGACCCTAGAAATTCTAATTGCCAGGCTAGAAAAGGAGGAAGCTGAAGAAAACAGAAGGGAAGAAGGTGTAGAAGCTGAAGGTCATCTCAGAACTAGCTCCTCTGAGTCTGATGACAGTGCTTGAAGGTTGGTTGCTGTTTGGTGGAGTTTGGAAGTGTATTCAGTTGTTTTCTGCTGCTGCTCTTATTATTTTGTTTTGGATAACTGTATAATTTTATGAACATGTATCTTTGGCCCTTTTGTGGCTAAAGAGGGGGAGAATATTTTGGTACTTACTTAATTAGTACTTGACATTCTATTTTTCTGCTGTCACTTATTTCTGCTGCTATCTATCTCTGATTGCTTAGGGTCTTTAGCCAAAAATCTGCCAAAGGGGGAGTTTGTAGTTGTTTAGGTATTGGCTTGCATTTTTGGTAAATCCCAAGTGTATGTGTGAATGTCATGACTGATGTCATAACATTCTAGTGCAGTTTGTACTGACTCATTAGGTACCTTTGCAGAAAAATATTGTAATTCAAGTACTGATGTTTATAAGTGTGTATCTGAGCATTTTGCAAAATGATCACATTTTGCTAAATCAGTAGACAGGTTTTCTCAGATGTCATAACAGATGTTATGACATCCTGTTCTGAACTAACAGGTTTGCAGGTTGGATAAGTCTGAGTTTTTTTCAGGAAAATAACTCAGTCTTTCCTGAACAGAATCCTGCGTTTTCTGAGGGGTAACCTAGCTCAACCCTAACCTGGTTAATAAAGCCTTGTGACCTGGTCTTTAGGTCAAACGGAATTAACCCTAGGTTTTTGTGGAAACCCTAACTGAAGTTGCAGCTGCTATATATTCAACAGAGCTGCTGTTTTTCAAGGCATCCCTTTTATTGATCAGAAGATCATTTGTAATCTGTATAGATTTGATTATTGTACTCCAAGCAATTATCATTGTGATAAGTGACTTGGAATAGGTTTCGAATTGTAAGGGCTGTGTAGCACTCAAAGCTTTGAAGCAAGAGTGTTTGAATGTTCCTTGACTAAAGCTGTGAAGCAGAGTCAAGTTAGTTGTGTGCATCACTCAAAGCTGTGAAGCACGAGTGATTGTGTTGCTTGATTAAAAAGCTGTGAATCTTAATCAAGTGTTTGTTTTTGAAGAGTGTCTTCATCAATTTTTAAGTCAAATTGGTTTATGTATCACTGCTGTGATTGAGGGGGAGTGAGTAGGAACTCAGGTTTAAGTTGTACTTAGATTGGAATTGCATTGGGTAGGTCTTAAGTGAAGGAGATAAACTGGTTGGTTTATTCCTGAATTAACATCTCTTATAGTGGATTTCCTCCCTGGCTTGGTAGCCCCCAGAGTAGGTGTTGTTGCACACTGAACTGGGTAAACAATTGACTGTGTTCTTTATTGCTTTTGTATTTACTGTCATATAGTAAGTCAGATACGGTGTCATAACATTGAACGTGACATTGAGTATCTGCAGCCAGAATTTCACTGGTGACTAACTACGAAGAACCCGAACCATATGAAGGACCTGAAGAAGGATGCCGATGGACTATGGTCTTTGATGGAGCTTCAAACGCACTCGGTAATGGCATTGGCGCTGTAATCATATCCCCTGAGGGTTGTCACACTCCTTTCACTACCCAATTATGTTTTAACTGCACTAACAACATGGCGGAGTATGAAGCCTGCATCATGGGTCTCAAAGCTGCTATTAACCTCATAATCAAGTTCCTAAATGTCTTTGGGGGTTCAGCCTTGGTGATAAGTCAGATCAAATGCGAATGGGATACGAAGCATCCGAATCTCATCCTATACAAAGAGCACGTACTGACACTGCTCCCACACTTTGAGGAGGTAACTTTTGAACATTTCCCACGAGAGGAGAATCAGTTAGCGAACGCGCTAGCTACCATGTCTTCTATGTTCAAGGTTAAGTGGGACAATGAAG
Source organism: Vicia faba (assembly GCA_948472305.1). NCBI lineage: Eukaryota > Viridiplantae > Streptophyta > Magnoliopsida > Fabales > Fabaceae > Vicia > Vicia faba. Next base: position 378,932,341 of record OX451741.1, on the reverse strand, counting down.
TTCTCCAAATTACCATTGAGAGGTTGGATGAACCAGCACACTGCTGTGAAATCAATACCGAAGAAGTGGCAGACAAACCCTGGTTTCACGAATTCAAAAGGTATCTCGAGGCTCAAGAGTATCCCGAAGGGGCATCTATCAACGATGAGAATTTTCTGAGAAGGTTCGCTGCAAAGTTCTTCCTCAGTAATGGAATCCTCTATAAACGCAACCTTGACTCCACACTATTACGGTGTGTAGACAAGAGTCAAGCAGAGAGGATCGTGACAGATCTACATGAAGTCACCTTCGGAACCCACTCCAGTGGACATACTATGGCTAAGAAGATCCTACGGGTAGGATATTACTGGTCCACTATGGAAGCCGATTATTATCAGCACTCTCGAACTTTTCATAAATGCAAAATCTATGCTAATAAGGTGCACGTGTCTCTGGTCCCCTTAAACGTCTTGACATCCCGGTGGCCCTTTGCAATGTGGGGTATCGACATGATCGGAGAAATCAGGCCCGCCGCTTCCAATGGACATCGCTTCATCCTAGTGGCCATCGATTACTTCACGAAATGGGTTGAGGCGGCCTCCTTTGCTATTGTTACGAAGAATGTTGTGCCGCAGTTCATCAAGCAACATTTGATTTGTCGGTATGATGTGCCAGAGAGAATTATCACTGATAATGGTACGAACCTCAATAACACGATGATCACCAAACTCTGTAAGCAGTTCAAGATACAACATCATAACTCTTCTCCCTACCAGCCAAAGATGAATGGCATTGTTGAAGCAACTAACAAGAACATCAAGAAGATTGTCCAGAATATGACGGTGACATATAAAGACTGGCATGAGATGTTACCATTCTCTCTTCATGGGTACTGTACCTCAGCACGAACGTCGACATGGGCGACACCATACTCTTTGGTATATGGCATGGAGGCAGTCCTACCCATCGAAGTCCATATACCTTCTCTCAGGATTATGAAGGATGCGGGTTTGAACGAAGACGACTGGATCCGAACCCGACTTGATCAGTTAAATCTAATCGATGAAAAGAGACTCACTGCTATCTTCCATGGTCATACGTATCAAAAGCGAATGATTAAGGCTTTTAACAAGAAAGTGAGGCGTCAAGATTATCAAGTCGGGGATCTAGTAATCAAACGCATCATACTGCCGCAAGGTGATCCCAGGGAAAAATGGACCCCCACGTACGAAGGGCTGTGATACGGTGGGGGAACTGACTTGAGGGTTTTGCGTTTTAGCGCAAATGTTGCGGTTAGCAAGAGTCGCCACCGACTTTTCTTTTATCCAAAAGGAAAGGTGAAAAAGCACAGGAAATACCTTTGAGATTGTTTCTTAAGTTCGGGGGGTAGATTATGAAAAGGGAAGGTATTAACATCCTTTTCATCCATGGTTTTCCATGGGCTCTTAGTTACTTTTCTAGATCAGTTGCTTTTGTTTGAAATTGTGTTTTGTGTGGTTTTGTATTTATTTTGCTAAAGAGGCCATTGTTTTAGGCAATCTTTGTAATGATTCTCGTTCGTAAGAATGTATACAAAGATGTTGATCTTTTTGAAATGTTTTTCAATGTTTGTAAGATGTTTGGAAATGTGTGTGTTTGTTTTGAAAATAGCAAGGATATTTGTTTGAAATGGAGCAAGTAACTAAAAGTAATCTACCTACTCAAATGTCTTTCTTGTTCATTTTCTTTTCCTTTGATATTGTTGTCTTATCATTGATTTGGTAAGCAACCCTATCTTTGGATGTAAACGGGACGAGCGTGGGTCATCGTATAGCCATGATTAGCAATGTTGCAAGGTATCTTAGCATTCTTTTTGAGGGACTAAGATCGTTTTGTAAGGAAACTTTGAATAGCGTCATCGAGGGACTATGATTTTATATTCGTTTGTTTTTGCTAAGATACCTTACATGCGTAATATAGTCATTTTGTATAAGGCAACCAAGTGGAGTAACCCTAGGGGTGTTTGTGTGCGAATGTGTCATTTTCATGCTTGATTTTGTCTTGAATTAGGGTTTTCTATTTGATTGATTTTATTCTTCCCATATAAACCCTAATTACTAGCATATTATGTAAAAGCGATAAATTACGAAATTTAAAGTTACTACGCTATTACAACATATTGTGGGAGGGGTGTACAATTTATGAATGAGGATTCGCAAGAAAGTAAAAACCCTAATTATCTATTACAACCATATTGAATTTATCAAATGTACAAAGAAACGAATGTAAATACAATGTATAAGAAGTGAAATGAATATAATGTACAAGTATGAATGAACAAGGCCATGGATTTTGTTTTGACTTTAATTAACTTTGAAGAAAAATAAATAATTAAATAAAAAATAATATTAGAATTAAGTTAGCAAAAGAAACTAGTTTAAAGAAACAAATTTCTAAATAAATAATAATCATAAACCTAATCTAATTATTTAATTAAAAAAAGAATTTTTACAAGAAAATATTTTAGTCTATTAAACAAACATGAATATATATATATATATATATATATATATATATATATATATATATATATATATATATATATATATATATATATATATATATATATATATATATATATATATATATATATATATATATATATATATATATATATATATATATATATATATATATATATATATATATATATATATATATATATATATATATATATATATATATATATATATATATATATATATATATATATATATATATATATATATATATATATATATATATATATATATATATATATATATATATATATATATATATATGCATAAATAATATTTTTTTGAGATTTTTATTTATAAAAATAAATATTGTTATAATATTAATAATAGTATTAAAAAAAGTAAAGAAAAATAAAATATATAAAATAAGTTGAGGGGGTTAACAATTTAAAAAGGTGTTTGGATAAAGAAATAACAACAAAAAAAAAAAACTGTTGGGCCTTCAACCCACAAAACTCATGGCCAAAAATCAGATTTTTATGAAGAGGATGGGGGGTATAGCGAAAAACGGGGGTTGGGCTCAGTGTTTTTTTGTTTTGGGCCTAATGTGAAAAGGCCTGGTTGTTTTAGACAAAACAACCAGGTTCAAGGGGACGTGGCTCATTTGGTTGTTTCGTTTCTCTCTCTCACTTCTGATTCTCTCACTCATTCTCTGAAGTTCCTCCACCGGAGAAGAAAAAGAGGTCGCGCTGGAAAATCGCCTTGCGGCGGTTGGGTTCAAAACCTCAACTTATTTACATCAATATCTTCCTTTCTTCTTGCTGACTATTAATTTAGCGTTTGATTTTGCAAAAAACATGAGATTCGGCCTAAATCTAAAAGGGGACGACCGAAACCCTAGGGGTTTCGATTTGCATCTTCTACATGATTAGGCTAGATCTTTCCTCTCTTATCTCTTCGCTAGTTCTGAGGGGTTAGTTTTTTTGAAAATGATGATAAAAATATTTGTTAGGGTTTGTGTCTTGCATGTGGTACTATGCTTCTATCTTTGATGATGATGAATTTGAAAGAATGATTTTTGAGGGCTTGATAGTTTTTGTTGTTATGATTCAGTATATTACTTTTTGTTAGATGGAAAGGGTTTGTTGGCTTGTTGTTACTTTTGAATCTGTTTAGTTCAATATTTCTGATGAGGAGGAGAAAATGGGAAATGGTTTGGTTCTATCTGTTGCGATTCTGGCTTTGTATATTTTGTAGAAAAAGAACTTGAAATGATTTTGATGGTTTTGACAATTTGTGATGTTTGTATGAACTGTATAATGATTTTTGAGGGTTTTGACAGTTTGGGGTTTGGAATCTCTGTATGTTTTCTGTAAAAGGAAAATGATGCTATTGCACATTCTTTCTTGAAGTAAATGAATGATGGCTTTGTGTTTACTTATGTTACAAGTTTTTCTGTCCCTTTGGCTTTTAATTGAACCTAAACTATATGTTTTGTAAGAGTTTTGTATATTTCTATGAAAAGAAATTGAGAACAGTTTGAGAAATTACCTTTGTTGCTGTGTTTGGGTATCCTGTGGCTTGTTGACTGTGATCTTTGATGGTCTTGTGATGAAAATAGTGGCTTGACTTTTATCTTTTCTGTATGTTCTTCTTGCTTACCCAAAAAACCTCTTTTTTACGTGCACAGTATGGCTGCCTTTTATATTGGTTGGTTTGTCCATTTTCTGTGATAAAATAATGCTGGTTGTGCTGGTTGACTTTGCTTGTTTGCAGTTGGTACATTGCCTGCTGTACTGACTTTTGATTTTTTGCAGTTTTCTGTACTTGTTGTATATTTTTTGACTTTGGCTTCTCTTGTGATCCAAGAATTAAATGCTTGAGATTTTGTACAGCTAGGCCCCCCTCTTTTGAGTTTGCTCCTTTACTGATATGTCAAATGCTGACTTTGTGATTTTCTATATTGCTTCTTTTCAAACTTGTATTTGCTTATGGTTTTTGTATTTTGTCACTTGTGGACTTTTTCTATGAACCAAACTTTGCTTTAAGATTTGTGGTAAAATACCATAGGCCTATGACATGACTTTACAAATTTTGAGGCTCTTTGATTGTTGATTGTACTGGTTTTCTTGTTGAGACTATTTTCTGATTTGAAACAACATTATACTTTTGCTTGTTGATTTGATATTTTCTGATTTCCTCTTTATCTTTTGTGAACTATTTTTTGAGATTTGCAAGAGACTAACCCTAGCCAATGATGTATGATCCTGATTTTGTGTTGCTGGCTGTACTGGTTTTTTCTGAATTAAACCTGCAGCTGTTTCTTGATGAATTCTAGTTTGCACCTTTTAGTTTGTTGTGAACCAATTCTTTTGAGATTTGCAATGTAATTTTAGCCTATGATGAAACTAAAATTGTATGAGGCTTTTTGAGTTGTTTTAAATCATGTTGGGCTGAAATCTGTTGGGCTTGTACTTGTGTTGGGCTTGAGACTCTGTTTGCACTATTGTGAACCAATTATTTTGATATTTGCAATGTAATTTTAGCCTATGAGAAAACTGAAGTTGTTTGAGGCCTTGGAACACAAAACCATCTTTTTCTGAATTTCTGGTATTTTATTGCCTTTAGATTCTGCACAGGTTTTGTTCTGGCAGCTTGCAGTGTGCCCTGTTGTTTGTTGCAGTTTGCTTGCATTGTTATCTTGCTGCCTGTTATGCATCTTGCCCTGCTGTTTGTTGCAATTTGCTTGCATTGTTTGTCTTGCTACCTGTTATGCAGCTTGCCCTGCTGTTTGTTGCAGTTTGCTTGCATTGTTTGTCTTGCTGCTTGTTATGCAGCTTGCCCCGCTGTTTGTTGCAGTTTGCTTGCATTGTTTGTGAACAAAGTTTCCCCCTTGTGATTTTCAAACCATAAACTCTCAGGCTAATGATTAAGCAAAGATTGCACGAGGCCTTAGCATACAAACCCTTCTTTTCTGATTCAGCAGAAATCACCCAAATGATGAATTTAGGATTACCTTGTATGTTTTGTTCATTTCTGAATATTTGAGCTACTAACAAACTTCTCCGTTTCTCTTTTCATGAACATGAAGCATGGATGGCCAACAAAGGATGGAGAGATTGCTTGAGGATGAAGACTTAGGATTTCTCTTTTAAACAAATTTTGTAATTTATTGCATTGGTAGACATTTCTTCTGTAAAATTCAAATTTGTAATGTAATGAATACAATACTTCTTAATAAACTAGTTAAAATATTATACCAATTTCAATATTTAAATCTTGTAATTCTTATTTGTATGCTTTGCGTAAGAAACCTCATTCTAGGTAACTTGTATTTCAAGCAACCACCAAAGATGATCCAACCAACCAAAACCCTTTGCACTCTAATCAAACCTTTAAAACAAAAATGAAAGTTTGAGAATTCCATTTGATTAACGTAACCTCAAAGGCTTATGATAGAAAAGTCTTAATCTTCAATTCTTGTTCAAAAGCTAAACTGGTAATCAAAATGAGTTCACCTATCATTCTTGATTCAAACGGGATTTCATCATCTACCAAACATGTTTTAAGAATAATCGTCAGTCTTGTAGAATTAGAAAACTTCAGTGAATTGTGTTTAAGAATATTTGAAATTTTGAAGACTCAATTATCCCTGAGAAATCCCAAACCCTAATTATTGATTTGCCGTCTTAGGAACAGAATCTGTCTGATAGACCCTCGGGCTAATTGAGTGTACAAGAAACCCTAGGATAGCATCTTGTATGAAAATTTAGAGGGCAAATTTTGGGGTACAACAGCTGCCCCTGTTCAATTTTCTTGCACTTGAAAAGCGAAATTGGCATGCTTGCCGTTTGTAGCTTGAAAATGGAAGATGATTGAACACTAGAGTGCCCGAAAATTTGCACTTGTTGGTGTACGAAGTAATGCCTTGAATCTATTGTATTGGGAATGGACTTAAAGATGCCATTGAATGAACTGAGGGATAACTGTCGGAGATGGGCTTACAGATGCCATCCAAGGGTGACTACTGACAGGAAATGGACTAAGTCTGACCTTGATTTCAACTGAAAGAGTGTCAGGATGGCATCCATGTCTGGAGCGTATCTGAATTGTATCTGTAAACTTTGAACATTATTAAAGGTAGCTGTTGATTAATCTTATCCTGAAAAGGCTGAAATGTTAGCTAGTATGCTAAGTTATGTTGTATGAAATGCATAGTGTAATGTATTCGTGTTATCAATGATTATGATATATGGATGCAATGTATGTGTATATGAGCCAATCTGCTGCATTGCTGTTGGATCGAAGGAAATAAGTCCTTGAATGCTGCTGAGGATATGTGAGCCTTCATGTCTTGAATTCGAAGTATTGATGGATTCCTTCCGAGAGAAATAAATTATGTTGTAAGGGCAATGTCAAATACTGCTTGTAAAACCTGTTGGGGAGTCTGGAGAAATTTTGACAATTTCTAACTGGGGATCAATAGTTTGAAGCTTTGTTCCGTTGGGGATTTAAATGGCGTACTGTAGGGGATTACTTATGGAATAGCCTAGAGACATTTCCCTATTCTTTTAACCTATAAGTAATTGTCTTTCCCATTTTATTTATTTATAAACAGTAATTACGTTCAAATGCACATGTTCAAAAATAAATCATTGGATGTTTTTGCAAACAAAACACAAGCGTAAAGAAAATAAATACCAATAGTTTTTGCACTTTCAAAGGGATATCTTTGTATTGACTTTGAGTAAAGTTTTTGTACAAAGGGGACAAACATTCTAGTAAGAGAATGCTGTCATAAAAAAATAAAAATTTGATACAAAGAAGGATAGCTATGTGTAAAAATACCATGGGGTTCCCAATCTGCTATAGCCTTTGTATCTCGGAGCGTCTTGTCTATCTTTCGCCTCGTCCGAAGATGACTGAATTTATCAGAACCTCTGAGTCTGTCAGTGGAAGCCAAAGGTTGTTTGTAAAGTGATCCGATGGGACATAGTCATATGCTTTAATTCCATAACTTTTGTCAGGACCGCCCTTTCAGGTTTTCAGTCCAACGGGACACCCTTTTTGGCCCAAGTCACCCTTTCGGGTATACAGATTTTTTTGTTTTATCCCTAACTTTTTCCCGAACCTTTTTGGTTCACCGGGATGCCCTTGTTTTGCCTAGGTATGTCAACCTAGCGAGTCTGTTATGCGTAGTATCTTTTGACTATGTCCGCGTTCGCAGGGTGTGGCAGGTCGTCTCCATCCATGGTGGTCAAGATCATTTCCCCATTGGAGAATATGTTTTTGATTACAAATGGTCCTTCATAGGTAGGAGTCTATTTGCCCCTAGGATCACTTTGTGGCAAGATGATATGTTTGATCACTAGATCCCCAACTTGATACACTTGGCGTCTGACTTTCTTGTTAAAATCCTTGATCATCCGTTTTTGATACATTTGACCATGGAAAACAGCAATAAGTCTCTTTTCATCAATCAAGTTTAGTTGATCAAGTCGAGTCTGGATCCAATCGTCTTTGTTCAATCTTGTATCCTTCATAATCCTTAGAGAGGGGATCTGGACCTCGATAGACAAGACAACTTCCATGCCATAAACCAAAGAATAGGGTGTTGCCCCGGTTTATGTGCGAGCCGTGGTACGGTACCCGTGGAGAGCGAATGGTAGCATATCATGCAAGTCTTTGTATGTGACTGTCATTTTTGTATGATCTTTTTAATGTTTTTATTTGCAGCTTCGACAACACCATTCATCTTTGGCCGATAGGGAGAAGAATTATGATGCTGGATATTGAATTGCTCGCACAATGCGGTAATCATAGTGTTGTTGAGATTTGTACCATTGTCAGTGATGATTCTTTCTGGGATATGGTACCGGCAAATGAGATTTTGCTTGATGAAGTGGGCAACAACAATCTTGGTAACGGAGGCGAAGGAGGTTGTTTCAACCCACTTTGTAAAATAGACAATGGCCACTAGGATGAAGCGATGTCCATTGGAGGCTTTCGGCTTGATTTCCCCAATCATATCAATTCCCCACATAGCAAAAGGCCAAGGAGCCGTCAAGACATTCAGAGGAACCGGGGGTACATGCACTTTGTCGGCATAAATCTGGCACTTATGACAGGTTCGAGAGTGTTGATAGCAATCTGCTTCCATGGTGTACCAATAATAGCCTGCCCGTAGGATCTTCTTCGCCATCGTATGCCCACTGGAATGGGTGCCAAAAGTACCTTCATGTGATTTAGCCATGATCCTTTCAGCTTCGACCTTATCTACGCATCGAAGCAATACGGAGTCAAGAATGTGTTTGTACAGGATGCCATTACTAAGGAAGAATTTAGCAGAGAATCTCCTTAAGAACTTATTATCATTGATTGAAGCTCCTTCTAGATATTCTTAAGCCTCAAGATACCTATTGACTTCATGAAACCAAGGCTGGTCCACTACTTCTTTAATATTAATCTCGTGACAGTGTGCTGGTTCATCCATTCATCCCATGGTGATCTGGGGAGCCTCGTTATCCCAATTAAGTTTAAACATAGATGACATTGTGGCTAGAGCGTCTGCTAGCTAATTTTCTTCTCGCGGGAAATGCTCGAAGGTAATCTTATTAAAGTGTGGTAGCAATGTCAAAACATGTTCTTTGTAAGGGATAAGGTTAGTGTGTTTGGTGTCCCATTCCCCTTTGATCTGACTAATGACCAAGGCTGAATCTCCAAATACATCTAAGGTTTTGATTCCCAAGTCTATGGCAGCTTTGAGACCAAAGATGCACGCTTCGTATTCCTCCATGTTGTTCGTACAACTGAAGCAAAGTCTGGCGATAAAGGGAGTATGACACCCTTCCTGAGATATGAGTACATCACTGATACCATTACCAAGTGCATCGGATGCTCCATCAAAGAATAGGGTCCACTGGGATCCTTGTTCAGGTCCGTCATATGGCATGATTTCTTCGCAGTTGTCTAATGTCATGATGTCTTCATTCGGGAATTCAAACTTCATGGACTGATAGTCTTCTACAGCTTGGTGAGCAAGGTGATCAGCTAGAACACTGCCCTTTATAGCTTTCTGGGTAGTATACTATATGTCGTACTCTGTCAAGATCATCTGCCATCTAGCTATTCTCCCAGAAAGAGCAGGCTTCTCGAAGATGTATTTTATCGGATCCATTTTAGATATCAACAAGGTAGTATGAGTCAGCATATACTGTCTTAGCCGGCGAGCAGCCCATGCCATAGCGCAGCAAGTTTTCTTGAGCAATGAATATCTGGTTTCACAATCGGTAAACTTTTTGCCCATGTAGTAAATAGCGTGCTCTTTTCGGCCAGACTCGTCATGCTTCCCCAATACACACCCCATTGAATTTTCTAAAACAGTCAGATACATGATCAATGGTCTTCCCTCGATTGGTGGCATCAATATAGGAGGCTCTTGTAAGTATTCTTTGATTTTGTCAAAAGCAACTTGGCACTCGTCATTCCATTTGACTACTTGATCTTTCTTCAATAGCTTGAAGATTGGCTCACAAGTAGTTGTCAGGTGAGAAATGAATCTGGAAATATAGTTTAAACGTCCTAAGAATCCTCTAACTTTCTTCTTAGTACGGGGAGAAGGCATCTCTTGTATTTCTTTAACTTTGGTAGGATCGACCTCAATACCTTTGTTACTGGCGATAAAGCCTAGGAGTTTACCAGACCGTACGCCAAATGTACACTTGTTTGGATTCAATCTCAGCTTGTACTTCTTCAGTCTCTCAAACAGTTTTTGTAAGTGGTCAAAATGCTCTTCTTCTGTTTACGATCTGGCTATCATATCGTCCACGTAGACCTCTATTTCATGATGTATCATGTCATGAAATAAAGCTACCATGGCGCGCTGATAGGTTGCCCCAACATTCTTCAGTCCGAATGGCATCACCTTGTAGAAGAATGTGGCCCACTGTGTGACAAATGTTGTTTTCTCCATATCCTCAGGTGCCATTTTGATTTGGTTGTATCCTGTGAATCCGTCCATGAAGGAAAACAATTTGTGTTGTGCCGTATTATCAACTAGGATATCAATGTGGGGAAGTGGAAAATCATATTTAGGGCTCGCCCTATTCAAATCTCTGTAGTCCACACACATTCGTACTTTACCATCTTTTTTAGGTACGGGGACAATGTTGGCAACATATTGAGGGTAGGAAGTGACAGCCAAGAATCCAGTATTGAATTGCTTCATAACCTCTGCTTTAATATTTTCTGACATATAAGGTCTCATGTAGCGAACCTTTTGTTTTACTGGCGGACAATCTTCTCTAGTAGGCAAACGATGTACCACAATGTCTGTATCAAGTCCCAACATGTCTTCATATGACCAGGAAAAGATTTCAACATAGTCATGTAACAACTGAATCAAACGCTCCTTGACATTGGGTTCCAAATTGGCACCTACCTTGACCTCTTTTTTGTCTTCTTAGGTACCCAGGTTGATTGTATCCACGGGTTCCTCGTGAGGCTGAATGGTTATTTCTTCTTGATGTAGCAGTCTGGCCAGTTCCCCTGGTACTTCACAATCTTCCTCACCATCGTCTTCGGCTTATTAGATTAGATTCTTAGAGTCACGAAAGGCCATAACAGTATCGTTACCCATGGAATCCAGAATGGATGGATACTTGCATTGTGAGTGTGGGTGTGTGTAAGGGTATCGCTATCTTTGAAAGAAAATAAAATGTAAAAGCAAAACAATTAGCACAAAAGTTTGTATGCAAAAACGTCCATGATTCATTGATGTCATATGAAGATGAAATAATAACCCTTACAAATGGACCATTGTGCCTCGGGTAAGACATAAGGTTTTAAGAGTGCGAATTTTTTTTTGAATATTACAGATCCAACAAAATGTAAAGATAAATTACTGTGGGATAAAAGTGATTGGGATGAAGTCTCTAGCCTCCCAATTGTTGAGTCCTCCATTGACAGTCAGAAAGATCCAATCCTCCAAGTTGCAATCATCTTCACCATCTTCCACCGCGTTGACCTCACGGTTGCTAATCTTCAAGGGTGGCCCTCCAGCACGGGCACGAAGCATAGACTTTTGAGCACTTGAAGTGAAACCTAGGCCAAACTTGTCAGACTTATATGGGATATCTGGAAGTTTCCCCCAAATGGTGCATCCACCTTCCTCTACCACTGCTTTGGTGTCCTTTAGTGATGACATCCGGAGTGGAGGACTTGTAATCTTGGGAATCTGGGACACAGTCTTAGTCAGTGCCACCTCTTGGGGGACCTCTTCGAAGTGTTGAAATGGAGTTTCAATGAATTCACCGTCCAATTCCACATATCTGAAGGAATTGAGATGGTTGATCATGTATTCTTCCTCTCCATGGATAGTGATAATCTTCCCTTGAACCGGATACTTCAGCATCTGGTGCAATGTAGAGGTAACAGCGCCAACATCGTGGATCCATGGCCGTCCTAGCAGACAGGAGTAAGAAGGGCGGATATCCATTACATAAAAGGTTGAATTGAAATATTGAGTCCCAACCTTTATGAGGATATCCACTTCCCCGTGCACCATCCTCTTCGATCCATCAAATGCCCTTACTACTATGTTGCTTGGCTTTAACATCAGTCCCTCGCAGTCAAGTCTGTCAAGAGCTTTTTTTGGTAATACATTCAAGGATGAGCCTGTGTCCACCAAAACATGGGCCAGAGTTGTTCCCCTGCATTCCACGGAGACATGTAATTCCTTATTGTTCTTTCTTCCCCTTGGTGTTAGATCAGCATCTGAGAAGCCTAGGTCGTTATCCACTGTCAAGCTGGCAACGCAGTCTTGGAATTGACCAGCATACGTCTCTCGAGGCACATGGGCTGTTTTTAGGAACTTCACCAAGGCTTTCACATGTGCCTCGGAACACAGTAGTAATGCCAGCATGGAGATTTTGGAGGGAGTTTGCCCCAATTGTTCAACTACATCGTAGTCTCTCCTCTTTATAATTTTTAGGATCTCCTCCATTTCTTTCTTGGAAGTTTTGGGGATAGTCAATGGCTGGGCCTTCGTCCAGACAGGCTCGACCAAAATACTTTTCCCTCGAGTTTCAGCAGCATGAGCGTTGGTAGGAATGATATCAGGGGTTGTAACATTTTTGTCAATAGGAGCACTTGCAGAGATGATTATGGGTACGGAAGTAACCTTTGGAACAGCCACGGGTCCAGAAACTGCCTTTAGGGGAGAAATTTCAGGAGAAAAGATCCTACCGCTTCGGGTAATTTTACTAGTTCCGGTAATATTGCTGAAGTCGGAATCTTCTTCTTCAGAGTTTATCTCTTCGGCGGCCGGCCAGTCTTGTTTGATGCCATGGTTGTAAATGTCCCTTCCGTAATTCCACGACACAGTTTAGTCTGATACATATGGGACTGGCCCAGGCATTGTGATTATTAGAGGAGCTGCTTTCAGAACCGATGTAATTCTAACGGCTCTTTTGGTGGAGACCCTGGAATAATTGGCGGAAATGGTAATGATTGAAACATCTTCAATAGGAATAACTGAAATAGGAGTACTTTCAAAAAAAATCTCTTTGTTATTTATCAGGCGCTGAATGCCTTCTTTCAACAAAGGGCAATCAGTTGGTGAGGACAAGCAGAGATGGCAAACTTCATTACAGCCTGGGAACACACCGACTTTCAACAAGTTTATCTTAATGGTCGGAAGTGGAGTCATGAGTTCATCAACTGTGGTAACAAACAAATCTTCTTCAATAGCATTGGTATTGTGACCATGTCTGGGCATAGGAGCAGAAATGACATTTGGCTTCTCGGGCACATCAAACTCAATTTCTTTTGCTTGAATGAGGTCTTGTATTTTGTTCTTCAAGGACCAATAGTTATTGGTATCGTGGCCAGGGATTTCAGAGTGATATGCGCAACGGGCATTTGGGTGATAATGAGGGGATGTTGTATTGGGATTTTTCAGAGCTTCTTTCAAGGTTTCCAAGTTGGATCTCAGAAGATGCGGTAACACTTGACACATAGTCATGTTAATTTTGGTGAATTGTCGGACTGGCCTTTCCACCCTTAGTTGATTACTTCTTTGTTGATTAGACGTAGGCTTTGGAATCATAATAGCCCCCACCATTGGTCTGCGTTCGTCCCTATCTTGGTTCCTTTGCGGATATACAGCAACTACCTCTTTCTTCCCGATGAAAGGCTTCCTTACAGCTGCAGAAGAAGATGAATCTTTCTGAATATTTCCACTTTTTATGCCAGCTTCCACCCTCTGTCCGGTCAGTATTAGTTCAGTAAAGCCTGCAGACGAACTTCCAATGAGATGGTTGAAAAAGGGACCAGATAAGGTGCCTAAGAACATGTCTACCAATTCCCTTTTAGACAGAGGGGGTTGAACTCTTCCAGCCAAATCTCTCCATTTTTATGCGTAATCCTTGAAACCTTCATTGGAAGCCATGGCCATACTCTAGAGTTGAGTACGGGTGGGCGCAAAATCGGCATTGTATTGATATTGCTTGTAGAAAGTTGAGGCAAGGTCTTCCCAATTGTGGATGTTGGCTCTTTCTAGTTGGTAAAACCAGTCGAGTTGTGTTTCGGACAGACTGTCTTGGAAAAAATGCACCCATAAGTCTTTATCGACGGTGTGGGGTTGGATTTTTCTTACATATGATCGGAGATGCATTTTAGGGCATGACACTCCATCATATTTTGCAAACATAGGCACTTTGAATTTCGGAGGAATCATAATCCCCGACACTAGTCCCAATTCTTTAAAGTCTAAGCATGTCACCTTTTGTATTTCCATAGCTCTCAAACGCTCTTCGAGATGTCTGTACTTGTCATCAGCTGGAGGATATTGTTCCTCAGAGTAGTCTTCCTCTTCTTCCTCTTCTTCTTCTGATTCTGACAGGACAGCTATTTCCTTGCCTTTCCCTTCTCCTTCACCGGAAGTTGTTGCAAAGTTCAAAGTCCTTCTTGTCTGCCCCTGAAATCTTCTCCCCATGTTTAAGACTCCATTTACCTTCTTTGTTTTATTTTTCCTCTCCTCAGCTAGTAGAGTCTTCAATTCTTCTTTCCCCTTGCCTAGGGTCATGAGCAACTGTTGAAACTGCATGTTCTGAGCTTGGAGATCTTTCACTGTTTGCTCGATATCCATCTTACTGAAATAAATAGTAGAGAGATGAGGAGACTTGTTGCAAAATACTTGTTTATGCTATGATGAGTGATATGTGCATATGTAATGTTTTCAAGGATTTCGAATATTCAAGTTTGTTTTAGACAAAAAGAAACACACATTATATTAATAAGATAAAGTTGGAGTACATCAATTCCCCTTGGACAAAATAATACAAAACTCTAAGATAAAAAAGTAGTGTGTATCCTCTTTGGTGCAATCTAGGCATTTAGAGTCCACTCCTCCTAAAGTAGCCTAGTGAGTTCCAAAACCTTCTTCTCGCTTGCGTAGAATTGGGATTTGAAAGTATCTCGCTCTCCTTTGAGTTGTATCCAATCCCTTTGTAGGTCTTCAATAGATGTGGGCATGTCAGGATGTAGGATAGTGTATGGAACATCTCCCTCCTTGACAGGCTCAATGATTACCGGGAGAATAGAGGGGTAAGGCATCATAAGGCTCTGAGCACGAGTTCGTACCCATTTGAGGTAAGGCTCAAGAGGGATGGAATTCTTGTGTCCCAAAGTCTTGCTATCCACCTTGTTTAGCATCCTCCAAGCTCGGATAAATCTCGAGAGAAGTCCTTGATCATCGTTGTCGTAGTCGAATACCAAACCTTGAATCAACATCTCGTGCGGGCGATCCCTTCGAGCGTAACCAAACTGTCTTAAGGCTAAACATGGGTTATAGGTGATGCCTCCCCTAATGCCAAGTAGAGGGACATTAGGGAATTCTCCACAACGGTCAACAATGATAACATTCTCTTTGGATCGGGAGCACCAATGAATGTCTGAATGTTTGAGCGTCATTAACCTTTGTGACCACCTTGAACCTGGCTCATTCTTTAAGACTGATTGGGGAAGATGAGAAATAAACCATCTTGCCAAGAGAGGAGTGAAACACATAAGGACACCTCTTTTCCTCATTGTGCGAGTGTGAAAAGAGTGTAGGATATCCCCTAACAATGTAGGCATCGGGTTGCGTGACATGAAGATTTTGACGGTGTTCACATCTATGAGTTGGTCAGGGTTTGGAAACAAAACCATCCCATCGATGAGGAGAGCCACAATTTCCTCAAAGGCTTGCAAGTCTAGGGAATTCCAACAGCTTTGGGCTTTCTCAAACAGGAACTTTGCTAAGAAGGCTTTGACACCACTCCTAGTTTCCCAATGAGTTGTGACATCAGATGAGTGCAAGTGCAGAGCTTGGGCAATATCTTCTGGATTTGGGTCTCTTTCCGTACCGTTGAAAGTTAGTTGATTGAGAATGGGAATCCTCAAGAGTTCTGAGAATTCTTCCAAAATAGGAACAAGTTGATAGTCGGGGAATGTAAAGCAATGGTGCAAAGGATCAAAGAACTGAAAGAGAACCTTCATCATGTCCTCATCTGTGTTGGAGGTGACCAAGTTGAGCAGACGACCATGTCTCTCGATTAATGGAGAGTTCTCAGGGATCCTTGAAGCTAGCTCCTTAAGTTGTGGAGGAATTCTTATAAGGTTGACTCAAATATTTTTCCTGCGAAGTGAATCCATATCCTACAAAACAAGAACAAAGATGAATCTCAAAAATCCTTGAAATGGTTAGTGGATGCATGTGATGTTCATGATGTCCATGATGTTATGTACAAGTATGCATATACAAGAAAAGCAAACAAGTTCTTAGTTTAGGCTTGCATGGAGTTTTATAGGTAAGTACCCTCTTGAAGCTAGTTGGCTTAAACCTGTCCTAGTAATAGTAACCGGGTTCTAAGGAGCTCAATATCACTGGATTATTTCCTTGGTCATTGTTTCAGGCCTCTTTAATGGCGACCAAAATATCCCAAGAAACCAAATCTCAATGAGTGTAGTATCGAGTATCTACCAACTTCGGACTGTACCAAAGCCGGTCATCTCACTACATCCTAAAGGCCAAGTTGGTCAAGTAAAGGTTCTAGAAGTTCCTTAGTGCTTCATGACATCACTCAGCGGCCCCGTATTCTCTTTGATTAACTCAAAGGCTACCGACACCCACAAATATTTCGCACTAACGTAGCTATTGTTGAGACCATGTCGGTATACCCCGCACAATTTCCACAATGTATTGCTACTTACCTATAATGTATCCCAAATCAGGGTAGAGGATTCAAACCCAAACAAAGAACCATTATGTAAAGCATACAAGTCAAACAATGTAATCAAGTAAATGTGATCTAAACCCTAAGGTAACCCCACTTTATAATTTTCCCCAGCAGAGTCGCCAGTTCTGTGATACGGCGGGAGAATTGACTTGAGGGTTTTGCGTTTTATCGCAAATGTTGCGGTTAGCAAGAGTCGCCACCGACTTTTTTTTATCCAAAAGGAAAGGTTAAAAAGCACAGGAAAGACCTTTGAGATTGTTTCTTGAGTTCGGGGGGTAGATTATGAAAAGGGAAGGTATTAGCACCCTTTTCATCCATGGTTTTCCATGGGCTCTTAGTTACTTTGCTAGATCACTTGATTTTGTTTGAAATTGTGTTTTGTGTGGTTTTGAAAGTATTTTGCTAAGGAGGCCATTGTTTTAGGCAATCTTTGTAATGATTCTCGTTCGTAAGAATATATACAAATATGTTGATCTTTTTGAAATGTTTTTCAATGTTTGTAAGATGTTTGGAAATGTGTGTGTTTGTTTTGAAAATAACAAGGATATTTGTTTGAAATGGAGAAAGTAACTAAAAGTAATCTACCTACTCAGATGTCTTTCTTGTTCATTTTCTTTTCCTTTGATATTGTTGTCTTATCATTGATTTGGTAAGCAACCCTATCTTTGGATGTAAATGGGACGGGCGTGGGTCATCGTATAGCCATGATTAGCAATGTTGCAAGGTATCTTAGCATTCTTTTTGAGGGACTAAGATCATTTTGTAAGGCAACTTTGAATAGCGTCATCAAGGGACTATGATCTTATATTCATTTGTTTTTGCTAAGATACCTTACATGCGTAATATAGCCATTTTGTATAAGGCAACCAAGTGGAGTAACCCTAGGGGTGTTTGTGTGCGAATGTGTCATTTTCATGCTTGATTTTGTCTTGAATTAGGGTTTTCTATTTGATTATTTTATAACTCCCATATAAACCCTAATTACTAGCATATTATGTAAAAGCGATAAATTGCGAAATTTAAAGTTACTACGCTATTACAACATTTTGTGGGAGGGGGTGTACAATTTATGAATGGGGATTCGCAAGAAAGTAAAAACCCTAATTATCTATTATAATCATATCGAATTTATCAAATGTACAAAGAAACTAATGTAAATACAATGTATAAGAAGTGAAATGAATATAATGTACAAGTATGAATGAACAAGGCCATGGATTTTGTTTTAACTTTAATTAACTTAGAAGAAAAAGAAATAATTAAATAAAAAATAATATTAGAATTAAGTTAGCAAAAGAAACTAGTTTAAAGAAACAAATTTCTAAATAAATAATAATCATAAACCTAATCTAATTATTTAATTAAAAAAATAATTTTTAAAAGAAAATATATTAGTCTATTAAAAAAACACGAATATATTTAATATATATATATATATATATATATATATATATATATATATATATATATATATATATATATATATATATATATATATATATATATATATATATATATATATATATATATATATATATATATATATATATATATATATATATATATATATATATATATATATATATATATGCATAAATAATATTTTTTGAGATTTTTATTTATAAAAATAAATATTGTTATAATATTAATAATAGTATTAAAAAAAAGTAAAGAAAAATAAAATATATAAAATAAGTTGAGGGGGTTAACAATTAAAAAAGGTGTTTGAAGAAAGAAATAACAACAAAAAAAACTGTTGGGCCTTCAGCCCACAAAACTCATGGCCAAAAATCAGATTTTTATGAAGAGGATTGGGGGTGTAGCGAAAAAGGGGGGTTGGGCTCAGTGTTTTATTGTTTTGGGCCTAATGTGAGAAGTCCTGGTTGTTTTAGACAAAATAACCAGGTTCAAGGGGACGTGGCTCATTTGGTTGTTTCATTTCTCTCTCTCTCACTTCTGATTCTCTCACTCATTCTCTGAAGTTCCTCCACCGGAGAAGAAAAAGAGGCCGCGCCGGAAATCGCCTTGCGGCGGTGACGGTGGCGGCTGGGTTCAAAACCTCAACTTATTTACATCAATCTCTTCCTCTCTTCTTGCTGACTATTAATTTAGCGTTTGATTTTGCAAAAAACATTAGATTCGGCCTAAATCTAAAAGGGGACGAACGAAACCCTAGGGGTTTCGATTTGCATCTTTTACATGATTTGGTGAGATATTTCCTCTCTTATCTCTTTGCTAGTTCTGAGGGGTTAGTATTTTTGAAAATGATGATAAAAATATTTGTTATGGTTTGTGTCTTGCATGCGGTACTGTGCTTCTATCTTTGATGATGATGAATTTGAAAGAATGATTTTTGAGGGCTTGATAGTTTGTGTTGTTATGATTCTGTATATTACTTTTTGTTAGATGGAAAGGGTTTATTGGCTTGTTGTGACTTTTGAATTTGTTTCTTTCAATATTTCTGATGAGGAGGAGAAAATGGGAAATGGTTTGGTTCTATCTGTTGCGATTCTGGCTTTGTATATTTTGTAGAAAAAGAACTTGAAATGATTTTGAGGGTTTTGACAGTTTGTGATGTTTGTATGAACTGTATAATGATTTTTGAGGGTTTTGACAGTTTGGGGTTTGGAATCTCTGTATGTTTTTTTCTGTAAAAGGAAAATGATGCTATTGCTCATTCTTTCTTGAGGTAAATGAATGATGGCTTTGTGTTTACTTCTGTTACAAGTTTTTCTGTCCCTTTGGCTTTTAATTGAACCTAAATTATATGTTTTGTAAGAGTTTTGTATATTTCTATGAAAAGAAATTGAGAACAGTTTGAGAAATTACCTTTATTGTTGTGTTTGGGTATCCTGTGGCTTGTTGACTGTGATCTTTGATGGTATTGTGATGAAAATAGTGGCTTGACTTTTATCTTTTCTGTATGTTCTTCTTGCTTACCCAAAAAACCTCTTTTTTACGTGCACAGTATGGCTGCTTTTTATATTGGTTGGTTTGTCCATTTTCTGTGATAAAATAATGCTGGTTGTGCTGGTTGACTTTGCTTGTTTGCAGTTGGTACATTGCCTGCTGTACTGACTTTTGATTTTTTGCAGTTTTCTGTACTTGTTGTATATTTTTTGACTTTGGCTTCTCTTGTGATCCAAGAATTAAATGCTTGAGATTTTGTACAGCTAGGCCCCCCTCTTTTGAGTTTGCTCCTTTACTGATATGTCAAATGTTGACTTTGTGATTTTCTGTATTGCTTCTTTTCAAACTTGTATTTGCTGATGGTTTTTGTATTTTGTCACTTGTAAACTTTTGCTATGAACCAAACTTTGCTTTGAGATTTGTGGTAAAATACCATAGGCCTATGACATGACTTTACAAATTTTGAGGCTCTTTGATTGTTGATTGTACTGGTTTTCTTGTTGAGACTATTTTCTGATTTGAAACAACATGATACTTTTGCTTGTTGATTTGATATTTTCTGATTTCCTCTTTATCTTTTGTGAACTAAGTTTTGAGATTTACAAGAGACTAACCCTAGCCAATGATGTATGATCCTGATTTTGTGTTGCTGGCTGTACTGGTTTTTTCTGAATTAAACCTGCAGCTGTTTCTTGATGAATTCTGGTTTGCACCTTTTAGTTTGTTGTGAACCAATTCTTTTGAGATTTTCAATGTAATTTTATCCTATGATGAAACTAAAATTGTATGAGGCTTTTTGAGTTGTTTTAAATCATGTTGGGCTGAAATCTGTTGGGCTTGTACTTGTGTTGGGCTTGAGACTCTGTTTGCACTATTGTGAACCAATTATTTTGATATTTGCAATGTAATTTTATCCTATGAGAAAACTGAAGTTGTTTGAGGCCTTGGAACACAAAACCTTCTTTTTCTGAATTTCTGGTATTTTATTGCCTTTAGATTCTGCACAGGTTTTGTTCTGGCAGCTTGTAGTGTGCCCTGTTGTTTGTTGCAGTTTGCTTGCATTGTTATCTTGCTGCCTGTTATGCAGCTTGCCCTGCTGTTTGTTGCAGTTTGCTTGCATTGTTTGTCTTGCTACCTGTTATGCAGCTTGCCCTGCTGTTTGTTGCAGTTTGCTTGCATTGTTTGTCTTGCTGCTTGTTATGCAGCTTGCCCCACTGTTTGTTGCAGTTTGCTTGCATTGTTTGTGAACAAAGTTTCCCCCTTGTGATTTTCAAACCATAAACTCTCAGGCTAATGATTAAGCAAAGATTGCACGACGCCTTAGCATACAAACCCTTCTGGAGAGATTGCTTGAGGATGAAGACTTAGGATTTCTCTTTTAAACAAATTTTGTAATTTATTGCATTGGTAGACATTTCTTCTATAAAATTCAAATTTGTAATGTAATGAATACAGTACTTCTTAATAAACTTGTTAAAATATTGTACCAATTTCAATATTTAAATCTTGTAATTCTTATTTGTATGCTTTGCGTAAGAAACCTCATTCTAGGTAACGTGTATTTCAAGCAACCACCAAAGATGATCCAACCAACCAAAACCCTTTGCACTCTAATCAAACCTTTAAAACAAAAATGAAAGTTTGAGAATTCCATTTGATTAACTTAACCTCAAAGGCTTATGATCAAAAAGTCTTAATCTTCAATTCTTTTTCAAAAGCTAAACTGGTAATCAAAATGAGTTCACCTATCATTCTTGATTCAAACGGGATTTCATCATCTACCAAACATCTTTTAAGAATAATCTTCAGTCTTGTAGAATTAGAAAACTTCAGCGAATTGTGTTTAAGAATATTTGAAATTTTGAAGACTCAATTATCCCTGAGAAATCCCAAACCCTAATTATTGATTTGCCGTCTTAGGAAGAGAATTTTTCTGATAGACCCTCGGGCTAATTGAGTGTACAAGAAACCATAGGATATCATCTTGTATGAAAATTTAGAGGGCAAATTTTGGGGTACAACAGCTGCCCCTGTTCAATTTTCTTGCACTTGAAAAGCGAAATTGGCATGCTTGCCGTTTGTAGCTTGAAAGTGGAAGATGATTGAACACTAGAGTGCCCGAAAATTTGCACTTGTTGGTGTACGAAGTAATGCCTTGAATCTATTGTATTGGGAATGGGCTTAAAGATGCCATTGAATGAACTGAGGGATAACTGTCGGAGATGGGCTTACAGATGCCATCCAAGGGTGACTATTGACAGGAAATGGACTAAGTCTGACCTTGATTTCAACTGAAAGAGTGTCAGGATGGCATCCATGTCTGGAGCGTATCTGAACTGTATCTGTAAACTTTAAACATTATTAAAGGTAGCTGTTGATTAATCTTATCCTGAAAAGGGTGAAATGTTAGCTAGTATGCTAAGTTATGTTGTATGAAATGCATAGTGTAATGTATTCGTGTTATCGATGATTATGATATATGGATGCAATGTATGTGTATATGAGCCAATCTGCTGCATTGCTGTTGGATTGATGGAAATAAGTCCTTGAATGCTGCTGAGGATATGTGAGCCTTCATGTCTTGAATTCGAAGTATTAATGGATTCCTGCCGAGAGAAATAAATTATGTTGTAAGGGCAATGTCAAATACTGCTTGTAAAACCTGTGGGGGAGTCTGGAGAAATTTTGACAATTTCTAACTGGGGACCAATAGTTTGAAGCTTTTTTCCGCTGGGGATTTAAATGGCGTACTGTAGGGGATTACTTATGGAATAGCCTAGAGACATTTCCCTATTCTTTTAACCTATCAGTAATTGTCTTTCCCATTTTATTTATTTATAAACAGTAATTACGTTCAAATGCATATGTTCAAAAATAAATCATTGGATGTTTTTGCAAACAAAACACAAGCGTAAAGAAAATAAATACAAATAGTTTTTGCACTTTCAAAGGGATATCTTTGTATTGACTTTGAGTAAAGTTTTTGTACAAAGGGGACAAAAATTCTAGTAAGAGAATGCTGTCATAAAAAAATAAAAATTTGATACAAAGAAGGATAGCTATGTGTAAAAATACCATGGGGTTCCCAATCTGCTATAGCCTTTGTATCTCTGAGCGTCTTGTCTATCTGTCGCCTCGTCCGAAGATGACTGAATTTATCAGAACCTCTGAGTCTGTCAGTGGAAGCCAAAGGTTGTTTGTAAAGTGATCCGATGGGACATAGTCATATGCTTTAATTCCCTAAATTTTGTCAGGACTGCCCTTTCAGGTTTTCAGTCCAACGGGACACCCTTTTTTGCCCAAGTCACCCTTTCGGGTTTTCAACTTGTCGGGTATACACATTTTTTTGTTTTATCCCTAACTTTTTCCCGAACCTTTTTGGTTCGCCGGGATGCCCTTGTTTTGCCTAGGTATGTCAACCTAGCGAGTCTGTTATGCGTAGTATCTTTTGACTATGTCCGTGTTCGCAGGGTGTGGCAGGTCGTCGCCATCCATGGTGGTCAAGATCATTTCCCCATCGGAGAATATGTTTTTTTATTACAAATGGTCCTTCATAGGTAGGAGTCTATTTGCCCCTAGGATCACTTTGTGGCAAGATGATATGTTTGATCACTAGATCCCCAACTTGATACACTTGGCGTCTGACTTTCTTGTTAAAATCCTTGATCATCCGTTTTTGATACATTTGACCATGGAAAACAGCAATAAGTCTCTTTTCATCAATCAAGTTTAGTTGATCAAGTCGAGTCTGGATCCAATCGTCTTTGTTCAATCTTGTATCCTTCATAATCCTTAGAGAGGGGATCTGGACCTCGATAGACAAGACAACTTCCATGCTGTAAACCAAAGAATAGGGTGTTGCCCCGGTTGATGTGCGAGCCGTGGTACGGTACCCGTGGAGAGCGAATGGTAGCATATCATGCAAGTCTTTGTATGTGACTGTCATTTTTGTATGATCTTTTTAATGTTTTTATTTGCAGCTTCGACAACACCATTCATCTTTGGCCGATAGGGAGAAGAATTATGATGCTGAATATTGAATTGCTCGCATAATGTGGTAATCATAATGTTGTTGAGATTTGTACCATTGTCAGTGATGATTCTTTCTGGGATACCATACCGGCAAATGAGATTTTGCTTGATGAAGTGGGCAATAACAATCTTGGTAACGGAGGCGAAGGAGGTTGTTTCAACCCACTTTGTAAAATAGACAATGTCCACTAGGATGAATCGATGTCCATTGGAGGCTTTCGGCTTGATTTCCACAATCATATTAATTCCCCACATAGCAAAAGGCCAAGGATCCGTCAAGACATTCAGAGGAACTGGGGGTACATGCACTTTGTCGGCATAAATCTGGCACTTATGACAGGTTCGAGAGTGTTGATAGCAATCTGCTTCCATGGTGTACCAATAATAGCCTGCCCGTAGGATCTTCTTCGCCATCGTATGCCCACTGGAATGGGTGCCAAAAGTACCTTCATGTGATTCAGCCACGATCCTTTCAGCTTCGACCTTATCTACGCACCGAAGCAATACAGAGTCATGAATGCGTTTATACAGGATGCCATTACTAATGAAGAATTTAGCAGAGAATCTCCTTAAGAACTTATTATCATTGATTGAAGCTCCTTCTAGATATTCTTAAGCCTAAAGATACCTCTTGACTTCATGAAACCAAGGCTGGTCCACTACTTCTTCAGTATTAATCTCGTGATAGTGTGCTGGTTCATCCATTCATCCCATGGTGGTCTGGGGAGCCTCGTTATCCCAATTAAGTTTAAACATAGATGCCATTGTGGCTAGAGCGTCTGCTAGCTAATTTTCTTCTCGCGAGAAATGCTCGAAGGTAATCTTCTTAAAGTGTGGTAGCAATGTCAAAACATGTTCTTTGTAAGGGATAAGGTTAGTGTGTTTGGTGTCCCATTCCCCTTTCATCTGACTAATGACCAAGGCTGAATCTCCAAATACATCTAAGGTTTTGATTCCCAAGTCTATGGCAGCTTTGAGACCGAAGATGCACGCTTCATATTCCTAGGGGTTTCGATTTGCATCTTCTACATGATTTGGCTAGATCTTTCCTCTCTTATCTCTTCGCTAGTTCTGAGGGGTTAGTTTTTTTGAAAATGATGATAAAAATATTTGTTAGGGTTTGTGTCTTGCATGTGGTACTATGCTTCTATCTTTGATGATGATGAATTTGAAAGAATGATTTTTGAGGGCTTGATAGTTTGTGTTGTTATGATTCTGTATATTACTTTTTGTTAGATGGAAAGGGTTTGTTGGCTTGTTGTGACTTTTGATTCTGTTTCTTTCTATATTTCTGATGATGAGGAGAAAATGGGAAATGGTTTGGTTCTATCTGTTGCAATTCTGCCTTTGTATATTTTGTAGAAAAAGAACTTGAAATGATTTTGAGGGTTTTAACAGTTTGTGATGTTTGTATGAACTGTATAATGATTTTTGAGGGTTTTGACAGTTTGGGGTTTGGAATCTCTCTATGTTTTTTTCTGTAAAAGGAAAACGATGCTATTGCTCATTCTTTTTTGAGGTAAATGAATGATGTCTTTGTGTTTACTTCTGTTACAAGTTTTTTGTCCCTTTGGCTTTTAATTGAACCAAAACTATATGTTTTGTAAGAGTTTTGTATATTTCTATGAAAAGAAATTGAGAACAGTTTGAGAAATTACCTTTGTTGTTGTGTTTGGATATCCCATGGCTTGTTGATTGTGATCTTTGATGGTCTTGTGATGAAAATAGTGGCTTGACTTTTACCTTTTCTGTATGTTCTTCTTGCTTGCCAAAAAAACCTCTTTTTTATGTGCATAGTATGGCTGCCTTTTATATTTGTTGGTTTATCTATTTTCTGTGATAAAATAATGCTGGCTGTGCTGGTTGACTTTGCTTGTTTGCAGTTGGTACATTGCCTGTTGTACTGACTTTTTCTTTTTTGCGGTTTTCTATACTTTTTTGTATATTTTCTGACTTTGGCTTCTCTTGTGATCCAAGACTTAAATGCTTGAGATTTTGTACAACTAGGCCCCCCTCTTTTGAGTTTTCTCCTTTACTGATATGTCAAATGCTGACTTTGTGATTTTCTGTATTGCTTCTTTTCAAACTTGTATTTGCTGATGGTTTTTGTATTTTGTCACTTGTGGACTTTTGCTATGAACCAAACTTTAGTTTGAGATTTGTGGTAAAATACCCTAGCACTATGACATGACTTTACAAATTTTGAGGCTCTTTGATTGTTGATTGTACTGGTTTTCTTGTTGAGACTATTTTCTGAATTGAAACAACATGAGACTTTTGCTTGTTGATTTGATATTTTCTGATTTCCTCTTTATCTTTTGTGAACCAAGTTTTGAGATTTGCAAGAGACTAACCCTAGCCAATGATGTATGTTCTTGATTTTCTGTTGCTGGTTGTACTAGTTTTTTCTGAATTAAACCTGCATCTGTTGCTTGATGAATTCTGGTTTGCACCTTTTAGTTTGTTGTGAACCAATTCTTTTGAGATTTGAAATGTAATTTTAGCCTATGATGAAATTGAAATTGTATGACGCTTTTTATGTTGTTTTAAATCATGTTGGGCTGAAATCTGTTGGGCTTGTACTTGTGTTGGGCTTGAGAATCTGTTTGCACTATTGTGAACCAATTCTTTTGAGATTTGCAATGTAACTTTAGCCTATGATAAAACTGAAGTTGTTTGAGGCCTTGGAACATAAAACCTTCTTTTTCTAAATTTCTTGTATTTTATTGCCTTTAGATTCTGCACAGGTTTTGTTCTGGCAGCTTGCAGTGTGCCCTGTTGTTTGTTGTAGTTTGCTTGCCTTGACATCTTACTGCCTGTTATGCAGCTTGCCCTGCTGTTTCTTGCAGTTTGCTTGCATTGTTTGTCTTGCTGCCTGTTATGCAGCTTGCCCTGCTATTTGTTGTAGTTTTCTTGCATTGTTTGTCTTGCTGCCTGTTATGCAGCTTGCCCTGCTGTTTGTTGCAGTTTGCTTGCATTGTTTGTGAGCCAAGTTTCCCCCTTGTCATTTGCAAACCATAAACTCTCAGGCCAATGATTAAGCGAAGATTGCTTGAGGCCTTAGCATACAAACCCTTCTTTTCCGTTTAAGCAGAAATCACCCCAATGAAGAATTTAGGATTACCTTGTATGTTTTGTTCGTTTCTGAATATTTGAACTACTAACAAACTTCTCCTTTTCTCTTTTCATGAACATGAAGCATGGATGGCAAGCAAAGGCTGGAGAGATTGCTTGAGGATGAAGACTTAGGATTTCTCTTTTAAACAAATTTTGTAATTTATTGCATTGGTAGACATTTCTTCTTTAAAATTCAAATTTGTAATGTAATGAATACAGTACTTCTGAATAAACTTGTGAAAATATTGTACCAATTTCAATATTTAAATCTTGTAATTCTTATTTGTATGCTTTGCGTAAGAAACCTCATTCTTGGTAACTTGTATTTCAAGCAACCACCAAAGATGATCCAACAAAACAAAACCCTTTGCACTCTAATCAAACCTTTAAAACAAAAATGAAAGTTTGAGAATTCCATTTGATTAACTTAACCTCAAAGGCTTATGATCAAAAAGTCTTAATCTTCAATTCTTGTTCAAAAGCTAAATTGGTAATCAAAATGAGTTCGCCTGTCATTCTTGATTCAAACGGGATTTCACCATCTACCAAACATGTTTTAAGAACAATCGTCAGTCTTGTAGAATTAGCAAACTTCGGCGAATTGTGTTTAAGAATATTTGAAATTTTGAAGACTCAATTATCCCTGAGAAATCCCAAACCCTAATTATTGATTTGTCGTCTTAGGAAGAGAATCTGTCTGATCGACCCTCAGGCTAATTGAGTGTACAAGAAACCCTAGGATAGCATCTTGTATGAAAATTTAGAGGGCAAATTTTGGGGTACAACAAGGGCCATTTGTGGTTAAGAACATTTTCCCGGGAGGAGCTATGATTCTAACCACCATGGATGATGATGACCTTCCTCACCCTGTCAATGCAGACATAGTGAAAAGATACTACGCCTAACTAAAAGACCCGCTAGGTTGACTGGCCTAGGCAAAAATAAGGGCTTCCCGGCAAACCAAAAGGGTTTGGGAAAAAGTAAGGGATGAAAATGAAAAATCTGTACACCCGGCAAGTCAAAAACCCGAAAGGGCGGCTTGCACAAAAAAGGGGTATCCCGGTGGACTAAATAACTCGAAAGGGCGGTCCAGGAAAAAGTTTGGGATATAAAGCGTACCACTATGTCTCATTGGATCATATGGCGAACAGACTTCGGCATCGACTATCAAGCTCGGACGGCGCCAACCAATCTGATCAACTTTCGACCAAGAAGTAAAGTGATGAGACGCTTGAAGATATAAAGGAAATAGCAGATTTGAAACTCAATGGGATTGTTACACATAGCTGTTTTCTTTTTGTTGTACACAATATTGTATAGCTTCCATCTTTACAGAGGCGTTCTGTTACTAGAGCGTCAACTTCCTTGTACAAAAACGCTTGTTACATGCCAACTTTAAAATCATCATTTTTTACGAAACTATTTGTTTTTTCTTTTTCTGCTTTGTTTTGCAAGAACGTCCAATGATTTATTCTTGACATATGCATTTGAATATGATTACTGTTCACGAACATTTGCATAGGAAAAAGAAAGACAATTTCTCATAACTTAAGAAACAGGGACAAAAACTAAAATGTTAAAACCCGACAGTTACACTATCCAGCAGGTACCAGGGCAGAGACAACTTTAGAGCACAGTCATCAATACATGCAACCTTGTAACATCCGTATTCCCCACAGAGTAAAGGTAATTAAAGCATTGATATCATTTCTCTCGAAATGGGAAGTAATCTCCCTAGCCAGGGTCGTCCAGAAACTTGACATCTATATCCCCCGACCGAATTGCATGATCGCGAGCGGATCATCATAAATTATTATCTCCCCAAGCAGAGTTTGCTTCTCTAGATACAGAAGCTCAATGCCTAAAAGAGCTTAACAAGAGTCATTCCCCCGCGGAGCTATTCTCGAATAAAGTCTCTCCCTGGCAGAATATTCACAAACAGTAAAGAACAAATCTACGGCACAGTCGTTTCTGTTCACCATCTCCAACGGAAGTAGAAAAACCACAGTCTCTACAACGGTCAGGAATGCTTTATCCTCCAGCAGCAGTCAGGGATTTATTTTCCCAGACTCGGATAAGTCACAACCAACATCTCATGTTTATACATCATGACATGCACATACATACCACATACAGCATAATCTCATTTATTTTAAGAACATCATCTCACAACGCATTTCATACATCGAATGTAATTAACCCTATTATCTTTTCAGGAAAGACAATTATCACCAACAATTCCAGCAGTTACACATGTCGTATCTGCAGACAACTAAGGAAAAATCAGTTCCCGAAACTAAATGGGTCAACTAATCTACATGATCAAACGAAGTAACCCTACTATCCAGGTTCCTTCCCATAAGCCCTATTATCCAGGCTTTCAACTTGAAGTAACCCTACTATCCAGGTTCCTTCCCATAAGCCCTACTGTCCAGGCTTTCATCTTGAAGTAACCCTACTATCCAGGTTCCTTCCCATAAGCCCTACTATCCAGGATTTCATCTCGAAGTAACCCTAATATCCAGGTTCCTTCCCATAATCCCTACTATCCAGGCTTTCATCTTGAAGTAACCCTACTATCCAGGTTCCTTCCCATAAGCCCTATTGTACAGGCTTTCATCTTGAAGTAACCATACTATCCAGGTTCCTTCCCATAAGACCTACTATCCAGGCTTTCAACTCGAAGTAACCCTACTATCTAGGTTCCTTCCCATAATCCCTACTATCCAGGCTTTCATCTCGAAGTAACCCTACTATCCAGGTTCGTTCCCGTAAGCCATACTATCCAGGCTTTCATCTTAAAGTAACCTTACTATCTAGGTTCCTTCCCATAAGCCCTATTGTCCAGGCTTTCATCTGGAAGTAACCCTACTATCCAGGTTCCTTCCCATAAGTCTTACTATCCAGGCTTTCATCTCGAAGTAAACCTACTATCCATGTTCCTTCCCATAAGCCCTACTATCCAGGATTTCATCTCGAAGTAACCCTACTATCCAGGTTCCTTCCCATAAGCCCTACTATCCTGGCTTTCATCTCGAAGTAACCCTACTATCCAGGTTCCTTCCCATAAGCCCTATTATCCAGGATTTCATCTCGAAGTAACCCTACTATCCAGGTTCCTTCCCATAAGCCCTACTATCCAGACTTTCATCTCGAAGTAACCCTAATATCCAGGTTCCTTCCCAAAAACCCTATTATCCAGGTTCCTTCTAATATCCCTATTATCCAGGCTTTCAACTCGAGGTAACCCTACTATCCAGGTTCCTTCTCCCTTATCTCCAGACAACAGTTTACAACACTGAAAGGCCCAGACCCGACCTGATACGGTCGATTTCATATTTCCCTAGTAAGTCGCTGTACAGCCTAGACCCTGATTAGGTATACATTCTACTTTCACTCCCTCAATCAAGAGTTAATTCCCCAGTAGAGTAATGGACAACCAAAGCTCCTATATCTTACTTCCCAGGGCATAAATCAACATTCCTCGGTAAAGTCCTCCTCCATAGAAGGTACATGAAGTCTCGCCAAGGAATCTCTTATGCAACTGATCTTTTCTGGATGGCATCTTTAAGCCCATCTCTGACGATTCCATGTCTCCTTCCAAATGTCATCTGTAATCCCATTCCTGACATAACCAATCAGCATTACTTCACGCGAGTGCAAATTTCTGGGCACTCTAATGTTCAATCATCTTCCACCTTCAGATCACGAAAGGCAGATCAGTCAATCTACATCCTCAGGCTTAACAAGATTGAACAGGGGAAACTGTTGTACCCCAAAAATTTCCCTCTCATTTCTCAAAGGATCAACCTGGACCCTCAGGTTTGCTTCCATCCATTTTCAAGCCTTGAATTACAAATTTTCCAAGAAAGTCATTCACAAGGGCAAAATGGTCATTTGTACACTAAAAAGTTAAACTTTGACTTTTAGATCAAAATCAAGCTTCAAGAATCATATTTCATCAAGACACGTTGAAATATGAAGTTCGTTTCATCAAGAAATTTAAAAGTCAAAATTCTAAATACATAGAATCTTTCTAAGTGTTTAAGAAATATGACAAGCTTAGAACTTCTGATCAGATTATCACCATGTTGCAAGCTGATTCTGGAAGAACTTCTGGCACAAAAGTTATAGATTTCAATAAGATCTAAAACATTGCAGAATAGAACTTCTCCTGGAAATGCTGGAATTTCAAGTTATAAAGGTTCAAAGACACATCCATGAAACTAAAGCACTCAGCAAATTCTTGACACTTTCAAGATAAAGTTGGGTCAGAACTACTGGGCCAGTTTTCATAAAGGTTTAGTCAGAGTTTTCAAGGCTAATTCAAAGAAGGTTACAAAGCGTGCTACAAGCTTCCTAGAATGTCTGAGAGTTCCTTCAGAACATGCTGGAGCAAGAAGATACAAGGATCAAAAGTTGGATGCTTGTTCTAAATTATGCTGAAGTTGAACCTCTGACCCAGAATTAAGCAATGATGCAAAATCTCACATTACAGGATTTCTAGTTTGATAAATCTCATCATCATTTAATTCTCACAAATGCTTTTGAGTCTTTATCCAAAGGATTTCCCTACGTGTGGTATAGAAGTACCATTACTGTCTTGGAAAAGAAAACTCTTGTACAAGAGTGTGTTGGGCCCATGTGTTTCTTTTTATTTTGAAGTTACTTTTCCTTAATTCCTGCTTACATTTCCAGCTTAGGCGGTGCTAAGGCTACGAACCACCATACATGCTTCAAGAACAAGGTAGCTCCCTAGCATGTGATGGTTGTACTCTCTAAGCTATTTGCCTATAAATTGAGAGCCATTGGCAACGGTAAAAGGGTCGAAAAAATTGAGAAAGAAAAAGCCTTGAACCCCTGCTAAAATTCCAAGAGTCCAAAGTTGCAAACACGAAATACAAAACCTATTAACTTTTGATTTCTTGCATTCAAACTTCATTTGTTTTCAAGTGTTTCTTGACTAAAACCACCCACACTGTTTATGATTCACATATTAGAAGATATCCTAACTTTTGTGTTCATACTGTAATACACTCTCCATCCACCTCCACCTCAAAGAAGTCAGAACATTACCCCTTGGTTGTTCCAGAAGTTGAAAACTTCCAGCCTGCTGAGTACGTGAAGAAGCTGCTCAGAACATCACCAGAGTTCAGGACCAAACTCCAGTTCACAGAGTCTTTTCCAGCCGCAAGGTAAGCTTCTGCTGACTCTCATCATATTACTTAGGAATTATCAGATTTGCATGTTCAAAAAATACAATGTAGACATCATGTTTCTGAGGTTGTACGTATTCTGAGGTTTCACGTATTTGTATGCCTAAGTAGGGAATAAATTAGTTCAGAACTTCTTAAGGAAATTAGAATTAGAAAATTCATGCTTGCCTCTGATTTATAGTTCTGATACCACTTGTTTCTGGAACACTGTGAAACCAGCCATAACTGTTATATGCGCATCTTCTATTCTGTTGAGAAATGACTAAGTTATAGATATTCTGACTAGCATGGAGAGGGAGACCAAGTTCTGCCAGTGGTATCAAAACTTCTGAAATCTTCTTTGTTCTCAGCGGACCCAGAACTTCTGACTTTACCTATTTTTACTAATATGATCTCTGTTTTGCAGCACGCCAGAGTCAGAACTTCTGATCTCCTTTAGTCAGCAATATGCTGATTCTATTTTCTTTTTCCTCACTATTTTTGCTATCACTTCTTATTTCATTAATCAAAAACACCAAAAACATTTTTCATTTTTACATGCTTTATTTTATTTCTTAAAACAAAAATATCAAAAATATTTTCTTAAACAAAACTTATCTCTTTTCTGAAACAAAACAAGTTCATTTCACGTTTTCTTGTACATTCTTATTCATTCAATATGGTTGTAGTAGTAACTTAGGATTTAATTTTATTTGCAATCCCCATTTGTAAATATGTACCCCCATCCCCCTAATGCTTGTAATAACGTAGAATATCTATTTTCTGCACTTTTTATTGCTTTCATATATTGTTAGTAATTAGGGTGTGTATGGAAAGACATGAAATTGACAAGTAGATAACCCTAATCAAGACTAAAAATGCATGCAATCAAACACACTTGCACACTAGCACCCTTAGGGTAGTCCCACTTTATTGCCTATCGGAAATATAGTCATGTCCCTCCAACATGGGCGTTTTAGTAAAGACCCTCGATAAAAGATTGTAGTCCCTTGATGACCCTCGATGTTGACTTTGGTAAACGATCTACTCCCTAAACGACATTGCTAAAAAGTCCCATAGGTTTCCTTCTATGAATATAAAAACATCCCACACTCGTCCCTTCACATCCAACGGTGGGACTTCTCACCAAAACAATGGTAAGATAGTAACATCTAAAGGAGGAGGAAAAGAACAAATAAGACCTTTTGAGTAGGTAGATTCGCTCCTAGTTGCTCGCTTGATCACAACAAAACATTTTTACACCAACACTCTCATTTGAAATATTTTAAAAGACAAACACTTCGTACGCGTTCTTATAGAAACGAGAGCCATTACAAAGAAAACCCTTTTCAAAATCACTTTCAAAAACACATTCGACAAACACCTCTTTGAACTATTTTCAAAACAACACTTTGTACACATTCTTATAGAGACGAGAATCATTACAAAGTCACATTTTCAAAATACTTTCAAAACCCACATCACAAGTACACATTCAAACAAAAGCAAGTGATCTAGAAAGTAACTAAGAGCCCATGGAAAACCATGGATGAAAAGGGTTATAATACCTTCCCTTTTCATAATCTATCCCCCCCCCCCCCCCCCCCGAACTCAAGAAAACATCTCTAAAGGTCTTTCCTGTGCTTTTTCACCTTTCCTTTTGGATAAAAAAAAGTCGGTGGCGACTCTTTCTAAACCGCAACATTTGCGAATCCAAACGCAAAACAACCAAGTTAGTTCTCCCACCGTATCACACTTTCAATATCACATAATCCATCTCCTTGCCACATATACAATAGGATTATAATATGTTACCATCATATGCCTTGAGCCACCATAAATGAGAATCCATATTCTCTTTATAGAGTCAAGACAATTTTCCTACAAA
Organism: Vicia faba; assembly: GCA_948472305.1. Lineage (NCBI taxonomy): Eukaryota > Viridiplantae > Streptophyta > Magnoliopsida > Fabales > Fabaceae > Vicia > Vicia faba. The sequence goes on along the minus strand of OX451741.1, from coordinate 378,898,443 downwards.
ATCAACAAGACAAGCTAGGTACCTAATCTTTATTGGGTCCTTGGAGGTTATTGAAAAATTGGTTGCATTTGGGAAACCATTGAAAAACACCTTTAGGAACAAAAAAACTCTTAAATTTAAATTTTTAAATAGTGTGGCCTTTCTTGCAACCATGGTGACAATTTAAATCTTCACCGTCACTAGAATCACTATCAATTTTCTCACCTTTTAAGAACCTTGAACAAGAAGTCCTAAGAGCTTGAGACTTTGTTCCTTCCTCCTTATTCATGACTTTCTTATTTTTCTTCTTCTTCTTCTCAAGATTTTTTCCATGCTTGTCTAAGCAAGTAAGTTTTTGCTCATGTTCTCCAAACTTACGAAACAATGTAGTAAGATAAAGTGTTGTAAGATCATTGGTTTTCTTGATTGCGGTGACCTTTGGTTTCCAATTCCTAGTAAGACAACTCATAACTTTGTTAGTAGCAATCGCATTGGAAATAAGATTACCAAGTGCGTTCAAACGATTAATGAGATTTAATATATTTTTCTTATCATCATTATTCCATAGTGCTTTCGGCTTAGGTGTGACACCATCATCAACAACATGTGTTACCGGTGTTGGTCCATTTAAAATAGAATCCCACATACCTTTATCATTTGAGTTAACATGAATGTGTATACAATATTTCCAATAACTATAGTTTTCTCCCGAAAAGATTGGGTCTATTTTATAATCCCCTTTAGGTTCGTACGCCATTTTCTAATAAGAGTTTCGAAGCACAAAATTAACATGGCTCTAATACCACTTGTTAGACTACGAGGACTTATCTAGAGTGGGATGAATAAATACCTAATTAAAAAGTTACCTTTCATAATTAGGTATTTAAAAACTTATTTGAAAAACAATGTTGAGCGAAAGGTTTTTAGACTATATTGAAATAGTAGTCTAAATGAACTTAGATATTGGAAACTCAGATATGTACAAGCCATACAGAATTTAGATAATGACAAAATTAATTAGCATAATAATATCTCAATTAACAGTTTAATATCAAACACAACGGTTTCCTATTTCCAATTAAATCATGTTAAAAACTTAACTTGACAATTTATCAAACACGTGGCGCGCAAACAATTTTTCAAAATTTTCTTTGAGCTTTGTTGATTTGAAAAAGCACTTACACTCAAAGTGATTATAAGCTAAGCAATTTAAATGTCGACAATCAAAGAAAAATTCTATATGAATTGATTGATCAAACAACACATTCAACAAATTGCATATAGAAAGTAAATGAGAGTAAGAGATAAAGATAGATAGATAGATAGAGAGAGAGAGAGAGAGAGAGAGAGAGAGAGAGAGATCGACACAGGGATTTGTTTAGGAAGTTAAGCAATCGTCCGTGCTATGGCTATGTCTCCCCCCAGTTCTGATTTGGAATTAAGATGAATTTATTACTTTGTAAAAAGTCGATTACAAGAGAAGTGTTCTAAAAGTAACCCTATAAACCCTATCTGTTTGTTGTTGATTCAACCTCTTCTCTTCTATTGATCTTCAACAATACCAATAAACAATAGCTTCTAATTTATTTATCAAATCTTTCTACTCCTTTTGGTATGAAAATCCAAATCTATTTCATGCACGATCAATTTAAACTGTTGAACATAAGCACTTTCAATTTGATTCTCCGTTCTCTCGCTACTTTCTTAGGTACCAAATTCCGGAGGATTTTCACTTGGTCGCGATCCTCTTTTGAAAGTCTTGTACAAAACCCCCCAAATATACCAAATATATTGGAATATAACTCTTGTACCCCAAAATTTCCCTCCCATTTTTACTCAAAAACATGCTCCTAGAGATCCTCAATTGCTTAAAGTTGACCAAGAATTGACCAGACAAATTCTCCTCCTAAGCAATGAACCTCTAGCTAGGGTTTCACTTTTCATCAATATGTGTAAGATCCAAAGGTCCCAAATGTTTTCCATGGTCCTATTATGCCTTCAAGATTGTCCATGACAAAGTTCATGCCCTCCACTACAAGTTTGCTCATTCAATTTCCCAAATACTTGAAAATCTACTATAATAGGTCAAAAGTCAATTGTGGCTCATGTACAGTCAAATTTCAAGGTTTTTGGTCAACATCAATATTTTGAATTAATTTCCATCATTTGATCAAGGGTTGATCATGATTCCTCAAGAAATGCACCTAATCTATCAAAAGTCAAGAACGGCTAAATTAGGGTTTCTATAGGAAAACTTAACCAAACTTTGACTAGGCATAACTTTCACATACTTCATCCATTTTCCAAAACCAAAGCTCATATTGAAGAGAATCTCATTTTCTACAACTTATCTTCATCCCTCAAGTTCAATAAATGCACCATTTGAAAGATACAAGCTCATACATTACAAGTCATTTTCAGAAAGTCAACAAAAGTCACTTTTTCCAAGACCTTTAACATCAAGATAAAATCTTCAAATGCAAACTTTATCAGAAAAGGGATTGAAGTAGACATCTTGGGCTTTCCAAAAAGTCCAAGATTATCATTATGAGATCAAAATTGAGTAAGTTATGGCTTTCCTAAGTTGGGAAAATTTTGGAAATTTCAAGAATGATACATTGAGCAAATTTGAACTTTTGAGGCAATGGCTTATTTTCTTAGACTTCAAACATCTTCCTAAGATGATAGAGGACCCCTAATTTCATTCTTGCCATGCCTTGCATTTGCTAACTATTTTATTAATATATATTTTAATTTATTTCAAATAAATACAAAATAAAATGTATAAAATAATTAGAAGTAGGACTTGGCATGTGGGCTGATGTTTTGGACAGCTTAGAGGCCCATGAATTTCGTGCAAGCAATGTCTAGGTTCATCCACATGCAAAAGGGACAAGAAACCACATATTTGGCTAACTTTTAAATTTTCATTCATGGCCTTGAATAACATGATTAAGGATGTTTAATCCTTTGTGATCTTGTGCCCTTCTTCTCCTCTATAAATATAAGTCATGAGCAAGCCAAACAGACACAAGAAGACAGCCTAGAACTCACACGAAAAAATTGCAAAAATAATTCAATGTTGTCAAATTTCAAACACCCAATTTCAGCCCTTTTCAGTCCAAACTAAGGACTCAAACCCGTTCCTGAAGACTCCAGGAGCCTATCCCTGCCAGTTTCCAAGCCTATAACACTCTCAAATGGTTGGATCGTATATCACTGTTTTGGTATATTTTCTTGAATTCAAAACCTCTTATTTTGTGATACAAATGGTTTCTATGTTTATGTTCAGGTTTGTACTGATGATTGTGCATGTTTAGAGCCATCGCATGAGTAATTTGACGCAGGGATGAAGCTTTGCCATTGTTAGGGTAAAGTTTCAACGAGCTTCATTCTCAGTGATACAGACCTTTTCAGGCCAAACGAAGGGCACCAATGGATTCGCAGCCCCAAAATTAGGGGGACTATGATCTTCTTTTTACTTGATCTAACATTTTTCATAGGTTTTGATTTTTAGGCAGGCCGGAGACGACAATCGGAGATCTGCTCTGGCGTCTCTGACCAGTGTTGACTCTGTTGGAGTCTGCGTGGAAAAATTATGTAATTCTATTGGCCCCTTTAAAACTGATATGGCGTGTGTTTTAAAGTTTGATGTTTGGATTGATTTATGATTATATTATTTGCATTTTATGATGTATACGAATGAACAAGTTAGCTCAGCTGGTAAAGGCGTGTATGTGTGAAGGAGAGGACCTGGGTTCAAGTCCCAGGTCAAGCATTTTTTCATTTTCCTAACAATTTCATGCAGATTCTATACTTCAATGGCCAGGAGCATATTATACGCCTTCAAATTGCAACCACTAGATCATGATTACTCTATATCCAAGGGTTTGAGCATGCAGATCTAGCATATGCCATCAAAGCCAGTCCTCACTGAATCCAAAAGCAAGTATGGGCTCTCTATTGGGCCCAATGGAATTTCCAAACAAACCCCACATTTCTTTTCAGCATTTAGGCCCATTAAATTTTGTTTTATCATCTTTTTTTTTAATTTACCTTTTTTTATTTATTCTTTTAATTAAACAAATAATAATTAAAAAAAAGCTCACCAAAAATTAGGTTTAGATTTTTTTATTAAATAATTAATTTCTTTAATTAATTAATTATTTATTTTAACCATTGTTATTAATTTAAAATGAATTAGAATTTAGGATCTAATTTAGTTTTAATTATTTTCTTTTTATAACAAAAAACAATAAAAACAACAAAAAACTTAGATTTTAATTTTTTAGACAAACTTTCAACTTTCACGCGTTATTATTTTCTCGCATTTTTACATTATTGTAACCATATACTGGTATGTAATAGTTAATAGGACTTTTTACCGCTTTCTTTATTTTACCTTTCCCCCAAGTTTTGTACATTGTAAATATCCCCCTCCCCGAAGCCATGTAATAGCGTAGGGTTTATTCTCGTACTTTACATTCTTCTGTACATGTTAACTGTTAGTAATTATGCATGTATCACAAGATTGAAAAATAAAGCGTTAGCAAACCTAAATGATGCAAGATAAATAACTGAATTGAACACAATTTCACATACGATTGCCTTCAGAAAACGGTCATAATTCTCAAAACGTGAGAAGTTTTAGTGGTTGTCCTCTAGTTTGAAAGATCACAAGTCCCTCGATGACCCTCTCGACGTTGCATCGGTTAAAAGTGATCTTAGAACTTTAGGACAATTACTAAAATTTCATGCCAAGTTTCCTTCATAACCGCAACGTCCCTTCGAATGTCCGTTATACATCCAACGACTAGGGCTGCCTACTCACTAATACTAGGATAACGTTGTCTAAAGGATAGGAGGAAAGGAATAACCTTTTTCGAGTACAAAGTAGATAGCTGTTAGAAGTTTGCTCAAAACATTTTGCACTTACACAAATACTACTTTCAAAAACATTTTTCAAAACACTTTGTATACTTTCTCCACTATCCTGAGAAACATTACAAAGTTCGCCATACTAAGGAATTTTCAAAACATTTTCAAATACACAAAGCACAAAGGTATTTCAAAATGAGCAAACCTACAAGAGCCCGTAGATAACTACGGATAGAAAGGGTGCTAACACCTTCCCTCTCCATAATCTACCCCCTTACTCAGAAATAATCTCGAAAAGGTATTTTTCTGTTCTTTTCACCCTTTCCTTAATTTGGATAAAAGAAAAGTCGATGGCGACTCTTGCTTACCGCAACATTTGCGAACACAGACACAAAACCAATATTAACAGTCGTTTCTGCCACCGTATCACAGAACTGGCGACTCTGCTGGGGAAAAATAAAAAGTGGGGTTACCTTAGAGTTATTTCATTATTTAACTGCTTTTGCATGCTTTGTCTTCTTTACTTTTGAGGGCTTTGTTTTGGTTACTATAGATCCTACACCCATATCTAGGGCACCTTTTAGGTAAGTAGCAATAAATCATGTAAACTGTGCGGGGTATACCGATACAGTTAAAGCGATAGCTACGCTAATGTGACATTTTGGTTGGTACCGATAGCCCTTGAGTAGTCAAGGAGAATATGGGGTCGCTGCATGGTGTCAAGAAGCATCAAATGACCTTAGAACCTTTAATTGAACAACTTGGCCATTAGTAAATAGTGAGATAGCCGTCTTTGGTGTAGCCCGAAGTCGGTTGATACTCGATACTACACTCATTGAGATTTGACTCTCGAGTTTTGTTTGGTGGCAAGTCAGTTGACGATCGGAACGAAACTTGTGGGAAAGATCAGTGATATTGAGATCCCTTAGGACCCGATTACTTTCTAGGACAGGTCGAACCAACTAAACTTCAAGAGGGTACTTACCTGAAAACCCATGTGTTACACGGTGGGAGAACTGACTTGGTTGTTTTGCGTTTGATTGCAAATGTTACGTTTTAGCAAGAGCCGCCACTGACTTTTCTTTTATCCAAAAGGAAAGGCTGAAAAGAACAGGAAAGACCTTTGAGATGTTTTCTTGAGTTCGGGGGGTAGATTATGAAAAGGGAAGGTATTAGCACCCTTTTCATCCATGGTTTTCCATGGGCTCTTAGTTACTTTCTACATCACTTGCTTTTGTTTGAAAATATGCTTTGTGTGGTTTTTGAAAGTATTTTGTAAAGATGCCATCATTTAGGCAAACTTTGTAATGATTCTCGTTCATAAGAATGTATACAACGGTGATCTTTTGAAAATGTTTTCAAGTTTGTAAGATGTTTTGAAAGTGTTGGTATTTGTTTTGAAAATAGCAAGGATGTTTTTGTTTTAAAATTGAGCAAGTAACTAGGAATATTCTACCTACTCAAAAGTCTTTCATGTTCATTTCCTCTTTCCTTTGACATTTTTATATTACCATTGATTTGGTAAGTAACCCTATCTTTGGATGTAAAAGGGACGGGCAAGAGTCATCGTATAACCATGATTAGAAATATTGTAAGATATCTTAAAATTTTCTTTAGGGACTAAGATCATTTTGAAAGGTAACATGAATAACGTCATCGAGGGACTATGATCTTGTATTTTGTTTGTTTTTTGCTAAGATACCTGACATGCATAATATGGCCATTTTTGTAAGGCAATAAAGTGGATTTACCTTAGGGGTGTATGTGTGCAAGTGTATTGGTTTACATGCTTGATTTGTCTTTAAATTAGGGTTTTCTAAGCATTGATTTTAATCTTTCCATATAAACTTTAATTACTAGCATTTGTATATAGAGGATTTAAATTGCGGAAAATAAAAATACTAAGCTATTACATTATTTAGGGGAGAGGGTGTACAAATTACAAATGGGGAATTGCAAGAAATTAAATCTAAATAATTATTACAACCATATTGAATTTGAATAAATGTACAAAATTGAATAAGTAAAAATGCAAGAATGTAAATGTAAAAAGAAATGTGATTTTTGTATGGGTTTTCATGAAAAGGGTTTTTTGACCTAATTAATTAAAATAAAATAATTAATTAAAAAAATAAATTAAGATTAAGTTAAATAAAAGAAATAAATTTATTAAAGAAAAACAAGTTTTTTAAGGTTTTTGTGAATTTAATTAAACTAGTAATAAAATAAAAGTCCTAAGTTCTAAATTGATTTTAATTTACAAGAAAAATAATATAATATAATAATTAAGATTAACTATCTAAGTATAAAAAAAGTGAATTAATTTATTAAAGAAAATGTTTTTGTTATTTTAGTTTTATGAAGAAAATAAACTAAATAAAATATAAATAATAAAGATACAAATATTTTTGGATTTTTATTGATAAAAATAATAGTAATAATAAAAATAATATTAATAATAATAATAATAAAAGATGAAACAAAAATAAAATAAAAATAATAAAGTCAGAGAGGTTAAAATTGAATTTGGGGGTTTGTTAGCAAAACAGTTTTCTGAATCTGGCCCAAAATGAAGTTTTTGTTTGGAAATCAGAAAATTAAAAAAAAGGGTATATGGGCTGCGTGGCATGAGCAACATGGGGGTTAGATTGATAAAAAAATGTAAAGCCCAGGAGGGGAAGGCCCAAGCGCTTCCTGTAACAAAGAAAATGCCAAAAAATGTGAAAAAATGCAAAAGGCAGCGCGCTGAGGTTCGAACCCATGACCTCTTGATTACCAGTGCGCTTCCCTACCACTGGGGTGGCTATACATCCATTAATATAACTGAAATTATAAATACATAATACAAAACAAGTCCTGAATACACTTCATCTTCAACCTCCAGTCAGACCACGTGTAACTTCACCATTTCTCAACGAAAATGGAAAATGCAAACATGAAAGTTGTTCCATTTTTCCATATGAATCCAACCATATAAATATCATAAACTATAAATCAAAGATGAATGAGAATTTTTGAAAGTACCAAATCCTGACCTAATTATTTTCAGAGGTTCAGATTCAAAATTCTGACTACTCAAGCAATAATAATGAAATCTAAGGATATGGTTAGCTTCAGGACTATGATATATACATTTCTTATTCACAAATAAACCATTAATGATGCTTGTATGAAGATTTTAAAAGTTATAAAACTCACCTAGCAAGAGGGTATCGTGTTTTGAGTTTGAGCAACTTTTGATGAGTTCCAGTGATTGGATTAGCTTCCTCAAGTTCCCAGGAAGCTAATGTGATGCTTGGCTTGAGCTGAAAGTGGATGAGGAGTTCTGGAGAAGTCAAGGTGCAAGGTGCTGTTTTTGAAAATGGTGGATGATGATGGAAGTTTTATACTTGTGTTGCAGGTGTTAGAATTGTTTGTGTATGTTATTTATAAGCTTTTGAAAGTAAAAGGCCAAGAAACGCACAAGCAAATTTAGAGATTGGATTCAAAACTTAGAAATGGCAAGTTTTGAGATGTTTTTGGTGGTTCTGTGTTTTAGGAGGTTTCATGGCTTGAGCATGCGTGTGTTTTCTTGCAAATGACTTGTGTTTTTGTAAGAAAAAGGTTTGAGAGGTTTTGCACAAAGGATTTCTGAGTTATAGAGTTATGGCTATGTTACTTGATTTTGAAGAAAAGTGAGAAATGTAGTTTCAAAGTAGCAAGTACAAGCATTTAGAGTAGTTACCAACTTTAAACATACTTATATGACTTTGTAGAGGAAGCTTGTGCAAAAGGAACAAGTGCAAAGCTCAATGCAAGTTAACTTTTCATAAATCTTGCTTTATGTAAATGGCAATGGTGCCTTTCTGCCATTAATGGAAAATTAACTTGGATAAAGCTTGAATCAAGTGGATAATAGCTCAAAAGCAAGTGTAATCTTCTGATTATGGAGAGATCTTGAGGTTTAGAGGCCTGTAAAACAAGATTGTGCAGTATAGGTTTGAGATTTGAATTTTGTTCATCACAAAATTTGCCTTGTAAAACAACTTGAAACCCCAACTTCTGACCTTCGATTCTCCTTTCTCACAAATGATCTCCAGGAGTTCTTGGACATTTTGGAAATATTGTAATGTGCTCTAGAACCCCTCTTTCAATCACTTTTCCAAAATCCAAATGGAACTATATGAAACATGGGTCAGAAGTTAGGTCAAAATCCTGACCTAAAATGCTCAAAATTTCACTAAGTGTTTTGTTTCATGGCCATGACTTCATGGGTTAATAACTTGAGATCCAAGCATTTATAGGAGAAGTTGTGTAAAGCAATGTTGTAGATATCATGGAGATCTAAAAATTTCATGTTGAATGTTTCTTTTGAATCATCTTGCATCATGGTGAAAAATTGGTTCAATGTTCTGAAAAAATATGAAGTTTTCAACACAGAAAAATTTCTAAGTTTGAAATCTTTGACTTTTCAAAATGAAATCTTGACTTTTTGATTTCTTGATGAACTAGTTTCATATTTTGACATGTTTTTATGAATTGTGATCTTTGACACTTGATTTTTACCAAAAAGTCAAAGTTTGACTTTTCAGTATACAATTGACTTTTGATCAGTTGACTGAAAATCAACTATAAATCCAAATGACCTTGAGAAATGTTTTGAGTCATGCCATTAGGTAAAAATGATGCAATGGAACTCTTGAGATCATGCCTCAAACCAATTAACCATTTTCTAGGTCAAAAATCAAAAATTGCCATTTCTCAATCAAAACCCTAATTTTGACCATTTTGCCCTTTTGATGATCTGATCAAGTTTCTTGAGGAATTATGGTACAAACTTGATCAAGTGATACATATGAGTTTATAATGTTGATATGGATAAAAAATTATGAAGTTTGACTGTAAATTGGCCACAATTGACTTTTTTTCCCTAATACAGCTGATTTTTAGGTCAACTGGTCAATTAACTGAGCAAAAATGTGATCCAAAGCTTGAAACTTGACATGAATAATCTTGGGGGACCATAATGATCCATGAAAGTCATATGAGGCATTAAAAGTTCAATTATCCTTGTGCAATCTCAAACCCTAATTTCAGTCATCAGTGCTTAAGGAGGATTCTTGAGTTGATCAAACCTTGTGTAGTCTTGAGCCCAATGAGATCTTGTGAGAAAATATTGGATAAATGAGAGGGAAAATTTTGGGGTACAACAGCTTCCCCTGTTCAATCTTCTTAAACCTGAAGAGTTAGATTGGCGGATCTGCCATTCGCGACTTGAAGGTTGAAGATGATTGGACACTAGAGTGCCCAGAAATTTGCACTCAAAGATAAAATGGGAATGGGGTTATAGATTCCATTTGGAGGAATGATGGAGATTTTCCAGAGATGGGATTGTAGATGCCATCCAAAGGTGACTGTTGACAGAGAATATACTAAGTCTGAACTTGATTTCAACTGGAAAAGAATAAGAATAAATCTTTGGAGCAACTTATCTGAACCAAAAGAAGTCTTGTATGTTGTTTGACTGGGAAGAATCAGAATAAATATTTGTGCGATTTATCTGAACCAGAGAAAGTGTCTGCGGGAAAGAATCAGAATGAAATCGTTGAGAGATTTATCTGAACCCGAAATGTTCCTTTGGAAAGTATCAGGATAAACGATTGAGGGGTTTAAACTGAACCAAAAGAGATCTTGAATATTCTTTAACTGGAAAGAACACAGAGTAAATATTTGTGTAATTTATCTAAACCAGAGAAAGCGTCTGCGGGAAAGAATCAGAATAAATCGTTGAGAGATTTATCTGAACCCGAAATGTTCCTTTGGAAAGTATCAGGATAAATCGTTGAGGGGTTTAAACTGAACTAAAAGAGATCTTGAATATTCTTTAACTGGAAAGAATCAGAGTAAATCTTTGTGTGATTTATCTGAACCAGAGAAAGCGTCTGCGGGAAAGAATCAGAATAAATTGTTGAGAGATTTATCTAAACCGACAGGGATCTAGAGAAGAATAAGAACAAATCATTGAGAGATTTATCTTAACTAGAGAAGACAGTTGTGGGAAAAGAATCCGAATAAATTGTTGAGATATTTAAACTGAACCGGCAAGAGTCTGAAAGAAACATTTGTTGTGTAGATGGTTGACCAATCCTTTCTTGGGAATTGATCTGTAATTGACTTGTTGAAAATTTGATGATAATTTTCTGTTGATTGATCTTTCCTGAAAAAGATGAAAGGTTAGTTTTATTCAATGTCATGATGTATGCAATGCATGACGTAATGATGTTCTCAAAATAAATGAGATTGTGTCGTATGTATTTATGTTGTCAATGTTATGATGTATGGATGCGATGTATGGACATGTTAATTGTTATGCCACAGTGTTGCTGGGGAAAATAAATTCTCGAGTACCGTTGGGTACAAAGTTTGTAAGTCTTCATGTTTTTAAGTTGCTGATGAGTTGACGAGCTTCCATTTGTTAGAGAAATAAACTCTATTGTGTAAAGGAAACGCCGTGTATTGCTTGTGAAATCCTGTTGGGGAATCCTAAGAAATTGGGCGACTTTCACTGGGGAATCTTACGAGTGGTAACTGGAAGTTTTGTTCCGTATGGGATGTCAGAGAGCTTGATATCATTAAGCTTCACAATGTGGGAGATTTTATGGAATAGTCTAAAGATATTATCCTATTTCTTAAAGCCATTAGTGATTGTCTTTCTATTTTCTGTTCCTTTTTGGTCATTTGTAAACAGTAGTCACGTTCAAACGCATATGTTCAAAAATAAATCATTTGACGTTTTTGTAAACAAAACACAGAAATAAAGAAAAAACAGATAATTTTGCACTTTCAAAGGGATATCTTTGTATTTAACTTGAATAAGTATATTTGTACAATGAGACGAACATTCTAGTAAGAGAAATGTCGTCGTAGAAAAATGAAAATTTGGTACAAATAAAAGATAGCTATGTGAAAAATCACATGGGGTTCCCATTCTGCTATAGCCTTCGTGTCTCTGAGCGTCTTGTCCACTTGCTGCCTTGTCTGAAGCTGATTGGTTTGATCAGAACCATTTGAGCTTGTCAGTCGATGCTAAAGGTTGTCTGTAAGGTGATCCAGCGGGACATAGTCATACGCTTTAATTCCCTAACTTTTGCCTGGACCGCCCTTTCGGGTTTTCAGTCCACCGGATACCCTTTTTGGCCCAAGTCACCCTTTTGGGTTTTCAACTTGTCGGGTGTACAGATTTTTTTTGTTTTATCCCTAATTTTTGCCCGAACCTTTGTGGTTCGCCGGGATGACCTTGTTTTACCTAGGTGTGTCAACCTAGCGGGTCTCTTATGCGTAGTATCTTTTGACTATGTCTGTGTTCACAGGGTGTGGAAGGTCGTCGCCATCCATAGTGGTTAAGATCATTTCTCCACCAGAGAATTTGCTTTTGATCACAAATGGTCCCTCGTATGTAGGAGTCCATTTTCCCTTGGGATCACCTTGTGGTAATATGATACGCTTGATTACCAAGTCACCAACCTGTATACCTGACGTCTGAACTTTTTGTTAAAAGCTTTGATCATATGTCTTTGGTACATCAGGCCATGACAGACAGCCGTAAGCCTCTTCTCATCAATTAAGTTCAAATGGTCAAGCCAATTTTGGATCCAATCGTCTTCATTCAGCCCTGCATCCTTTATGATTCTCAGAGAAAGTATTTGGACTTTAATTGGTAGAACAACTTCCATGTCGTATACCAAGGAGAAGGGAGTTTCCCCAGTTGATGTGTGCGCCGTGGTACGGTAACCGTGGAGAGAGAATGGTAGCATCTCATGCCAGTCCTTGTAGGTTACTGTCATTTTTGTATGATTATCTTGATGTTCTTATTTGCGGCCTCGACATCACCATTCATCTTTGGCCGGTAAGGAGAAAAATTATGGTGTTGGATCTTGAATTGCGCGCATAGCGCGGTGATCATAGTATTGTTGAGATTCATACCGTTGTCTGTGATGATTCTCTCTGGGATACCGTACCAACAAATGAGATTCTGTTTGATGAAGCGTGCCACAACATTCTTAGTAACGGAAGCTAAAGAAGCTTCCTCAACCCACTTCATGAAATAGTCAATGGCCACCAAAATGTAGCGGTGCCCATTAGAAGATGTAGGTTTTATTTCTCCAATCATATTGATTCCCCACATTGCGAATGGCCAGGGAGCAGTCAGGACATTCAGAGGAACTGGAGGCACATGCACTTTGTCAGCATAGATCTGACACTTGTGACAGGTTTGTGAATGTTGATAGGAATATGCTTCCATGGTAGACCAGTAATAACCTGTCCGTAGGATCTTCTTAGCCATCATATGCCCACTAGAATGGGTGCCAAAAGTTCCTTCATGTAGATCAGCCATGATCTTTTTTGCCTCAACCTTGTCTATGCAATGAATCAAAAGAGAGTCATGGTTGCGCTTGTAGAGAATGCCATTACTGAGGAAGAACTTAGCAGAGATTTATCTCAAGAACTTCTTATCATTGACTGAAGCTCCTTCTGGATACTCTTGTGCCTCGAGATACCTCTTAACTTTATGGAACCAAGGCTAGTCCACTACTTCTTTAGTATCGATCTCGTGACAGTAAGCTGGTTCGCCCATCCTTTCAATGGTGATCTGGGGAGCCTTGTTACCCCACTTGAGTTTAAACATTTATGACATTATGGTTAGCGCGTCCGCTAGTTAATTTTCCTCTCGTGGAAAATCCTCAAAGGTAATTTCCTCGAAATGTGGGATTAATGTCAACACATGTTCTTTGTAGGGGATAAGGTTAAGGTGCTTCATGTACCATTCTCCTTTGATATGACTGATGACTAAGGCTGAATCTCCAAATACACTTAAGGACTTGATTCCCAAATCTATGGCAGCTTTGAGACCAAAAATACACGCTTCATATTTTGCCATATTATTAGTACAATTGAAGCAAAGTCTTGCGGTAAAGGGAGTATGAAATCCTTTAGGGGATATGATTACAGCACATATGCAATTGCCGAGTGCGTTTGAGGCTCCGTCAAAAACCAGGGTCCATCGGGATCCTTGTTTAGGTCTGTCATATGGTTTGAGTTCCTCACAATTGTTTACCATCATGATGTCTTCATCTGGGAATTCGAATTTCATGGACTGGTAGTCATCCACAGCTTGATGAGCAATGTGATCGGCTAGTACACTGCCCTTTATTTCTTTTTGGGTAGTGTACTAAATATCGTATTCAGTCAGAACCATCTGCCATCTTGCTATTCTCCCAGAGAGGGCAGGCTTCTTGAATATGTATTTTATTGGATCCATCTTGGATATCAATATGGTAGTATGGGTCAACATATACTGTCTTAGCTGGCGAGCAGCCCATGCCAGAGCGCAACAAGTTTTCTCGAGCAGTGAATATCTTGTTTCACAGTCGGTAAACTTTTTGCTCAGGTAGTAAATAACATGCTCTTTTCGGCCAGACTCGTCATACTGCCCCAGCACACACCCCATTGAATTTTCCAAGATAGTTAGATACATGATTAAAGGTCTTCCCTCGATTGGTGGCATCAAAACAGGAGGCTCTTGTAGGTACTCTTTGATCTTGTCGAAGGCCACTTGGCATTCATCATTCCATTTGACTACTTGATCTTTCTTCAGTAATTTGAAGATTGATTCACAAGTAACAATCAAGTGAGAAATGAATCTGGAAATGTAGTTTAGCCGTCCTAAGGATCCTCTGACTTCCTTCTCGGTGCGAGGAGTAGGCATTTCTTGTATTACTTTCACCTTGGCAGGGTCCACTTCGATACCTTTACCGCTGATAACGAAGCCTAGGAGTTTACCGGACCTTACCCCAAATGTGCATTTATTCGGGTTCAACCTCAGCTTGTATTTCTTTAGTCTCTCAAACAGTTTCTACAAATGGACAAGATGTTCCTCTTCAGTTTTGGATCTGGCTATCATGTCGTCCACATAGACCTCTATTTCATGATGTATCATGTCGTGAAATAGAGCTACCATAGCACGTTGATAGGTTGCCCCAACGTTCTTCAACCCGAATGGCATAACCTTGTAACAGAATGTGCCCCACTGTGTGACGAAGGTCGTTTTCTCCATGTCCTCAGGTGCCATTTTGATTTAATTGTAGCCTGAGAAAACATCCATGAAGGAAAACACTTTATGATATGCGGTATTGTCAACCAAAATATCGATATGGGGAAGTGGGAAATCATCCTTAGGGCTTGCGCTATTCAAATCTCGGTAATCCATACACGTGCTCACTTTGCCATCCTTTTTAGGAACTGGAACAACATTGGCGATCCATTATGGATAGGAGGTGCTGGCCAAGAATCCGGTGCTGAATTGTTTCATGACTTCAGCCTTGATCTTCTCTGACATGTCTGGCCGCATGCGACGGACATTCAGTTTTACTAGAGGGCAGTCCTCTTTTGTCGGTAGACGATGGACCATGATATCAGCATCAAGTCTTGGCATGTCCTCGTATGACCAGGCAAAGACCTCAACATAGTCATGGAGTAACTGAATTAAGTGCTTCTTGACACTGGGTTCCTGATTGGCTCCATCCTTGACTTCTTTCTTGTCCTCTTCAATACCTAGGTTAATTGTGTCCACTGGCTCTTCGTGGGGTTGTATGGTCCTTTCTTCTTGTTGTAGTAACCTGGCTAGTTCCCCTGGCACTTCACAATCTTCCTCACCTTCGTCTTCGGCTTGGTAGATTAGATTTTCAGAGTCACAAAAGGCCATAGAAGAATTGTTACCCATGGGATCCTGAGTGGGTGTATATCAGCATTTTGAATGTGAGTGTGTGTAAAAGTATAGTTATCTTTGACAGAAATAAAAATATAGAAAAAGGAAGACAAAGATCACAAAGTTTATATGTAAAAAACGTCCATGATTCATTGATGACATATGAAAATGAGGTAACAACCCTTACAAATGGACCGTTGTGCCTTGGGCAAGACACAAGGTCTTAAAAGTCTGAATTGTTTAATTATTACAGATCCGAAAAAAAATTTAAAGACAATTACTGTTGGATAAAAGTAATTAGGACAAAATCTTTAGCTTCCAAGTTGGTGAGTCCTCCGTTGACAGTTGGGAAAATCCATTCCTCCGGGTCGTAGTTGTCCTCATCATCCTCCACTGCATTGACTCCGTGGTTGCTAATCTTCAAAGGTGGTCCCCCGACACGAGCACGACGTACAGCTTTCTGGGCTCCTGAAGTGAAACCCAAACCAAATTTATCAGATTTGTAAGGGATATCCAAGACTTGGCCCCAAATAATACACCCACCTTCTTCGATTACTGCCTTGGCCTTTTTCAGAGAAGACATTGTAGCGATAAAAAATGTAGCGGGGTAAATCGGAGATCGAATTATTGATTAATTCGTCACACAAAAGCAAGAGTCGCCACCGCGCTTTATTATTTCCAAGGGAAAAGGGGAAAGAGCGAAATAAAACCCTAAATATGCAATGTAAATAATACTTTTTAAAAGTAATAAAAATACAAGGCGTTTTTGAAAAGAGATCTATGGTTCGGGGGTTGGTTATACAGTGGGAAGGTATTAGCACCCAATGCATCTATAGTACTCTATAGGAACCTTTTGAAATATCTGTTTATTAAAATTGTTCGTTTGATTGAAAAATGAATCGTTTTGGCAAAAAAAAAGGGGTACGGACGGGTTTTTGAAGAGTCGACGACCTAATTTCGAAGTTTTTTGCTTAAAAAGGTATAAGTTTTGAAAAGATTGAATATTTGAGGAAAAATTATCCTAAGTTTTGATGAAATGCGAATGTTCGCATGATTGGACTCGAGGACATGAAGTCGACCGGTTTAATCATTTTTTTCCCTTGGATTTAAACGTAAACAGAATAATCGAGTAAACAGAAAATTATGATAAATAAATGATATACAACAATGTAAATAAAAGACTAAGTGGTATAAATATGCATTTTTGGATTTTTTGTTTAATATTAATGAAAAGAAAAAAATGTTTTAATAGTTTTCGTTTTTTACGCATTTTTAATATGGATAAAAGTAATGAGGATTAATTAAGGGAAACAAAAATATTTTTTTTAAGTTTTTAAGTTTCTATTTTTTTTAATATATTTTTTAGAGTTCTATATAAGGCATTATTTTTTTAAAGAATTATTAAATAATCAAACTAAATGAATACCTAAAAGTTACTAACTTAAACCTAATTAAAAGAAGGGAATATTTAAAATTACCAAATAAACCTAAAATTAAACTTAATAAACAAAAGGTAAAGTGATTAAAATGTTTTAATTAAATTTGTTAATTGATTAAGCTACTAATTAATCCAACTAAATTAGTAATAGTTCTAAAAAACTAACAAAAGGAATAAATAGAAAAAAAAGGGGTATTAAAAAACTAGATGAACAATCATATATGGGCCAAAGGGGTCTGAGGGGCCCAAGACAAAAGATAGGGAAGGGGGGTGTACAAAGGGTTTCGCTTGGGCTTTAGGCAGAATAGGTTGGTCCAAACAATTTCATAATTTTGTTAGGGTTAAACGTGATTTGTTTAGTTGAATTAGGGTTAAGGTTTTGGGAGAGCGGCGCTCATTCTCTCTTGGCCTTCGTCTTCTCCGCGTGGTATCCCCTTCGTTCGCTTCTGAACTTTTTGCCTGAGCTCTCCTTCGTCCCAAAGGCCACCAGTAATCTCCATCTCCCTCTTCCCTCCAGCAAAGCAAACGACGATGGATCACGGTAAATTCAAATTCCTATTCGTTTTAGGGTTTGTTACAATTTTGCATGTGTTGATTTTATACCTATTTCTGATTCTAATTTCGTGTTTATGTGATTATTGAGATATTATGAAAGGAAAAAGAGGGTGGAAAAGCTACCTGGAGAAGGAGGAGGGAGGGTCGAGTGCGTAGGAGGCCGGGACAAGGAAGTTGACGTTGGGGGCTTGCTTCAGTTGCTGGTACTCTGTATTTATCTTTCTTCTCTTCTTCTGTTGCCCTTTTGTATTAACCTAGGATGATCATTTCTGAGGTCTTCGTTGTATGCTTGTATTGGATGCTTCTGATGCCTTCGAAAACTTTTCCTATCTTCTTCTTCACTATGTTGATGCTGGACTGTTTCTTTCTTCTTCTCGCTACTGCTGCTTCCTAATGGCCTATGATGATATACTGATGCCTTTGCGTTGCCTTGAATATTTTGAATGCTATTGTTGAGAAATTATTTTTGACTAGCTTGATGATATTGATGCTTTTCCTCTTCTTCTCAGTTATGCTTCTGTATGCTTGGATTTGGTTTTTGGGCGTGTATGGCTGGTTTATGGCTTTGCTGTCTTGAAAACAGGTTATATGATTCTTAGGCCATAAGGTTTTGTTTTACTGAGGCAATACTGGTTTATTAGGCCATTACAGGTTTTGCTGGTTTAGGCCATGTTATTTTATATATGGTTTTGATATTTGTGATGGTTTTATGTATGTTGATGGAAACTGGTTTATGGCGTGTGTTTTGACAGTAGGTGGAGGGTTTTGATGAAGGTTATGTATGGTACTGGTTTTGTGGTATTATGCAGTAGGAAGGGTTTTGGAATCGTTTAGGTCATGTTGTTGTTTTTGGTTATATGCAGGTTTTACAGTAGGTTATATTGGTTCCTCGTTTTTTAGACTTGGAGCAAAAATGGTTTTTGCTTTGATAGTTTTGGGTAGAAGACCTTTTTGCAGGTTATGAACTCTCTTTTTTTGAAGGGGTTTTGTGTTATGTTATACAGTTTGTTTGGCATCTTATGGCTCAGGTTTGAATACTTTTATTATATCCTTGGTAATTCTGCACTCTTACTGTTACAGCAGTTTTGTTTGATATCTTATTTCATGCTTCTTTCCTCTTACTGTGTTACTGCTGTAGTTTTGTTTTGTAACTCCTTCTGCCTAAACCAAAACCTGTAAAAACCATACTTCTACCTCTCTCTCTCTCTCTCTCTCTCTCTCTCTTAGGTACATTTTGACATAAAATGATGCTATGTACCAACTGTCTGAAAGAGCATAGGGCTGGGAAATGATGTAAAAAAGGAAAAATGCTTGCTTGCAAATTGGTTTTAAAAATTGCATGCCTCTTTGTCTCCCAATGTAACAGTAGGAGCCTATTGTATTTTGGCTTCTTCTCATGTTGTTGCATAGTTTACGTTGGGATATCTTGCATATGTAATGTTTATGCATATGCTGTTGCTTTATGCCTTTGAAATATGCATGGGATTTTTGAAAATGCAATTGATTTTAATTATGCAGTTTTGAAAATAAAAAAATGAATTTGTGCATCTTTAAATTGTGCATTCATTTTGAAAATAAAATCAATCCCTTTTTGTGAACCGGGAGAAATCCTGCGATTTGCAAAAAGGGTAAAAACTGATTCCAGCCGTTTGCTCTTAATGATGAACACTAAAATAATTTTCCGCTTTTAATTTATTTCTTTATTTCTAACTTTTCTTTTAATTGTTTTTGCAGGTAAAATTAAATGAGCAGACAAAGAACATTGGATAGAAGACTTAGAATTTAGGAAAAAAGATTAGAATAGTTTTTTTTTATTTCATTTCAAACTTTGTAAAATTATTATTGTAAATACGTTGCAAATAAATACAGTATTTACACAACAATTGTACATTTAGAATAAAATGAATAAAATTCCAATATTTGCCAATCAATTCTTTCCTTCTCTCTAATTATTTATTTTATCGTTTATAATTTTTTAAATTATATAATAATTGAAAATGAATTTCAATTACTTAAATTCAGAATAATAAACAATTAAATAACCATCATTTGATCAATAAATTTTCTTCAATCTATTTCATTATTTATAATTCTCTAAATTATAATAACCGAAAAATAAATTTCAACTATTAAACTTAGAATAATAAATAATTAAATAACATTGTTGATCAATTAATGAACTTCCTTTCCAATATTTATTGTACTATTTATAAATCTTTCGATTATATAATAACCGAAAATAAATTCCAATTATTTAAATTTAAGATAATAAATAATTAATAAACATCATTTAAGTCTCGATCAGTTAATAAACTTAGCGTTCAAAAATAAACAGCTCTCGACTTGAAAAAGTTGTGAATTTTAAAAATCAAAAGATCAAAACGCTCGCAATGCAACGATGCAGATGGGAGATGGTATCTTAGGTCAAAATTTGGGGTACAACAGACATCTTTAGCGGAGGTCTTGTAATCTTCGGGACTTGGGAAACAGTCTTGGTAGCTGCCACTGTTTGTGGGACTTCCTCGAAGTGCTGAAATGGAGTTTCGATGAGTTCACCATCCAATTCCACGTATCTGAAGGAGTTCAAGTGACTGACCATATATTCCTATTCTCCATGGACAGTAATGATTTTCCCTTTGGTTGGGTATTTCAGCATCTGATGTAATGTAGAGGTGACGACACCAACGTCATGAATCCAAGGTCGGCCCAATAAACAGGAATAGGAAGGGCGAATGTCCATCACGTAAAAAGTTGAATCAAAGGTTTGAGTTCCAACTTTAATGGGGATGTCCACCTCCCCGTGCACCATTCTCTTTGAACCGTCGAAGGCCCTTACCACTATGTTGTTGGGTTTTAAGGTCAAACCTTCAGAGTCGAGTCTATCAAGAGCCTTCTTAGGCAGAATATTCAAAGAAGAACCGGTATCAACCAAGACATGGGCCAAAGTTGTGCCCCGACATTCGACAGAGACATACAATGCCTCATTGTGCTTCCTCCCTCTATGTGTCAGGTCAGCATCAGAAAAGCCTAAACCGTTGTCAGCGGTCAAACTGGCCACACAGTCTTGGAACTGATCAATAGAGTTTTCTTGTGGCACATGGGCAATTTTAAGAAATTTTACCAAGGCCTTCGCATGAGCCTCAGAGCACAACAATAAAGCCAATATGGAAATCTTTGACGGAGTCTGCCCTAGCTGTTCGACTATGTTGTAGTCGCTTCTCTTTATAATTTTCAAAATTTCTTCCATCTCCTTTTGGTAGGCTTCCGGGATAGATACTGATTGTGCCATCATCCAGACAGGCTCAACCATAATGACTTTTCCCTGAGTCTCGATCGACTCGGTGGTAGGGGTGTCAGTAGGGATAACCATAGGAATTATAGTAGTAGTGTCAACAGGAATAGAAGCAGGAATGATTACAGGACCGATAACAGTCTTCGGAGGAGCAATCTTAGGGGAGAATACTCTTCCACTTTGGGTTATCTTGCTGGTTCCCGCAATGTTTTCAATGTCGGGGTCAGCCTTCTCAAAAATTGAGTCTTCATCAGCCAACCAATCCTGTTTGACATCGTGATAGTAGACGTCGCCCCCATAGTTTCATGGGACAGTTTTATCTGAGGAGTACGGGATCGGCCCTGGCATAGTATCTTTTAGTGGAGTCACTTTGGGAACTGATGTAATCCTAACAGGTCTTTTGGTGAAGACCCTGGAAGGATTGGCGGAAATGGTTACTATTGAAACATCATTGTAAGAAATGGTTGGGATGGGAGTCTTTTCAAACAAAATCTCTTTGTCATCCATTAGGCGTTGGACACCTGCTTTCAATAAATGATAGCTAGTTGGTAGGGATAAACAGAGGTGTCATATTTCATCACAGCCCGGAAATAAACCGGCCTTCAACAAGTTCCTCTTGACAGTCAAGTGAGGAGTAATAAGTTCATCAACAGTAGTAACAAACATATCATCTTCAACAGCGTTAACATCACGGCCATGCTTGGGCATAGCAGCGGTGAAAACATTTGGGATTTCAGAAGAATCAAATTCAATTTCTTTTGCTTCGATAAGGTCTTGCACCTTTTTTTTCAAAGCCCAGCAGTTGTTAGTATCATGGCCTGGACTTTCTAAATGGTAAGCACAACGAGCATTAGGATGGTAGTGAGGAGAAGCCGTGTTTGGATTCTTCGGGGCTTCCTTCAAAGTTACCAAATTAGATCTCAATAAATGTGGCAGGACTTGAGACAGCGTCATATTTATCCAGGTAAATTGTCTTACTGTTCTTTCCGTTCTAGGCAGGTTGCTCCTTTGTTGAGTAGGTGCAGGCTTAGGGATCATGACGTCCACTACCATTGGACGAAGTTCAGTTCGGTCTTGATTCCTTTGAGGGTATATAGCACCAACTTCTTTCTTCCCAACAAATGGCCTTCTCATGGAACTGGAGGATACGTCTTCTTGAATCTTCCCACTCTTAATCCCAGCTTCCACTCTTTCTCCGGTCAAGATTAATTCAGTGAAGCCTGCTTAGGAGCTTCCAATTAGATGATTGGAGAAAGGACCGAACATGGTACCCAGAAACATGTCTACTAGCACTCTTTTAGACAGGGGAGGTTGGACTCTTCCTGCTAAGTCCCTCCATTTCTGAGCGTAGTCTTTGAAACCTTCGCTTGAAACCATAGCCATACTCTGGAGTTCAGCACAGATGGGAGCAAGGTCTGTGTTGTACTGATACTGTTTATAAAAAGCAGCGGCAAGGTCTTCCCAATTATGGATATTGGCCCTTTCTAGTAAATAGAACCAATCTAGTTGAGTCCCGGATAGACTATCCTGAAAGAAGTGGACCCACAAATCTCTGTCGGTAGTGTGAGGCTGTATCTTCCTCACATAAGTTCGGAGGTGCATCTTGGGACACGAAAGTACGTCGTACTTAGCAAACACTGGTGCCTTGAATTTTGGTGGAATAACAATCCCAGACGCCAAACCCAGCTCTTTAAAGTCCAACCCAGACACTTTCTGAATCTCCATTGCACTTATACGTTCTTCCAAATGTTTGTATTTGTCGTCGGCTGGAGGATACTGTAATCCTCTTCTTCTTCCTCTTCAGATTCTGGCTGGGCAGTCACTTCCCTGCCTATCCCTTCTTTATTATCCTTTTCACTAGATGATGTTGCGAAGTCTAGGGTTCGTCTGGCTGGCCCTGGGAACCTTCTTCCTAGATTCAAAACACCGATTGCTTTCTTTGCTTTCTTCTTCTTTTATTCGATCAACAGAGTTTTCAAATCCTCTTGTCCTTTGGCTAGAGTTAAGAACATCTGTTGAAACTGAGCATTATGCGCCTAGAGGTCTTTTACTGTCTGCTTAAGATTCATCTTACTGAAATAAACAATAGAAAGATAAGGAGACCTGTGGTAAGAAACTTGCTTATGTCATGATGAATGGAGATGCATATGCAATGATTTCAAGGAAATTAGAGATTTAAATTTGCTTTAGACCAAAAAGGAACACACGTCATATTAATAAATCAAAGTTTGAGTACATCATACCTCTTTTAGGCTTAAAAAGAAATACAAAAACTCTAATATAAAAAAGTTGAGTGCATCCTCTTTGGTGCGATGTAGGCGTTCAGGCTCCGCTCCTCATGAAGTTGCTTGGTAAGTTCCAGAACCTTCTTCTCGCTGGCATAGAATTGGGCCTCGAAAGTGTCTCACTCCCTCTTAAGTTGTATCCAATCCCTTTAAAAGTCTTCAAGAGAGGTGGGCATGTTAGGATACAGGATAGTGTATGGAACATCTCCTTCCACAACAGGCTCTATGATAACCGGGAAGTGGAGAGGTTAGGCATCATAGCACTTTGAGCAAGAGCTCGTACCCATTTGAGATAAGGCTCAAGAGGGATGGAATTATTATACCCCAATGTCTTGCTATCTACCTTGTTTAACATCCTCCAAGCTGAGATAAACCTCTGGCGGTGACCTTGATTGTCATTCTCGTAGTCAAATACCAAACCTTGAATAAGCATCTCATGGGGACCATCCCTTCCGGCATAACCAAACTTCCTTAAGGCTAAGCAAGGGTTGCAGGTGATATCTCCTCTAATGCCAAGTAAGGGGACATTAGGTAATTCTCCACAATGGTCGATGATAGTAACATTCTCTATAGATCGGGAACACCAATAAATGTCTTAATGTTTTAGCGTCATCAACCTATGTGACCACCTTCAACCTTGCTCGTTCTTCAATACAGATTGGGGAAGATGCGAAATAAACCATCTTGCCAAAAGAGGAGTACAACACATAAGGATACCTCTTTTCCTCATAGTGCGAGGGTGAAAAGAATATAGGATGTCCCCTAACAAAGTAGGCATCGGGTTACGAGACATGAAGATTTTGACGGTGTTCACATATATGAGTTGGTCAAGATTTGGAAACAAAACCTCCCCATAGATGAGGAGAGCCACAATTTCCTCAAAAGCTTGCAAATCCAAGGAGTTCCAACAGTTTTGGGCTTTCTCGAACAAGAACTTTGCTAAGAAACCTTTGACACCATTCCTTGTTTCCCAATTAGTTGTGATATCAGATGGTTGCAAGTGTAAGGCTTGAGCAATATCTTCTGGCTTTGGATCTCTTTTCGTACCGTTGAAAGGTAGTTGATTAAGAATGGGAATCCTCAAGAGTTGGGAGAATTCTTCTAAAGTTGGCACAAGTTGATAATCGGGAAATGTGAAGTAATGGTGTAGAGGATCAAAGAATTGGAAGAGCACCTTCATCATGTCCTCATCAGTGTTGTAGGTCACCAAGTTTAGGAGGCGACCATGTCTTTCGGTAAATGGAGAATTTTCAGGAACCCTTGATGCTAGATCTTTAAGCTGAGGAGGGATCCTTACAAGATTGAATTTAATGGTTTTCCTGTGGATAGAATCTATGTCCTACAAAACAGAACAAAGATAAATCCCAAGATCCTTGAAATGGTTAGTGAGTATGAGTATGATGTTATGATGTTTATGATGTTTTTTACAAGTAAATATATACAAACAAAACAAACAAGTCCTTAGGTTTAGGCTTGCATGGAGTCTCATAGGTAAGTACCCTCTTGAAGTTTAGTTGGCTCAAACCTGTCCTAGTAATAGTAATCGGGTTCTAAGGAGCTCAATATCACTGATTTGTTTCCTTGGGCATTGTTTCAGTGCAAGCCTCTTTAATGGAGACCAAAATATCCCAAAAAAACAAACCTCAATGAGTGTAGTATCGAGTATCTACTAACTTCGGACTGCACTAAAACCGGTCATCTCACTACGTCCTAATGGCCAAGTTGGTCAAGTAAAGGTTCTAGAAGTTAGTTAGTGCTTCAGGACATCACTCAGCGGTCCCGTATTCTCCTTGACTACTCAAGGGCTAGCGGTACCCACAAATATGTCACACTAACATAGCTATTTCTTAGACCATGACGGTATACCCCACACAGTTTCCACAACATATTGCTACTTACCTATAAGGTATCCCAAATCCGGGTAGAGGATTCAAACCCAAACAAAGAACCAAAATGTAAAGCATAAAAGTCAAACAATGAAAGAAAATAAATGTGATCTAGCCCTAAGGTAACCCCGCATTTAAGATTTCCCCCACAGAGTCGCCAGTTCTGTAACGCGGTGAGAGAACTGACTTGGTTGTTTTGTGTTTGATCGCAAATGGTGTGGTTTAGCAAGAGTCGCCACCGACTATTCTGTTATACAAAAGGAAAGGCTGAAAAGAACAGGATGAAGATGTGAAAAACACAAGAAGGGGGGTTGAATTGTAAAACTTAAAATCAAATGCACACAACACGTTATTTTTATCCTGGTTCGTTTGATCTCAAACTACTCCAGTCCACCCGTCAAGGTGATTTCGCCTCTCTCCAACGAGGTCTTAATCCACTATATTCAACTGAATACAACAACTACTTTAACAACTGTTAAAGCCTTCTTGAGTCTAACCACAGACCGGTTTATCTCAAGGAATTTCTCTTACAGATAATTGAACAAAAGTGTGTTTGATGTTTTCTAATAAAACTATATATCACAAATGTGATAATACACAATATTAAGCTTAGATTGAAAACTGAATTGCTAATGCTTTTGCAGTAGGCGTGTATGAAGGCTTTAGCAAATTTTATGAATGAGAACGTTTTCGTATGCGTGCATGCGTGTAGAGTATTAGCCTTTTCTTTTCTCACATGGTCTTGTTTAAATAGCCACGGAAGAGATATGTTGGTTGTCCATAAATCCATTTCAATGCTATTAATGTTCTTTCCTTTTTGAGAAGATCTTTGTCTTGGAATAAAGCTGTTGGTAATAAATATGTCTTGAATGCCTAGTAACGTTGACACTTCAGAGTCTTCTCTTCTTATGGTAATCAGAGTGTTCTTTCCTTTATGCTGACGCTTCTGAGTGTTGATGACTTGGTTAGGATCTTGATCAGAGTCAGAGTATTTTATGCGCAGATTCTGTTCATCAGGCTTCAGCGTATAGCACATGATATTTGATCTTCTGATGCTGACATATCTTCTGATGCTGATGTTGATACTGATATTCTGATGCTGATTCCATCAGAGTTTCTGTAAATACACAACATAATTTTAAGTATCATCTATGTCTTAAACATAAATCTTACAATTTATTTAATCTTGTATTTTATTATCATCAAAACTCTAACTGAGGGTTGTAGAATCAAACTATGTTCTAACAATCTCCCCCTTTTTGATGATGACAAAAACCGGATTTTTTCAATTAAAATAAAATAATAAAAGGTATCAGAGATTAAGGATAGAGAGGAAAAGGTATCAGAGATAAACAAATAACGAATAAAAGGTATCAGAGATTAAGGATAGAGAGGAAAAGGTATCAGAGATAAACAAATAACGAATAAAAGGTATCAGAGATAAGTAGATAAGGAATAAAAGGTATCAGAGTAATGAAGAGAAAAAACTCCCCCTGAGTTGATTACCTCCCTTTAATTCCATGAGACCTTGAGCATAAGAACTTTACTTTATCAGAGTTCATCAGATTCTTGTACCTGTAAGCTTTTCAGAAGAAAGAAATTCAAATATATCAGAATGTTAGAATGTTTGAGACTTATGTCTCAGTAATCCGTTATTGAAAAATATCATTCTTTCTCCCCCTTTTTGTCAGTTATCAAAAAGCACAAATAATCAGAGTTAAAGTGATCAGAGCTAAGAGAAACATTTATATTAAAAACATAATCAATGATTAGTTCAGAACACGTAAAATATTACAGACAAACATGTAAAGAAAACAAGGAAAACACAAGAAAATTCTAATAGGAAGGTGGAAGACGTGTGAACAGGGCTTCCAACATGCTCTTGATTTGATTGATGGTTTCCTGTTGCTGAGATACCATGTTTTCTATAGCATCAATCTTGGTGTCCTGCTTATCCATTCTTTCATTCATCAGCATATCAGATCTTTTCAAGTCCTCCAGAGTCTGCCTGTCAAGAGAGGAAGCTTGAGGATCTTCAGAAACAGGGTGCTTCTCAGAGCTTTCTTCAATATCTTCTTCTTGAACCTGTTCTTCAGCTGGAATCATCTGTTCTTCTGCATGTTGAGCTTTGGATGCTGGACGCTTTTCAGACCAAGGAGCAATGTCCAGATGGAGAATTTCTTCCTTAAGCAGCTTGCTCAGAATTGGACCTTCAATTTCCTTCAGCAGATTGCTGAAGTTCTGTTGAGCCTGTCCATAGCTCTGGTCTTGCAACTTAAAGGTTTCAGAGCATACCCATCTTCTGAATTTTGTCCAGAGGAGGTCTGATACAGCAGGATCCACCAGTTCCAGACTTTCTTGTTTCAAAGAAGTGATCCACTTCTGTATATCTGTTTCAAAGTTCAATATGCTGGAACCAACATCTGGATGTTTTGGTTTAGGGATAGCAGTTTTGTGGTTGATTGCAGCAAGGCATTCAAAGACTGTGAGATCAATGACAATCTTGTTGTGGTCTTCTGAATTGGATTTTTGTGAGGGAGTGGGAGAGTCAGGAATTACGATTGGACTTGATGGGGAATTTGGTGGAGTTATTTTTGGTGAAGAGGGAAGTTGAGGAATATTCACAGTGGTACCACAGGGCAATTGAATGGCCAAAGGTTGTGGTTCAGGGGATTCAGAGTGTTGAGCCTCAGAGGTTTGAGTCTCAGGTTGTGGAGATTGTTCATGTTGAGGAGAGGGTGGATTAATATCTGGTTGTGGGATTTCTGGTATTGGAGAGAGTGGAGTTTCTGGTATTGGTGAGAGTGGAGTTTCTGTGTTTGAATTTGGATTTTCTGGTTCGGGAACGGAAGTGTGTTGGTCTATATCAGAAAGAACTTGTTCAAGTTCTTGTTCTGGTATGGTTTCAGTATTTGTATTTTGTGGTTTGGAGCGAGATCTTCTGAGGGTTAATGATTCAGAAGGGTCAAAGTCTAAGTCAAAATCATCGAAAGTTTGAGGAGTTGGGTTTTCAGATGGAGTTGGAATAGGGATAAATGTTGAAACAGCAGTTGAATCTAAAACAGTTACAGAAGCAGAATTACCTCTTTTCTTAGGAGTCTGTTGAGATGATCCTTCTGCAACTGCTTTTCTTTTCTTCGTCTTCTTCCGAACAACCTCTGGAGCCTTCCGTTGAGGATCTTGAATATTCAGATTTGGTGCTGTACCATCAGATTTACAAGCATCCAAATATCTCAGAATGATTTGAGGCTTAGAGTCAATTTCTGAGAACATAGGGAAGTCGTCCAGAGGGACTCTTCTGCTGGAGATTTCAGCAAAAGGAGTGACGCTGGGCTCCTTCTTAATGTTCTCTATCAGCTTAATTTTCTTCAGATTTTTGGCATTCAGCTGCTTGCCAACAGAAGGTTCCAGAGTGCTGATTTCTTGTGCCTCTTGCAGATGATCAATCAGCCTATTCTCTGTAAGAATATCTGATATCAGTCTTCCCAAGGGTATCCAATCCCTTTTTGTACGTTCCTCTTCCCTTGTTTCTTTGACACTTGTTTTGAGATGGTTGAACAAAATATGAGCTAGATTAATCTTGACCTTCTGAGAGATAAAATAGAGCAGAAACTGCTGATCAATGTTAATGTAATCAGGAGAGCTGGTAGGCTTCCTGTGGTTGAAACAACCCAGAATGATCTTGGCCCAAATTCTGTGCTTGTCCTTCAAATCCCTTATCTTGCTGGAGGGAAGCCCCAGCGTGAAAATTTCCCTTGCAATTAGGGAAACATCTGCACACCTTTCTGCCATATCAATGCAACGAATACCACCACCATTGTACCCTATGAGTCTTGCAATCAGGTCTTTAGTGATAACAATCTTCTTCCCCATGATGTAAGACGTAACTTGATGATTTGAAGAAGAAGCGTGAATCCAAAATTCCTTTACCAGAATAGGAAATGTTGGACCCACCAGCCTGTCAAAATACTTTTCCCAACCTTGAGCTTTAACCTCTTAAGATAAATCAAAGCCATTTTCTTTGAGACTGTTGAAATCAACTATCAGTTTAGACAGAACTTCAAGATTCTTGATTGGAGTGAGAAGCGTTCTGAATGGTACTTCATATTGTTCAGATGAAACAGTTTTCTGGGAACCTGAAGAAGGAATGCTGGAAGAAGCCATGTTCACACGAGGTTTTTGTGAAAAAGATTGAAAGGTTTTCTTGAGAAAGTAAGAATACTGAAATCAGAAATATTGAGAGAAAACGAAAGTGAAAGTAAAAAGAGTGAATGGTGTGAAGTGTTTAAATAGATTTCTAAAAAGTTTTTGAAAACATAAACGTTTAAGAGAGAGAAATAAATAATGATTATTAGCATTTAATGATAGCTGATTTTAGGGGATTCAGAAAGATATTTGGAACGGTTACCCATGACATGTGTCTCAATGCATCCAATCAGCGCTTTGCCTTTTCAGAAACGTGAACGCGTGTTCAGCATCAGAAAAAAGCTGATGACTGGATGACACTTGTTTGCTTGAGTGAACAGCACTTCTATCCTTGAACTAAAACGCTCAGATCTTCATGGATAGATTCTGATACAATCTGCATTTCTAAAGTTATGAAAGAAGATTGATCAGTAGTTCACAGAAAATAAACACAATTCTGAAGGTTAATATATAAAATTAAAACAATTTTATTCTGGGTAGAGCTTCATGTTGAGATGTTTCAGAATGAAGTTGAACCTATCTTCAGAAAGTGGTTTTATGAAAATATCAGCCCATTGATGGTTTGTGTTAATAAATTTAAAATTTAAAATCCCTTTCTGAATATAGTCCCTAATAAAATGATGTTTTATTTCTATATGCTTAGCCCTAGAATTCAAAATTGGATTTTTACTTAAACAAATAGCAGAAGTGTTGTCACAGAGGATAGGAATGTTACTCTCAAATATCTGGAAGTCCTCAAGTTGACTTTTCATTCAGAGCATTTGTGTGCTGCATCCAGCTGCTGCTATGTATTCAGCTTCTGCTGTTGATAGAGCAATTGTGGATTGTCTTTTGCTGGACCATGAGATCAGATTTTCTCCCAGAAACTGGCAGCTTCCAGAAGTGCTTTTACGTTCAACTCTGTCTCCAGCAAAGTCAGCATCACAGTATCCTACTAAGTTGTAATCACTTGATTTTCTATAAAATAAACCCAGATTAGTAGTACCTTTCAGATACTTGAAAATTCGCTTAACTACTGTTAAGTGAGATTCTCTAGGATCTGATTGGAATCTTGCACAAATGCATACACTGTATAAAATACCAGGCCTTGATGCTATCAGATAAAGAAGAGAACCAATCATACCTCTGTAGACCTTCTGTTCTACCTTTTTGCTTACCTCTTCTCTTTCCAGAATGCACGTGGGATGCATTGGAATCTTTGATGGCTTACATTCTGAGAGATAAAATTTCTTCAGAAGTTCTCTGACATATTTGCTCTGATGAATGTAAGTTCGTTCTGGGGTTTGATTGATCTGAATGCCCAAAAAGAATTTCAGTTCCCCCATTAGGCTCATCTCAAATTCTGCCTGCATACACTTAGCAAACTTTCTTCCCAGAGAAGGTTTAGTAGATCCAAAAATGATATCATCAACATAAATCTGACATACTAAAATGTCATTCTTAACTGTCTTACAGAATAAGGTTGTGTCCATTTTCCCTCTGGTGAATTCCTTTTCCAACAGGAAGTTACTTAGTCTTTCATACCAAGCTCTGGGAGCTTGTTTCAGACCATACAGTGACTTCTTTAGTTTGAAAACATATTCTGGATTTTTTGAACTTTCAAAACTAGGGGGTTGGTGCACATATACCTCTTCTTCTATATAGCCATTTAAGAATGCACTCTTAACATCCATCTGATACAGAGTGATGCCTTTATTTACAGCAAATGAAATTAAAAGTCTGATAGATTCTAACATGGCGACTGGAGAAAAGGTTTCTGTATAGTCTATCCCCTCTTGCTGACTATAACCTTGTGCTACCAATCGTGCCTTGTTTCTGATGACTTCACCTTGTTCATTCAGTTTGTTTCTGAACATCCATTTTGTTCCAATGACGTTGAATCCTTTTGGTTAGGGAACTAGATCCCATACGTCATTCCTTGTGAATTGATTCAGCTCCTCTTGCATTGCTAGAATCCAGTCATTGTCCAGAAGTGCTTCATCAATTGAAGATGGTTCAATCAGAGAAACAAGTCCCATGAGGGATTCTTCAGAGTTTCTGAAGCTAGATCTTGTTCTGATTGGATAATCCTTTCTTCCTAAGATTGTTTCTTCTGGGTGATCCATGCTGCTTCTGGATGGTCTTTTCTGAAGTTGATCAATAGAAGGTTCTGGATTGCTTGCAGTGCCTCTTTCTGATGTTGAGGGAGTGTCTCTGTTAAGAGCTTCTGATGACTTGTCTTCAGTACCTGTGAATTCAACTTCCATACCTGCAAGTAATTCATTTTGCTTTGACTTTTGAGAGTCAAGCTTATCATCAAAACAAACACTGATTGATTCTTCAACAATCTGTGTTTCTGTATTGTATACTATGTACCCTCTTGAGCGTTCAGAGTATCCTAACATAATACACTTTTGTGCTTTAGAGTCAAACTTGTTCAAATAACTTTTTGTATTTAAAATAAAACAAGTACATCCAAATGGATGAAAATATGAAATGTTGGGCTTTCTGTTCTTCCACAATTCATATGGAGTCTTTTCCATAATAGGTCTTATGGAGATTCTATTCTGAATGTAGCACGCTGTGTTTATTGCCTCTGCCCAGAAGATCTTAACAATGTTTGTCTCGTTGATCATGGTTCTGGCCATTTCTTGCAATGTTCTGTTCTTTCATTCTACAACTCCATTTTGCTGGGGAGTTCTAGGACAAGAGAAATCATGCAGAATGCCTTTGTCATTAAAGAATGACTCAAAATCTTTGTTTTCAAATTCTCCACCATGATCACTTCTGACTTTAACGATTCTAAGATCCTTTTCATTCTGAACTTGGTTGCAGAAGGTGACAAACACAGAGTGTGACTCGTCCTTGTGTCTTAAGAACTTTACCCATGTCCATCTGCTATAGTCATCTATGATTACTAACCCATACTTCTTGCCACTGACTAAAGCAGTTTTAACTGGTCCAAATAAGTCATTGTGCAGAAGTTCTAATGGCTTAGAGGTGGAAACAACGTTTTTAGATTTGAAAGTTGGTTTTGCAAACTTGGCTTTCTGACATGCTTCACACAGAGCATATGAATTGAACTTCAGGTTAGGAAGTCCTCTGACCAGATTGAGTTTGTTAATTTGAGATATTCTTCTCATACTAACATGTCCCAATCTTCTGTGCCAGATCCATTGCTCGTTGTTAATAGACAGAAGACACTTTACATTCTGACTTTTCAGTTTAGAAAGTTTGATTTTATAAATGTTGTTTCTCCTCTTTCCATTAAATAGGATAGTCCCATCTTTCTGACTAACAGCTTTGCATGAATTTTGATTAAAGATTATATCATAACCGTTATCACTTAATTGACTTATGGATAACAGGTTATGCATTAATCCATCTACTAATAAAACATTACTTATAGAGGGAAGATTTCCATTTCCTACTGTTCCAGAGCCAATGATCTTTCCTCTCTGATTGCCTCCAAAGCCTACGTGACCTCCAGGCTTAAGTTCCAGGCTTTGGAACATATGCTTTCTTCCCGTCATGTGTTGTGAGCAGCCAGAGTCTAGGTACCATGATTGGTGTTTCTGCTTTGCTGCTAAAGATATCGGCCACATGTATTATTTTATCCTTAGGTACCCATATTTTCTTGGGTCCTGATTTTTTAGTTTTACCAAAACTCAGGTTGAATTTTGGTTTGACATAATAATTACTACTAGTATATTTGATGTCATGTGTGTGCTCATATACAAAGTGTGAATCAAGTGAAGTGCGTTTTATAACTAAATCCATGGCCTTCTTTGGTGTGGGTACCTTACATTGGTATCCTATTCCTTTTCTGCCATTTCTGCTAACTCCATAGATCATTGAAGCCATTTTGCTTCTATCTATGTTTTTAGCTAGAAACTTCTGAAAGCTGTGATCATACTCCTTGATGATCTCATCAGCACTACTGGGAGTTTCAGGAATTGTTTCCTTCTGAGAGTTTTGCAATAGATTTTCTAATTTTGAAATTTTATTTTTTAACTCAGAATTCTCCAATTTGAGACTCTCAGTCTTATCAGAGTCAGAAGCAAGATTCCTTTTCAGGTTTCTGAATTTGACTCTGATCTGCTGATATCTTTCCAGAATTTCATTAAGGCTTTCAGCTAGTTCAGCCTTAGTAAAGTTAATAGCAAAGTCAGGAAATACCTCTTCTGTTTCTGATTCAGAGTCTGACTCGGAAGCTTCACTGTCTTCTATTATGTTTTACATGAGAGCAATGTTTGCTCTTTCATCATCTGATTCTTAGTCAGCTTCAGATGTGTCAGAGTCATCCCATGTAGCCATGAGACTTTTCTTCTTCTCCTTACCAAACTTCTTTTTGGGCTTTTCTTTCTGAAGCTTTGGGCAATCACTCTTGTAGTGTCCTTGCTCGTTACATTCATAGCAGATGATGTCTTTGTTGTTTGGCTTTCTGCTTCTTGAAGAACCTTCAGATCTTCTGTGTCCAGAGGAGGATTCTGACCTTCTGTATCTGGAGAAGGATTCATTCTGATTCTCTGATCTTCTGGGATTCCTGAACTTCCTTTGCCTCTGCTTCCATAATTGGTTCACCCTTCTGGATAGGAGAGACAGTTCATCTTCTTCTGATGAGGACCCATCAGAGGTTTCTTCAACAACCTGCAAAACTTTGGAGTCAGATTTTCTGTTAGATTTTAAATCTAATGGCTTACCTTGCTTTTGAGGTTCATCTGCTTCTAGATCTATCTCGTGACTTCTGAGGGAGCTGACAAGTTCCTCCAAAGAGATTTTGTTGAGATCCTTAGCTAGCTTCAGGGCTGTGACCATTGGCCTCCACTGTTTTGGTATGCTTTTGATGATCTTCTTAACATGATCAGCAGTATAATACCCTTTGTCCAGAACTTTGAGACCAGCCACCAGAATTTGAAATCTTGAGAACATCGTTTCAATTGATTCACTTTCTTCCATCTTGAATGTCTCATACTTCTGAATGAGCGCAAGAGCTTTAGTTTCTTTGACTTGAATGTCGCATTCATGCCTCATTCTCAAAGAGTCAAACATATTCTTTGCAGTGTCTCTGTTTGATATCTTTTCATATTCAGAGTAAGAGATAGCGCTGAGAAGAATTATTATGGCCTTGTGATGATTTCTGAAATCACGCTTTTGCTGATCAGACATTGCTTTCCTGTCAATATTCTGACCACTTGCATCCACTGGGTGCGTTTATCCATCAGTCACTATGTCCCACAAATCAGCATCATGGTCCAGAAAGAAGCTTTCAATTCTGTCTTTCAAGTAGTCAAAGTTATCTCCATCAAAGACTGGAGGTTTGCCACTGAATCTGTCTATTTCTTCATTGTTGTCATTGCTGATGTTTTGATGTGGTCCTGCCATTGTGTTTTTCTGACGCTGGATCTTGTACTGACACGGTTAAGTGTTATAAGCTCAGAACCAGGTGCTCTGATGCCAATTGAAGATGTGAAAAACACAAGAAGGGGGGTTGAATTGTAAAACTTAAAATCAAATGCAAACAACACGTTATTTTTATCCTGGTTCGTTTGATCTCAAACTACTCCAGTCTACCCGTCAAGGTGATTTCGCCTCTCTCCAATGAGGTCTTAATCCACTATATTCAACTGAATACAACAACTACTTTAACAACTGTTAAAGCCTTCTTGAGTCTAACCACAGACCGGTTTATCTAAAGGAATTTCTCTTACAGATAATTGAACAAAAGTGTGTTTGATGTTTTCTAATAAAACTATATATCACAACTGTGATAATACACAATATTAAGCTTAGATTGAAAACTGAATTGCCAATGCTTTTGCAGTAGGCGTGGTATGAAGGCTTTAGCAAATTGTATGAATGAGAACGTTTTCGTATGCGTGCATGCGTGTAGATTATTAGCCTTTTATTTTCTCACATGGTCTTGTTTAAATAGCCACGGAAGAGATACGTTGGTTGTCCATAAATCCATTTCAATGCTATTAACGTTCTTTCCTTTTTGAGAAGATCTTTGTCTTGGAATAAAGTCGTTGGTAATAAATCTGTCTTGAATGCTTAGCAACGTTGACACTTCAGAGTCTTCTCTGCTTATGGTAATCAGAGTGTTCTTTCCTTTATGCTGACGCTTCTGAGTGCTGATGACTTGGTTAGGTGCTTGATCAGAGTCAGAGTATTTTATGCGCAGATTCTGTTCATCAGGCTTCAGTGTATAGCACATGATATTTGATCTTCTGATGCTGACATATCTTCTGATGCTGATATTGATACTGATATTCTGATGTTGATTCCATCAGAGTTTCTGTAAATACACAACATAATTTTAAGTAGCATATATGTCTTAAACATAAATCTTACAATTTATTTAATCTTGTATTTTGTTATCATCAAAACTCTAACTGAGGGTTGTAGAATCAAACTATGTTCTAACACAGGAAAGACCTTTGAGATGTTTTCTTGAGTTTGGGGGGTAGATTATGAAAAGGGGAGGTATTAGCACCCTTTTCATCCATGGTTTTCCATGGGCTCTTAGTTACTTGCTAGATCACTTGCTTTTGTTTGAAAATGTTCTTTGTGTGGTTTTTGAAAGTATTTTGTAAAGATGCCATCGTTTAGGAAAACTTTGTAATGATTCTTGTTCGTAAGAATGTATACAAAGGTGATCTTTTGAAAATGTTTTCAAGTTTTTAAGATGTTTTGAAAGTGTTGGTGTTTATTTTAAAAATAGCAAGGATGTTTTTTTTTTTGAAATTGAGCAAGTAACTAGGAACATTCTACCTACTCAAAAGTCTTTCATGTTCATTTCCTCTTTCCTTTGACATTGTTATCTTACCATTGATTTGGTAAGTAACCCTATCTTTGGATGTAAAAGGGACGAGCAAGGGTCATCGTATAACCATGATTAGCAATGTTGTAAGATATCTTAGCAATTTCTTTATGGACTAAGATCATTTTGAAAGGCAACATAGATAGCGTCATCGAGGGACTATGATCTTATATTTTGTTTGTTTTTTGCTAAGATACCTCACATGCATAATATGACCATTTTTGTAAGGCAACAAAGTGGATTTACCCTAGGGGTGTATGTGTGCAAGTGTATTGATTTACATGCTTGATTTGTCTTTGAATTAGGATTTTCTAAGCATTGATTTTAATCTTTTCATACAAACCCTAATTACTAGCATTTGTATATAAAGCATTTAAATTGTGGAAAATAAAAATACTAAGCTATTACATCATTTAGGGGAAGGGTGTACAAATTACAAATGGGAAATTGCAAGAAATTAAATCTAAATAATTATTACAACCATATAGAATTTGAATAAATGTACAAAATTGAATAAGTAAAAATGCAAAAATGTAAATGTAAAAAGAAATGTAATTTTTGTTTGGGTTTTCATGAAAAGGGTTTTTTGACCTAATTAATTAAAATAAAATAATTAACTAAAAAAAGAAATTAAGATTGAGTAAAATAAAAGAAATAAATTTATTAAAGAAAAACAAGTTTTTTAGGGTTTTTGTGAATTTAATTAAACTATTAAATAAAATAAAAGTCCTAAGTTCTAAATTGATTTTAATTTACAAGAAAAATAATATAATATAATAATTAAGATTAATTATCTAAGTATCAAAAAAAAGTGAATTAATTTAATAAAGAAAATGTTTTTGTTCTTTTAGTTTTATGAAGAAAATAAACTAAATAAAATATAAATAATAGTAATAATAAAAATAATATTAATATTAATAATAATAATAAAAGATGAAATAAAAATAATAAAGTCAAGGAATAACAGGTAATCAGACTTTATCCTTTCCGTAGTCCCATAATTTTCATTCAGAGGATGACCCTAAGGAAGAAGCCGAAGGCATACCCAGGGAAAGGAAGCATACAATAATTAGGGTATCACCTATCGATGGGAAGCCAGCCAACCCCTCTCCTTTTATCATGTCGAGCTACTTCATAACCTTTTCTATCAACAACACGCTACTTCGTTCCTCTCCTTATCAGTCGAGTATCTCCGCTCCTGACTCTAACAAGTATGATTCTAAACTCCAAGCTCTAAAGAACCTGCAATTAAACATACTTGTCCCTTATTCTATCAAACAAGCTTAAATCCCTCTCCTTATAGAAACGTAACTACGTTCCTTTAGCGGTTAAGTAGGATTTATTCATAATAGAAGGGAGGTTAAAATTGAATTTCGAGGTTTGTTAGCAAAACAGTTTTCTGAATCTGTCCCAAAATGAAGTTTTTGTTTGGAAATCAGAAAAATAAAAAAAAGGGTATATGGGTTGCGTGGCATGAGCAACAGTGGGGTTAGATTGAGCAAAAAATGTAAAGCCCAGAAGAGGAAGGCCCAAGTTCTTCCTGTAACAAAGAAAATGCCAAAAAAATGTGAAAAAATGAAAAAGGCAGCGCACTGAGGTTCGAACCCATGACCTCTTGATTACCAGCACGATGCCTTACCACTGGGGTGGCTATACATCCGTTAATATAACTGAAATGATAAATATATAATACAAAACAAGTCTTGAATACACTTCATCTTCAACCTCCAGCCAGACCACCTGTAACTTCACCATTTCTCAACGAAAATGGAAAATGAAAACATGAAAGTTGTTCCATTTTTCCATACGAATTCAACCATATAAATATCATAAACTATAAATCAAAGATGAATGAGAATTTTTGAAAGTACCAAATCCTGACCTAATTATTTTCAGAGGTTCAGATTCAAAATTCTAACTACCCAAGCAATAATAATGAAATCTAAGGATATGGTTAGCTTCAGGACAATGATATCTACATTTCTTATTCACAAATAAACCATTAATGATGCTTGCATGAAGAGTTCAAAAGTTAGAAAACTCACCTTGCAAGAGGGTATCATGTTTTGAGTTTGAGCAGCTTTTGATGAGTTCCAATGATTGGATTAGCTTCCTCAAGTTCCCAGGAAGCTAATGTGATGCTTGGCTTGAGTTAAAAGTGGCTGAGGAGTTCTGGAGAAGTCAAGGTGCAAGGTGCTATTTTTGAAAATGGTGGATGATGATGGAGGTGTTACAGTTGTGTTGCAGGTGTTGGAATTATTTGTGTATGTTATTTATAAGCTTTTGAAAGTAAAAGGCCAAGAAACGCACAAGTAAATTTAGAGATTGGATTCAAAACTAAAAAATTGCAAAGTTTTGAGATGTTTTTGGTGGTTCTGTGTTTTAGGAGGTTTCAGGGCTTGAGCATGCATGTGTTTTCTTGCAAATGACTTGTGTTTATGTAAGCAAAAGGTTTGAGAGGTTTTGCACAAAGGATTTCTGAGTTATAGAGTTATGGCTAGGTTGCTTGATTTTGAAGAAAAGTGAGAAATGTAGTTTCAAGGTAGCAAGTACAAGCATGTAGAGTGGTTACCAACTTTAAACATACTTATCTGACTTTGTAGAGGAAGCTTGTTCAAAAGGAACAAGTGCAAAGCTCAATGCAAGTTGACTTTGCATAAAGCTTGCTTTATGTAAATGGCAATGGTGCCTTTGTGCCATTAATGGAAAATTAAATTGGACAAAGCTTGAATCAAGTGGATAATAGCTCAAAAGTAAGTGTAATCTTCTGATTATGGAGAGATCTTGAGGTTTAGAGGCCTGCAAAGCAAGATTGTGCAGCATAGGTTTGAGATTTGAATTTTGTTCATCACAAAATTTGCCTTGTAAAACAACTTGAAACCCCAACTTTTGACCTTCGATTCTCCTTGCTCACAAATGATATCAAAGAGTTCTTGGACATTTTGGGAAGCTTGTAATGTTCTCTACAACCCCTCTTTGAATCACTTTTGCAAAATCCAAATGGAACTATGTGAACCTTGGGTCAGAAGTTAGGTCAAAATCCTTACCTAAAATGCTCAAAATTTCACTAAGTGTTTTGTTTCATGACCATGACTTCATGGATTAATAACTTGAGATCCAAGCATTTATAGGAGAAGTTGTGTAAGGCAATGTTGTATATCTCATGGAGATATACAACTTTCATGTTGAAAGTTTCTTTTGAATCATCTTGCATCATGGTGAAAAATTGGCTCAAAGTTGTTAAAAAATATGAAGTTTTCGACATTTAGAAAAATTTCTATGTTTGAAAAGTTTGACTTTTGAAAATGAAATCTTGAATTTTTGATTTCCTTATGAACAAGTTTCATATTTTGACATGTTTTGATGAATTGTGATCTTTGACACTTGATTTTGACCAAAAAGTCAAAGTTTTACTTTTCAGTATACAGTTGACTTTTGATCAGTTGACTGAAAATCAATTATCAATCCAAATGACCTTGAGAAATGTTTTGAGTCATTACATTAGGTAAAAATGATGCAATTGAACTCTTGAGATCATGACTCAAATCAATTAACCATTTGCTAGGTCAAACATAAAAAATTACCATTTCTCAATCAAAACCCCAATTTTGACCATTTTGCCCTTTTGATGATCTGATCAAATTTCTTGAGGAATTGTGGTCCAAACTATATCAAGTGATAAATATGAGTTTATAATGTTGATATGGATAAAAAATTATGAAGTTTTATTGTAAATTGGCCACAGTTGACTTTTTCCTCAATACAATTGGTTTTTAGGTCAACTGGTCAATTGATTGAGCAAAAATGTCATCCAAAGCTTGAAACTTGACATGAGTAATCTTGGGGGTCCATAATGATCCATGAAAGTCATATGAGGCATTAAAAGTTAAATTATCCTTGTGCAATCTCAAACCCTAATTTCAGTCATCAGTGCTTAAGGAGGTGTCTTGAGCTGATCAAACCTTGTGCGGTCTTGAGCCCAAGGAGATCTTGTGAGAAAATATTGGATAAATGAGAAGGAAAATTTTGGGGTACAACACCATGCAAGCCTTAAACCTAAGGTCTTTTTGTGATTTTCTTGTGCTTGCTATACTTGTGTTTTCTTAGCATAATCATGATATCATAACATCATAACATGGCATATCATACTAACCATTTCAAGGATTTTTAGGAATTATCTTTGTGTTGTTTTGTAGGACATGGAATCCACTCGCACGAATACTATCCAAGTCATCCTCATAAGGGTACCTCCTCAACTCATGGAATTAGCATCCAGGGTTCCTGAGAGCTCTCTGTTCACTGAAAGACATGGTCGACTTCTCAATATGGTCACCTCAAGCCCTAATGAAGAAATGTTGAATATGCTCTTTCAGTTATTTGACCCTTTACACCACTGCTTCACCTTTCCAGATTACCAATTGGTGCCTACCATGGAGGAGTTTTCTCAATTATTGGGGGTGCCCATTCTTGATAATTTACCCTTCAATGGTACGGAAAGAGACCCAAAACCTGAAGAGATTGCTCATGCTCTGTCTTTACAATGGTCCGATGTAGTGGCAAATTGGGAAACAAGAAGAGGCCTCAAAGGGTTTCTAGATAAGTTTCTATTTGAGAAATCTCATCATTTTTGCGATACCCCGGATTTACAATCTTTTGAAGAAGTGTTGGCCCTTCTCATCTATGGGATGGTACTATTTCCTAATCCAGACTAACTCATAGATGTGAATGCCGTCAAGGTTTTTCTGTCCCATAATCCAGTGCCTACTTTACTTGGAGATATCCTACACTCTCTGGATACCCGCACTGTAAAGAGAAGATGGACCCTGCTGTGTTGCACTCCTCTGCTGGCTAGGTGGTTTATTTTGCAATTGCCTCGGCCCGTGTTGAAAAATGAGCGGGGCATGAGATGGTGTAATAGGTTAATGTCCCTCACACATTCTGAAATTCATTGGTGTCCTCTATCTTCGGAGAATGTTACCATCATTGACCGCTGTAGAGAATTCCCTAATGTTCCTCTCCTATTAATTAGGGGAGAAATCACTTATAATCCTTGTTCGGCGTTGCAACAGTTTGGCTATGCTAGGAGGGATGGTCCTCATGATACACTTGTCCAAGGAATTGTATTCGACTATGAGAATGATGTTCAGGGTTATCGCCAGAGGTTCATAAGAGCTTGGGCATGGTAAACAAAGTTGATAGCAAACCACTAGGGAAAAAGAACTCCATTCCTTTGGAGCCTTATCTTAAGTGGGTATGAGCCCGCACTCAAAGTCTCAGGATGCCTTATGAGGCTATTCTACCCATCATCATGGAGCCAGTTGCTAAGGGAGACACTTCTTACATCGTTCTTCATCCTGACATGCCGACTAATTTCAAGGAGTTACAAAAATCTTGGATTTAACTCAAAGAGGAACGAGATACCTTTAAAACCCAATTCTACACCAGCGAGAAGAAATCTTTAGAGCTCACCGGGCTACTTCATGAAGAGAGGAATATAAATGCCTACATTGCACCAAAGAGGATGCGCCCGTGGGAAGCTTGAGTCCCATTTTTCTTTGAGAGCTAATTTTTTCTTTGTTACTTCCTTTGTAAGCCCAACAGGCATCATTGTAACCGCTTAAACTTCTTAATGCAATTAACGTTTGTTTTGCCTTTGGCTAAGCAAATTTAAGTCTTAGAAATCCTTGAAAACATTGCATACATATATCATACATATCATTG
Organism: Vicia faba; assembly: GCA_948472305.1. Taxonomy (NCBI): domain Eukaryota; kingdom Viridiplantae; phylum Streptophyta; class Magnoliopsida; order Fabales; family Fabaceae; genus Vicia; species Vicia faba. The sequence goes on along the minus strand of OX451741.1, from coordinate 378,856,657 downwards.
CATAAACAGGTTTCAGGACAGGCTTCTTATCTTCTTCGCTGTATATTACATCAATGGCTCTTGAACAAATAACTAAGGAGCTTCAGGCACAGAATGCTCAATTCTAAGAAATGTTCCTGAATCTGGCTAAGGGACAAGAAGATTTGGAAGCTCTATTCTCAAGGGCAAGAAGAAGAAAAAGAGACCAGTGGGTGTTTTGAATTTGGCAAGTAGGTTCAAAGGACCAGTGGGGAAAGTTTCAGAGCTCACAACTCCTTCAAGAGAGAGAGACAATCAGGAAGGAGAACCAAGAGAAGAAGACCACAGTACAATAGAGTCTGAAGAAGACGAATCTGATTACACCGAGGAACAATACCCTCCTGCTGATGATCAGTACAAATAGTTGGAGGACCGTCTCAAGGCCATGGAAGTTCAAAAGGTACCTGGCTTGGATTTTGAAGAGCTAGGGTTGGTTTCTGGAGTGGTTATCTCACAAAAGTTCAAAGTTCCCGCATTTTCTAAATATGATGGAGTCTCATGTCCTAAGCTTCATCTCAGATCTTATGTCAGGAAGATCCATCTGCACACTGCTGACAGGAATTTGTGGGTGCATTTCTTTCAAGACAGTCTATCGGGGACTCAATTAGAATGGTTCTATCAGCTGGAGGGAACCAACATCCATAACCGGGAAGATATGGTTGCTGCTTTCTACAAGCAGTACCAATATAATGTTGACCTCTCTCTTACCCGTAAACAACTTCAGAGTATGTCTATGGGTTCTGGAGAGGGATTTAAAGATTATGCCCAGAAATGGAGAGACCTTGCACGAAGAGTATAGCCTCCGTTTTTTGATAGGGAGTTGGTGGACATGTTTTTGGGCACATTATCTGGGCCATTCTTTAACCATCTGATTGGAAGCTCGTCTGCTGGATTTATCGAATTAATCTTGACGGGTGAACGAGTAGAGGTTGGAATTAAAAGTGCTAAGATACAGAGATATACATCCTCCAGTAATGCAAAGAAACCATTCATAGGTAAGAAGGAGGTCAGTGCTACTTATGGCCAAAGAAATCTTAACAAAACTGAGCGACATCCTGTTATGATTTCCAATCCTGCATCAAACCAGTAATAGAATAATCAGTCTAGAACAGATAAGCCTAGAAGACAGTTTACCCGGATTAATATAACTTTGTCTTAAGTTTTACCACATTTGATGAAATCCAATTTGGTTACCCTTAGAGAGGCTCTTAAAAATCCCAATACTGCATCTCCTTGCTACAATTCAAATTCCCGGTGTGCTTACCATTCTGAAAGCCCAGGCCATGATACAAACGACTGTTAGGCTTTCAAGAACAAGGCGCAGGATTTGATTGAGGCAAAGGAGATTGAGTTTGACGCTCCTAAGACTTCTAATGTTATAATTGCCCTTATGCCCAAACACGGCTGTGGTGTTAATGCTATTGATGATAACATGTTTGTTGTTTCTGTTGATGAACTAGCTACTCCACTCCTGAATGTTAAAAAGAATCTCTTGCAAGCCGGTTTATTTCTGGGTTGTGGTGTAGATTGCCATGTATGTTTGTCTCTACTTAATCGTTTCCATTTGTTGAAGGAAGGTGTTCAGCGCCTGATGGATGATAAAGAAATTCTGTTTGAGAAGACTCTAGTTACAAGTGTTCTGTATGAATATGTTTCTATCATTACCATTTCCGTCAATCCTCCCAATGTCTCCTCTAAAAGTTTCTCCGTTGATAATTACTTTTTTTGGACCTATACCATATTCCTCGAACAAAGTCGTTCCTTGGAATTATGGTGCTGGTGTCTACTACCATAGCGTCAAGCAAGATTTGCTGGTTGTTAAAGACAAAGATGTTGAAGAATCTGATCCTGAAATTAGTAATATCGTTGGAACCAGCAAAATCACAAGAAGTGGGAGGATTTTCTCTCCAAAGATCTCTCCTCCTAAAACTGTTGCTACTCCTGTGATCATCCTTGTTGCTCCTGTCAATATTCCCATGGCTACTCCTGCTGTTAGTCCTACTGTTATCCATGCTACCGAGTCGGCCGAGACTCAGGGAAAAAAGGTATTGGTTGAGCCTGTCCAGATGAAGGCACATCCAAAATCCATTCCTGAGGCTTCTAAAAAGGAGATGGAAGAGATATTGAAAATAATCAAGAAAAGTGATTACAATGTCGTAGAACAATTGGGGCAGACCTCTTCAAAAATCTCAATGTTGGCCCTACTGATGTACTCTGAAGCCCATGCAAAGGCTTTAGTAAAATTCCTGGAGTCTGCCCACGTGCATCAAGAGACCTCTGCTGACCAATTCAAGAATTATGTGGCTACTTTGACAGCTGAAAATGGCCTGGGATTCTCTAATGCATACCTAACTCCCAAGGGAAGGAAACACAATGATGCCCTACATGTCTCCATTGAGTGAAGGGGCACTACATTAGCTCATGTTCTGGTATATACAAGTTCATCACAAAATGTCTTACCCAGGAATGCTCTAGACAGGTTAGATTGTGAAGGACTCACACTAAAGCCTAGTAACATTGTGGTGAGGGCCTTCTACGGTTCTAAAAGAATGGTGCATAGGGAGGTGGACATCCCTATCAAAGTGGGTACTCAGACTTTTAATTCCACTTTCTATGTGATGGAAATCCGCCCATATTACTCCTGTTTATTGGGTCGACCCTGGATCCATGGGGCTGGTGCTGTAACTTCCATCCTTCATTAAATGCTGAAGTACCCAGTCAATGGGAAGATTATCACAGTTCATGGGGAGGAGAAGTACATGGTGAGCCACCTGAACTCTTTCAGGTACGTTGAAATGGACGGTGGGTTCATTGAGACCCCATGTTAGAACTTTGAGGAGGTTCCATAGATCGTTGCTGCAACCAAAACCACTGCCAGGGTTCCAAAGACTACAAGGCCTACGCTGAAGATGGCTTCTTTGAAGGATGCCAAAGTAGTAGTTGAATAAGGTGGGTGTACAATTTGGGGCCAACTTCCGGATATTCCCTACAAATATGACAAATTTGGTTTGGGTTTTACGTCAGGAGCCTAGAGAGTTGTTCGTCGTCCTCGCACTGGGGGACCACCTTTACGGATTATCAACCATGGAGTCAATGCCCTGGAAGACAAAGATAGTGATTGTGACCTGGACAAGTGGATCTTTCTAACCATCAATAGTGGACTCAGCAATTGGGAGGCTAAAGGCTTTGTGTCCATTACTTTTATTCAAGAGTAATTTGTCTTTTTTGTTTTAAGGAAATGTAATATTTGAACAATTGAAACATGACAGCCTTGTATCTTACCTGAGGCACAATGGTTTATTTGTGAGGTTCATTACTTCATTTCATATGTCATCAATAGAACATTGGACGTTTCACATAAAAAATTTATGCTCTTTGTTTTTTTTTTCCGCCTCTTTACTTTATCAAAAATATACAGCTATGCTCTTACACACACTCACGTATAAACTGCAGATCCATATCCACTTTGGATCCCATTGATAACAGTCCTGCTATTGCTCATTATGACTTTGAAACATGAGGATCCAGTTGAGATAGTGAACTTGGGTACTGAAGAGGACAAAAAAGAAGTCAAGGTAGGTGCTAAATTAGAGCCCAGTGTCAAACAACGGTTACTACAGATGCTACATGACTATGTTGAGGTTTTTACCTGGTCATACGAATACATGCCTGGACTTGACACTGATATTGTGGTTCATCACCTACCTACTAAAGAGGATTGCCCTCCAGTGAAACAAAAGGTTCATCGTATGCAGTCGGATATGTCAGAAAAGATCAAGGCTGATGTCATGAAACAGTTCAATATCGGTGTCTTAGCTGTCACGTCTTATCCACAATGGGTCGCCAATGTTGTTCCAGTACCTATGAAGGACGGTAAAGTACGTATATGTGTGGATTACAGAGACCTAAATAGGGCAATCCCTAAGGATGACTTCCCGCTTCCCCATATTGATGTTCTAGTTGACCACACCACAAAACATAAGGTATTCTCCTTCATGGATGGTTTCTCCGGATACAATCAGATCAAAATGGCACCTAAGGACATGGAGAAGACGACCTTCGTCACACAGTGGGGCACTTTATGCTACAAAGTTATGACCTTTTGGCTAAAGAATGTCGGGGCAACCTATCAGTGCGCCATGGTAGCTTTGTTTCATGATATGATCTATCACGAGATAGAGGTCTATGTTGATATATGATCGCAAGGTCTCAGACTGAAGAGGAACAAGTTAATCACCTACATAAGCTATTTGACAGGCTGAAGAAATACAAATTAAGGCTGAATCCGAATAAATGCACCTTTGGAGTAAGATTCGGTAAGCTCTTAGGTTTCATGGTCAGAGGAAAAGGCATTGAAGTGGACCCTGAAAAGGTCAAAAATATACAATAAATGCCAACTCCTTGCACTGAGAAGGAGGTTAAAGGATTCTTGGGACGCCTAAACTACATTTCCAGATTCATTTCACACCTGACCGCTACTTATGAGCCAATCTTCAAATTACTGAAGAAAGATTAAGCAGTAAAGTGGAATGATGATTGCCAATATGCCTTTGACAAAATCAAGGAATATCTTCAAGAGCCTCCAATTTTGATGCTGCCAGTTGAAGGAAGACATCTGATCATGTACTTAACAGTATTAGAGAACTCAATGAGGTGTGTGTTGGGGCAGCATGACGAGTCTGGTCGAAAAGAGCATGCAATATACTACCTTAGCAAAAAGTTTACTGACTGTGAAACTAGATACTCACTGCTCGATAAAACTTGTTGTGCTTTGGCATGGGCTACTCGCCAACTAAGACATTATATGTTCACTCACACTACCTTGTTGATATCTAAATTAGATCCTATCTAGTACGTCTTTAAGAATCCCGCTCTCTCCGGAAGAATAACTAGATGGAAAATGATCCTAACCTAATACGACATTCAATGTACAACCCAAAAAGCAATTAAGGGAAGTGTATTAGCTGATCATTTTGCTCATCAAGTTGTGAATGACTACCAATCCATGAATATTGAATTCCTGGATGAGAACATCATGTTAGTAACTGATTGTGAAGAACCTGGACCGGATGAAGGACTTGAAAAAGGATCCCGATGGACTATGGTTTTTGACAGAGCTTCCAACGCTCTTGGCAACGGCATCGGCGCTGTGATCATATCCCCTAAAGGCTTTCATACTCCTTTCACTGCTAGACTATGTTTCAACTGTACCAACAATATGGCTGAGTATGAAGCATGTATCATGGGTCTCAAAGCTGTAATCGATTTAAGGATCAAATTCTTAAGTGTGTTTGGAGATTCAACATTGGTAATCAGCCAGATCAAAGGAGAATGGGACACGAAGCATCCTAATACCATCACATATAAAGAGTATGTGTTACATTAATCCCATACTTTGAAGAAATCACCTTTGAGCATTTTCCACGAGAGGAAAATCAAATAGCAAGCGCGTTAGCTACGATGTCATCCATGTTCAAGGTCAGGTGGGATAATGAGGCTCCTCATATCACCATTGAGAGGATGGACGAGCCAACATACTGTCACGATATTGGTACTGAAGAAGTAGTGGACAAGCCTTGGTTCCAAGAAGTCAAAAGATATCTTGAAGCTTAAGAATACCCTAAGGGAGCTTCAGTCAATGATAAGAAGTTCCTAAGAAGGTTCTCTGCTAAGTTCTTCCTCAGTAACGGGATCCTCTACAAGCGCAATCATGACTCTACCTTGCTTCGATGTGTAGACAAGAGTGAGGTAGAAAAGATTGTGGCTGATTTGTATGAAGGTACCTTTGGCACCCACTCTAGTGGGCACTCAATGGCTAAAAAGATCCTATGGACAAGATAGTACTGGTTCACCATGGAGGCAGACTATTATCAGCATTCATAGACTTGCCATAAATGCCTGATCTATGTTGATAAGGTGCATGTATCTCCGGTTCCTCTGAACGTCTTTACTGCTCCTTGTCTGTTTATAATGTGGGGCATCGATATGATTGGGGAGATCAGACCTACGGCTTCTAATGGGCATCGTTTCATCCTGGTTGCCATTGGTTACTTCATGAAGTGGGTCGAGGCAGCTTCATTTGCTTCTGTTACCAAGAACGTAGTGGCCCGATTCATCAAACATAACCTTATCCGTCGGTATGGTATTCCAGAAAGAAACGTTACAGATAATGGTACCAATCTCAATAATACTATGATCACCGAGCTCTGCACGCAATTCAAAATCCAACATCATAACTCTTCTCCCTACCGTCCGAAGATGAATGGAGTTGTTGACGCTTCTAATAAAAACATCAAAAAGATCATCCAGAAGATGACGATGACATATAAAGACTGGCATGAGATGTTACCATTTTCCTTTCATGGTTATCGTACCACAACGCGCACATCAACAAGGGAAACTCCTTTCTCTCTGGTATACGGTATGGAAGTTGTCCTACCTATTGAGGTCCATATACCTTCTTTGAGAATCATGAAGGATGCAGGTTTGAACGAGGATGATTGGGTCCAGACTCGACTTGATCAATTAAACTTGATTAACGAGAAGAGGCTTGCCGCTGTCTGTCATGGTCAGATGTACCAAAGACGTATGATTAAAGCTTTTAACAAGAAGGTCAGACGTCAGGTATATTAGGTTGGTGACCTGGTAATCAAGCGAATCATACTTCCGCAAGGTGATCCCAAGGGCAAATGGACCCCCACATACGAAGGGCCATTTGTGATCAAGAGCATATTTTCTGGTGGAGCCATGACCTTAACCACTATGGATGGTGACGACCTTAACCACTGTGGAAATCTCAGACTGGACTCTCCTGGGGAAATTTTTGAGATATATTGGGGAGGTGGCTCCACTGAATGCTTGATATACCGCTGGGGAACAATCTTAGATCAAGACTGTCGGGGATGCTTGTTAGGAATGTTCGTATATTGTACCAGGGAATGTTGAGATATGCTGGAGGATACCCGACTTCCTTAAGGCTTGACAGGATAACTCTGCTTGGGGAGAGTATATTGACTTGCTGGCTTACTCTCTGGGGAGTTAAGATATCTTGGTTATGTTCTTCGGCTGAACCTACCTTGGTACCTTGGTGGACAGAGCAATCAGATCGCTTAGACAACTCATTATTGCCCCTGTTTCTAATGTTACCTGTAATTAATCCTTTGTTTCGTATGCAAATATTTATGAGTTGGCAATTATTGTCAAATGCATATATCACAAATTGAACCTTGGACGTTCTTCGCAAAACAAAACAGAAAAAGGAAAAATGATTGGCAATTGATCTGAAAAGTGTATTTATATTGATTTTTGAATTTGCCTGTAAATAGGCGTTTTATGTACAAGAGGCTGACGTCCTAGTAGGAGAACGCCGCCGAACAAAAGAGTTTATACAATTTGTACAAAGGGAAAACAAAACAGCTATGTGAAAAGAATAATCCCACTGGGTTCCAACTCTACTATCGCCTTTATATCTCCGAGCGTCTCATCACTTTGCTGCTCAGTTGACGATGAAGCTGATCGATCGATGCCGTTTGGACTTGATAGTTGATACCGGATTCTGGATGCATGGTGATCCAATGAGACATAGTATTACGCTTTATCCCTAACTTTTGCCTGGACCGCCCTTTCGGGTTTTCAGTCCACCGGGATACTCATTTTTGCCCAAGCCGCCTTTTCAGGTTTTCGACTTGCCGGGTGTACAGATTTTTTCCATTTCATCCCTCATTTTGCCCGAACCCTTTTGGTTCGCCGGGAAGCCCTAATTTTTGCCTAGGTATGTCAACCTAGCGGGTCTTTTATCATGTGTAGTATCTTTTTACCATGTCTGCATTGGCAGGGTGAGGAAGGTCGTCACCATCCATGGTGGTTAGAATCATTGCTCCTCCTGAGAACACATGTTTAACCACAAATGGCCCTTCGTACGTAGGGGTCCATTTGCCCCTGGGATCACTCTGAGGAAGGATGATGCGTTTGATTACCAGATCCCCAACTTGATACTCTTGTGGTCTGACTTTCTTGTTAAATGCCCTGATCATCCGTTTTTGGTACGTTTGACCATGACATATAGCAGTAAGTCTTTTTTCGTCGATTAAGTTTAGCTGATCAAGTCGTGTCTGGATCCAATCATCTTCGCTCAGATCTGCATCCTTCATTATCCGGAGAGAGGGTATCTGCACTTCGATCGGTAAGACTGCCTCCATGCCGTAGACCAAGGAAAAAGGAGTTGCCCCGGTTGACGTCCTTGCTGAGGTACAGTACCCATGTAGAGCAAACGGTAACATCTCGTGCCAATCTTTATAGGTCACTGTCATCTTCTGCACAATCTTTTTGATATTCTTGTTCGCTGCTTCTACAGCCTCATTCATCTTCGGCTGGTAAGGAGAAGAGTTGTGGTGCTGTATCTTGAATTGCTCGTACAGCTCAGTGATCATCTTGTTATTAAGATTGGTACCATTGTCCGTAATGATCCTTTCCGGGACGCTGTATCGACATATCAGGTTATGCCGAATGAACCGTGCCACGACATTCTTGGTTACGGTAGCGTAGGAAGCTGCTTCAACCCACTTTGTAAAGTAATCGATCGCCACCAGAATGAAGCGATGCCCGTTAGATGCTGTAGGTTTGATCTCGCCGATCATATCTATGCCCCACATTGCAAAAGGCCAAGGTGCAGTCAAAAAATTCAGAGGGACTGGAGGAACGTGCACCTTATCTGCGTAAATCTGGCATTTATGACATGTCCGAGAATGTTGGTAACAGTCGGCTTCCATTGTGGACCAGAAATATCCTGCCCGAAGGATCTTCTTTGCCATGGTGTGTCCACTGGAGTGTGTTCCGAAGGTACCTTCATGCAGCTCCGCCATGATCCTTTCTGCTTCAGCCTTATCCACACAACGCAGTAAGGTCGAATCATGGTTTCGTTTGTACAGAATGTCGTTGCTGAGGAAGAACTTCGCTGCGAACCTTCTTAGAAACTTCTTGTCGTTGACAGATGCACCTTCAGGATACTCCTGAGCCTCCAAGTATCTCTTCACCTCATGGTACCAGGGTTTTTCAGTCACTACCTCAGCTTCAAGATCACAACAGTATGCCGGTTCGTCCAATTTCCAGATAATGACCCGGGGAGCCTCATTGTCCCATTTGACTTTGAACATGGAAGACATCGTAGCTAACGCGTCCGCCAGCTGATTCTCCTCTCTCGGAAAGTGTTCAAAGGTTATCTCTGTGAAATGGGGGATCAATGTCAACACACATTCTCTGTAAGGAATAAGGTTCGGATGTTTCGTATCCCACTCGCCTTTGATCTGATTGATCACGAGAGCGGAATCTCCGAAGACACTCAGAAACTTAATCCTTAAGTCAATCGCAGCTTGAAGACCCATGATGCATGCCTCATACTCCGCCATGTTGTTGGTGCAGTTGAAACATAGCCGGGCGGTGAGCGGAGTATGAGTGCCTTGAGGAGATATGATCACAGCGCCAATACCGTTACCCAAAGCGTTGGATGCTCCGTCAAAGTGCATAGACCATCGGGATCCTTCCTCAGGTCCTTCATCCGGTCCAGGTACTTCACAATCAGTCACTATCATGATGCTCTCGTCTGGAAACTCAAAGTTCATTGACTGATAGTCGTCTACTGCTTGATGTGCCAAGTGATCTGCCAATACACTTCCCTTGATAGCTTTCTGAGTTGTGTATTGGATGTCGTATTCTGTCAAGATCATTTTCCATCTTGCTATTCTCCCAGACAGAGCAGGCTTTTCAAATATGTACTTTATTGGATCCATCTTTGAAATCAACAAGGTAGTGTGAGTCAGCATATACTATCTCAACCGGCGAGCAACCCATACCAAAGCGCAGCAAGTTTTCTCGAGCAGTGAGTATCGGGTCTCACAGTCGGTCAACTTTTTGCTAAGGTAATAAATGGCATGCTCTTTTCGGCCAGACTCGTCATGCTGCCCCATCACACACCCCATTGAGCTGTCAAGTACTATCAGGTATAATATTAGAGGTATCCCTTCAACCGGTGGCATAAGAATGGGTGGTTCTTGGAGATACTCTTTGATTCTGTCAAAAGCAGCCTGACATTCATCGTTCCAACGTACTACCTGATCTTTCTTCAGCAACTTGAAGATTGGTTCACAAGTAGCAGTTAGGTGCGAGATGAATCGAGCAATATAATTCAGGCGCCCTAAAAAGCCTCTGACCTCTTTCTCTGTCTTAGGAACTGGCATCTCTTGAATAGCTTTAACCTTGGCAGGGTCCACTTGAATACCCTTGTCACTTACGACGAAGCCTAGCAACTTTCCAGATCTTACCCCGAAGGTGCACTTGTTCGGGTTCAACCTTAGCTTGTACAGTTTCAAACGGTCAAACAATTTCTGCAGATGGTCAAGGTGTTCCTCCTCAGTTTGAGACCTTGCAATCATATCATCGACGTACACCTCAATCTCATGATGGATCATGTCATGAAATAAAGCAACCATGGCACGTTGGTAGGTTGCCCCAACATTCTTCAGCCCGAATGGCATGACCTTGTAGCAGAAAGTGCCCCACTGAGTAACAAAGGTAGTCTTCTCCATGTCTTCAGGAGCCATCTTGATATGATTATACCCTGAAAAACCATCCATGAAGGAGAATACCTTGTGCTGAGCAGTATTGTCAACTAGGACGTCAATGTGAGGTAGGGGAAATCATCCTTGGGGCTTGCCCTGTTCAGATCCCTGTAATCGACACACATTCTGACCTTACCATCTTTCTTAGGTACCGGCACCACGTTGGCAACCCACTGAGGGTAAGAAGTCACTGCAAGAAACCCGGCATCAAACTGTTTCATAACCTCAGCTTTGATCTTCTCAGACATCTCTGGATGCATACGGTGGACCTTTTGCTTAACCGAAGGGAAGTCTTCCTTGGTAGGCAAATGATGGACCACAATGTCGGTATCCAACCCAGGCATGTCTTCGTAGGACCAGGCAAAGATCTCCACATAATCATGTAGCATCTGAGTCAACCGTTGTTTTACGCTGAGCTCCAGATTGGCACCAATCTTGACTTCCTTCCTATCTATCTCAGTACCCAGATTTATTGTTTCCATTGGCTCTTCATGTGGTTGAATTTCCCTCTCTTCCTGGAGTAACAGTCTTGCAAGCTCACCAGGCACTTCGCAATCATCTTCACCTTCGTCTTCGGCTAAGTTGATCGGATTTTCGAAGTCATAACTGGCAGTAGCAGAGTCGTTACCAGTGAGATCCATAGTGGATTGAAACCTGTGTAGGTGAGTGTGTGTAAATACAGCTGTTTTGCAATATATATAAAGAAAGAAAGAAAGAAAGAAAGGGAGCACAAGATTTGAAATGCGAAAAAACGTCCAAGGTCTTTATTCATGATATATGGAAATGACAGTTATAAGCCCTCACAAATGAAGCCAACGGTGCCCCGGGTAAGACACCGGGCCATAAAGTTTCAATTCATTGTTTATTACAAATAACAAAAATAAAGGAATTCATTACTGCGTAACGAAAGTAACAAGTATATGATCTTTTGCGGTCCAATTGTTCAATCCACCGTCAGTCGTCGGGTAGATCCAGTTATCGAACTCTGACTCTTCCACTTCGTCTTCATCCCCAATAGCATTCACTCCTGGATTGGTGATGAGCACAGGAGGTCTTCCGATCCTAGCTTTGCGCACAGCCCTCTGAGCCTCTGCAGTAAAACCCAGTCCAAACTTGTCAGTTTTAGGAGTGAAATCAGGGAGCCTGCCCCAGTTAGCACATTCACCTTTCTCGATTACAGCCCGGGCGTCCTTCAAGGAAGCCATCTTCAAAGGAAAGTCCTCTTCAACCACTGTTTCAGCTGACGCCAATGTTGGAGGTACCTCTTCAAAATGTTGAAAGGGGGTTTCAATAAACTCCCCGTCCATCTCAATATACCGGAAGGAATTCAAATGACTAACCATATATTCCTCCTCTCCCTGCACAGTAACAATCTTCCCTCTGACAGGGTACTTGAGCTTCTGGTGTAGGGTAGAGGTCACTGCCCCAGCTTTGTGAATCCAAGGTCGACCCAGCAAACAGGAATAAGATGGACGAATATCCATCACATAGAAAGTTGAGTCGAATACTTGAGAACCCACACGAATAGGAATGTCTACCTCACCATGAACCATCCTCTTCGATCCGTCAAAGGCTCGAACAATGATGTTGCTAGGTTTTAACTCCAGGCCCTCACAATCCAACCGGTCTAAGGCCTTCTTGGGTAATACATTCAGGGAAGAACCGGTGTCCACCAACACGTGAGCCAGAGTAGTGCCACTGCATTCTATAGAGACATGCAGGGCATCATTGTGGTTCTTTCCCTTGGCGGTAAGGTCAGCATCCGAGAAACCCAAACCATTGTTGGCTGTCAAATTGGCTACACAATCAGTGAATTGATCTGCAGAGGTCTCTTGTGGCACATGGGCCGTCTTCAGAAATGAAATCAGGGCCTTAGCATGGGCCTCCGAGCATAGCAGCAATGACATCATAGAGATTTTGGAGGGTGTATGCCCCAGCTGTTCAACGACATGGAAGTCGCTCTTCTTGATTATCTTAAGAATTTCCTCCATCTCTTGCTGGGAGGCTCCAATATTCACAGACTTTGGTGCCTCTATCCGGGCAGGCTCATCATCAATCCCTTTGCCCCGAGCACTAGATGACTCGGCAGCAGGGGAAGCAACTGGATCAGTAGTGGAAACGGGCGCACTTGCAGGTGTTATAATGAGAGGTCTTCAGATAACTGGTGGTGCAATGTCAGGCGAGAAGAGCCTGCCACTGCGAGTAAGTTTAGCTGGACCGGTAATATTGCTGATGCTGGTACCGGTGTTGAACTCTTGCTTTATTCCAAGTACATATACATCTGCCCCATAGTGCCATGGGACAGCCTTATCAGATTCATAGGGGAGGGGCCCCGGAACAGTAATAACAATGGGTGCAACAGACATGATCTTGACTGGCTTCCTCGGGGGAGCCTTGATTGGATTGTTGAAAATTGTAACGACAGATACTTCTTCCACAGGAACAAAAGGAACAGCGGTCTTCTTGAACAGAATTTCCTTGCTATCCATCAGGCTTTGGATGCCTAACTTCAGCAACAGACAACCAGTAAGGGAAACAACACACAAAAGGAAACCCTCGCTACAACCCGGAAATAAACTGGCTAGCAACAGGTTCCTCTTAACAATCAACAGCAGAGTAGCCACATCATTCACAGAAACTGCATACAAATCTTCATCAACATCATTCACTCCATGCTGGGGCATAGGAGCAGTCACCACATTTGGCCTCTCAGGCGCCTCAAATTGTATCTCCTTCGCATCAATAAGGTCTTGAACCTTATTCCTTAAGGCCCAACAGTCATCAGTAGAATGCCCCGGGCTATCGGAGTGATAAGCACAGCGGGCATTTGGATTGTACTTGGGGGATGCAGTATTCACAACCTTTGGAGCCTCTCTGACGGTCACTAAGTTTGTTGATAGTAGTTGCGGCAAGATTTGTGACAAGGTCATACTCAGCCGGGTAAATTCTCTTCTGGGTCTTTCACCCCTTGGTTGATTAGTTTGCCGGGGAGCGGCAGCAGGATTTGCAATTACTACCGCGTTGACAGATTGGCGGCGCTCTGGTTTATCTTGCCTTCTAGGCCCATACACAACATTGGCCTCCTTTTTAAAAGGTTTCTTCTCAGCACTTGAAGACGAACCTTTCTGAATCTTACCGGACTTCATGCCAGCCTTTATCCTTTCCCCAGTCAGAATGAGGTCAGTGAATCCTGCAGATGAGTTGCCAATAAGATGATTAAAGAACGGCCCGGATAGGGTCCCCAAGAACATATCTACCAATTCACGGTCGGTTAACGGAGGCTGCACCCTGCCAGCCAGATCCCTCCACTTCTGCGCATACTCTTTAAAACCTTCTTCCGATCCTAGCGACATACCCTGGAGTTGCGTACGTGTAGGAGCGAGGTCGGCATTATATTGATACTGCTTGTAAAAAGCAGTAGCCAACTCCTCCCAGTTACGAACCTTGGTTCCATCCAGCTGATAGAACCATTCGAGATGAGTCCCTGAAAGACTCTCCTGGAAGAAGTGGATCCACAAGTTCTTGTCCACTGTATACGGCTTAATCTTCCGCACATAAGATCTGAGGTGTAGCTTGGGGAAGGACGCCCCATCATACTTTACGAAAGATGGTGCTTTAAACTTATGCGGGATGATCACACCAGAAGATAAACCCAAGTCTCCGAAATCCAAGCCAGGCACTTGTTGAATTTCCATGGCGTTCAGACGGTCTTCCAACTGCTTGTATCTGTCTTCAGCTGGAGGATACTGTTCCTCATTAAAATCAGTCTCATTGTCAGAGACCACCGGACTTGGAGCCCTTCCCCCCTGGGGACTGTCTTTGCCTACAGAAGAACCAGCTTCCTCATTCTGCAGTGTGTTACCAAACCTCCGGCCCGAGTTGAATAGAACAGTTCTCTTCTTCTTCTTCTTCTTAACCAGCAGAGCCTTCAGCTCCTCTTGACCTTGAGCCAAACCCATGATCAGCTCTTGGAATTGTGCGTTCTGCGCCTGAAGGGCCTTGATATACAGCTCGATGGATCATTCGGGGTTCATGATGCTGAAATAAATAGCGAAGAACAGTAAGCAACCTGAAAAGAAGAGTACCTGCTATGCACATGATGAATGGAATGCGTATGATTTATGTTTTCAAAGACAATCGGAAATCAACTTTGTAAACAAAAAGGAACACACTTCATTAGATTCAACTTTGAAATTTAAATTGTTCAACAGGTTGCCCTTAGGCGTTACATAGAAAATGGAAATACTGAAAAGGGAAATAAAACTGTAAAAGAAAATCCAAATCTCCTCATTGATCCCAGGGTCTCCTCTTCTCAGTACGGATGTAGTCATTCAGAGCCCGCTCATTCTCGAACTACTTTGTCAGCTTCTGGATCTTCAGTTCCTGCTCGTTGAAATTTTCCCGGTAAGAATCTCGTTCTTCTCGCAGTTGCGCCCAAGACCTCTTTAATGTCTCATAATCAGTAGGTATCTGAGAAGGGAGAACAGTTGGGGGAACCCCATCTTTGTCAGGATACTCAAGAATGATGGGTCTGACAGCTTCGTACGGCATACCTAACTTCTGAGCACGGATGCGGACCCATTTGTAGTAAGCTTCCATAGGTAGAGAGGTCTTTGGTCCTAACTCTTGTGGGTCAGCTTTGTGAATTCTGTCCCAAGCCTTGATGAACCTACGACGCAACTCGTCACTATCCACCTGAAACTCAAAACTGATGTGAGGCACCAACATCTCATGAGGCCCTGCTCTTCTGGCCCTTCCAAACTGACGGAGAGCTAGACATGGATTATAAGAGATTCCTTCTTGGGTACCAATCAAAGGAACATTAGGATATTCTCCGCAGCGATCAATAACAGCTACCTCATCCAAACCCCTGAAAGTCCAAATGATGTCCTTATCAGTGAGAGACATTAACCTATGAGCCCAACCTCTTCCTTCTTTGTTCTTCAGCACGAACTTAGGGAGGTGCGAAATAAACCACCTCACCAACAAAGGGATACAACACCACAGGGTTCCTCGTCTTCAGGCAGTACGAGCATAAAGTTGTTGCAGGATGTCACCCAAGAGAGTGGGCACAGGGTTCCGAGACATGAAGATCCTTATGGCAGTGACATTAATGAAGTTGTCAGGATTAGGGAACAAGACTAGACCATAGATTAAGAGAGCCAGGATGTCTTCATACGCCCTAAAGTCCAAGTCATTCCAGAAACTGTTAGCCTTACCAATCAGAAGCTTGGCCAAGAAACCCTTAACTCCGCTTCTAGTCACCCAGTTGTCCATTACTTCTTGGTGGGTCAAGGGAAGAGCTGCAGCAACCTCCTCAAGCCTAAGAGTCTTTTCCCAACCAGTGAAGGGAGTCTGGTCCAAGATAGGGATGCCAAGCAAGTCAGAGAACTCTTCCAGGGTAGGGACCAACTTGAAGTCTTGAAAGGTGAAGCACTGGTACAAGGGATCATAAAACTGTGTCAGGACACTCATCAACTGTTGGTCCCACTTTGCCGTGACTAAACTGAGAAGAGAACCATGCCTCTGGATGAAGGAAGTAGTATTTGGAATTCTGCTAACCAACTCTTCAAGCAACTCAGGTGGGTGAACAAAGTTGAACCGGATAGTATTCCTTCGCATAGGCATCATGATATCCTACAAACAGAGCAAAGGTGAAACCCTATTGTCTTTGAAATGGTCAGCCCTTATGCAGGATGCATGCAATGTTTATGATGGCATGATGTTATGATAAAGCACACCACAAATATTTACAAAGGCAAACATGATAAGGCACACAAGTCACACAAGACAAGCCCTTAGAGTTTAGGCCAGCATGGGGTCTAGGTATTACCCTCTTTCAGTTTGTTGGTTCATACCTGTCCTATCAGAAGTAATCGGGTTCTAGAGGATCCCAATATCACTGACTACCCTCAATCGGTCATAACTCCAACATCGCAATATTTTCTTGCGGCCGGAACCATCACGAGAGTTTAGCCTCAATGGGCGTAGCATACTGCTACTGTTCTATTGGCCAAGTTGGGTCATTTAAGGATCTAAGGTCGGTTGGTGCTTAATGACTCCTCAGAAGACCCGTATTCTCCTTGTTGCGACACAAGGGATATCGGTACAGACCAAGGTGCCACACCAACGTAGCCACTGCTTCACCCATGTCGGTCTACGCCGGACAGGTCCCTCACAGCTTATGCTACCTAACAGGGTATCCCCAGATCCGGGTTAGGATCTATGTAACTCCGATGCAGCCCACAATAATAAAGCAAACAAGCACAACAATTGAAAACACAAGTGATCTTAGTCCTAAGGTACACCTCACTTTTTAAGATGTCCCCAGCAGAGTCGCCAGTTCTGTGATCGGTGGATCTGGAACTGACTGTTTAAAGCTGGTTCGCGAGATGTCGCGGAAGCAAGAGTCACCACCGTCTTTTATTTTCTCCAACATGGACAGGACAAAAGCACAGCAAAATTCCTTATGAGATTGTCTCTCGGTTCGGGAGGTAGATTTATAGAAAGGGAAGGTGTTAGCACCCTTTCTATCCATGGTTATCCATGGGCTCTTAGATACTTGCTCTTTATGTTTTCATAATGTTTGCTTTTAAAAGTGTGAGTGGGTTTGAAAAAGTTTCGTTTAAATATTTCAGATCGACTCTTGTATCAGTCCTCAAGAGTGTTTGAAAAATTGTTTTGAAAGCTTTTTGAAAAGTGTCGGTGTGAAAAGAAGTTTTTGATTTGTTTTGAATTAGAGCAAGTATATACGAGTCATCTACCTACCCTAAGGAATTAGGCTGTGTAAATGTCCTTAAGGTAGTGCCATCCCACCATTGAGAGGTAGGTAGCACCACCGTTGGAGGTGTTCGGGTCAATTCGAGGGTTAGGGACAGTGTGGTCACCAGAGCAACAGTAGGACACCTTAGAAGCTACCCTTATGCCATGGTCATGGACATAAGGACTTACTAAAATGTCCTATACTCGACGACCACGTTTCGAGGGGCAAGGCAACAGTGAGGCGTACCCTAAGAGTGGTGTGTGAATTTGTGCATTGTTTTCAGTTATGTTTTATCTTGTCATGCAATTGGTGAGCTACGCTTTGATTTTATTTGGGCCATTCATTCTTTCATGTGATTAGCAGTTTAAAAGTGCGGAAATTAAAACAGAAAATAAAGTCCTATGCTATTACAAGGCGCGGGTCTATACATCGCCAAATTAACAAAGACCCGTTTTTTAATAAAATGCAGAAAATAAATAAATTTCCTAATTACTATTACAAGGCCTTGAGCAATTACATAATATTTAAAACGAAAAATAAGAACAAACGCGCGAAAAGAAATTAGAATCGAATATGCGAGGGCGTTGGACCCTTTAAAGAAATTAAATGAAATTAAAAGGGCTAATTAATTATTTAATAAGAAAAGAAGTTATTTTTTATGTTTTTTGGTATTTTACGAAAATAAAGCAAATTAATTAAAGTTAAAAGTTAAACAAAACCCTAATTCTAAGTTGTTTTTAATTATTAAAGAAAGATATTTAAATTTTAACCTAATTTACCCTAATTAATTAATGACATATTTATTTACAAAATAATTAATAGTTAATAATAATGGTGATAAGAAAATTATTTATTAAGCAAAAGGATAAAAATGCTAAAAGACCTAAGTTCTACCTATTTTAGTTATTAAGAAAACATTAAAATTGAAACCTAATTTTACTAATTTTGATTATTAACAATTTATTTACAAACAAAAATATTAATGCATTAAATATTAAATAAAACATATTTTTGATTTTATGATTTTTGATTTTTTTGTGTTATTAAAATTAAATTTGTGAATTAAATAAAACAAAAAAAAAGCAATTAAAATAAAAAGAAGAAAAGAAAAAGAAATTAAGAAATATAATGCAAACCATGGGGTGTCAGACCCAATCTGGAAGGTTTGTTGAAGTAATTAGGCCCATCGGAAATCTGGCCCTTTTGGACTTTTTGGAATTGCATACTTGTGGTTGACTGAGCGTGCATGATGGTCTCCAGGTTCTGGCCATTGGATTGATCTCCTGGGCGCGTGGCAAGCAAGCAGGCGAGGGCATATGGTATTCCTTTGAGTGAGAGCTACGCTGGAACATGCTAATGAAAAAATTATGAAATATATAAGGGGACCTGGGAATCGAACCCAGGTCCCAATACCTGCAAGCCAGCACATTAACCAACCCAACCAACGCGTTTATTTGTATGAATAATAGAACGTGATTATTATATGTGAAAACAAATGCTATTGGTATAAAATAAAAAATCACGCGCGAATATTCAAATCATCCAGTCACGTATGGACACGCCAGCTTCGTCTTCATCTCTTTGCCTGTAAACAATATCAAATAGCGGGGGTTTTAAACCCCCACTAAACTCAAACCTGAAAAATAGCGAATAGAATTTAAGCAAGCATAAAAAGGGCGCGATGGGTGATTTCAATTCGTTTGGATGTCACGATTCCAATGGTACTGGTTTCATGGCCTGATTTTTCCACGTGAAAGAAACCCTAATTTCAAACTTCTGAAACCCTAGAACGCTTCCATGGTGAATTCCTATCTAGACAGCCATTCTTCAATTGAATAATACTATTAGCTTCAGAAGGTCATGGTTAGTATAAATCAACAATTAAAATGCATGGAAAATGTCTAGAAATCAAAATACGATTATGGAAGTTTTCAAGAAAAGCGAGACTCTGTTATACCGATTCCTTGAGTATGGAAGGCTGGCTTTGATTGGAATAGTTTCCTGGATGTGTCAGGAGTGTATTGGAATGGTTTTTTTTGCCTTGAAACGAGCTCTAGCTAGGTTTTCAGTTTTGAGATTTTTTGTCAAAAGTTGCAAAGTTGTTCTTGATCTTGGGCGCAGCTTCTGTGTTCTTATGCATTAGGTTTTTGTTCTATATGTATCTGAGCATGATTAGGTTAGGAAAAACAAGCCCATAATCCATGCATTGATGACTTTGAATATTTGATTTTCCATGATCTTTTTTCAATCTTTTTTCATGCTAATTATTCCAAATCATGGAAGATTCTTTCCTTTTAGAATGTGCACGAAATCTTGAGCTCATAATGGACATATTAGCTGCATAAAAAGATTCAAAACACATGCTTTAGTATTTTTCTCATAATTAATTTTAATTAAATGAATTAATAGGATTAAAAAATTCAATTAATTAATTAAAAATAAGAAAATAACTCCATTTTAGCTTAATGGGTCGTGCATGGCCTTTGGGTAATGATTCATGGAAGAAATTGAGGCCCATTAGCAATTTTGAGGCATTTGAAGCAAAGTTGACTTTTCAAAATTCCCAAAAATTTCCCAACTTCCACAAGGCATATCTTGCTCAATTTTTAAGCTTTGATCATGTTCTTGGACATTTTGGAAAGGTCTTGAAGTCCTCTAACCAATGCCTTTTGTCCCATGTAATTTTGATTTACCAATCGCAAGTTATGGTCTTTGACTTAAAGTGCCTTTTTGTTGACTTTTGAAAATGACCTATAATGTTGAAATTGATAACTTTTTGTGAGAGCATTTCTTGGACTTGAAGTGTGAAGATGAGTTGTAGGAAATGTCATTCTCTTCAAAATGAGATTTGGATGGAATTTTTATGATAAACCATGAGGAAGTTATGCCTTGGTCAATTTGCAGTTGACTTTTCCAACTGTCCAAAAATAGAAACTTTTGCATCTTGAGACTTTTTGAGCCATGCCTTGAGAATCATGATCAAGAATTGATCAAATGATGTTTGTGGCTTCAAAATAAGATGTTGACCAAAATTTTTGACTTTTGACTGTCAAATGACCATTTTGCCCCATACAGGTGACTGTAGGGCAATTAGGGTTTTTGACTGTGCAATCTGGTGTTGTGAGTCCCGAAACTTGGCATATGGATGCTTGACAATGTTTATAGGCATGTGGGACTTGTTTGGACCCTTGGAAACTTCAATTTCTTTGCCAGAACCAAAACCCTAATTTTTGACTGTTAGGAGGCAATTGGACTGTGCAACCCTTGAGAGATGTTGAACCTTGATCTTGGAAAATCTTGAAGAATATGGGAGGGAAAATTTTGGGGTACAACAAAGCCCATCTCCGATGAAGTTCTCTTTTCCAAATGGCATCTGTAAGCCCATTCCCGACATCATCAACCATCAGTATTACTTCACGTGAGTGCAAATTTCTGGGCACTCTAGTGTTCAATCATCTTTCACCTTCAGATCACGAAAGGCATACAAGCCAATCTAAATCCTCATGTTTAAGAAGATTGAACAGGGGTAGTGTTGTACCCCAAAATTTTCCCTCCCATGTTTACTCAAAAACATGCTCCTAGAGATCCTCAATTACTCAAGGTTGACCAAGAATTGACCAGACAAATTCTCCTCCTAAGAAATTAACCTCGAGCTAGGGTTTCACTTTTCATCAAGATTTGTGAGCTCCAAAGGTCCCAAATGTTTTCCATGGTCCTATTATGCCTTCAATATTGTCCATGACAAACTTCATGCCCTCCACTACAAGTTTGCTCATTCAATTGCCCAAATACTTGAAAATCAACTATATTATGTCAAAAGTCAACTGTGGCCCGTGTAAAGTCAAACTACAAGATTTTTGGTCAACATCAATATTTTGAAGTGATGTCCATCATTTGATCAAGGGTTGATCATGATTCCTCAAGAAATTCTCCTAATCTATCAAAAGTTAAGAATTCCTAAATTAGGGTGTCTATAGGAAAACTTAACCAAAATTTGACCAGGAATAACTTTCACATACTTCATCCATTTTCCCCAAAAAAAGTTCATATTGAAGAGAATCTCATTTCCTGCAACTTCTCTTCATCCCTCAAGTCCAATAAATGCACCATTTGAAAGATACAAGCTCATACATTACAAGTCATTTCCAGAAAGTCACCAAAAGTCACTTTTTTCCAAGACCTTTTAAATCAAGATAAATTCTTCAAATTCAAAATTAATCAAAAAATGGATTGAAGTAGACATCTTAGGCTTTCCAAAAAGTCAAAGATCATCATCATGAGATCAAAATTGAGTAAGTTATGGCTTACCTAAGTTGGGAAAATGTTGGAAATTTCAAGAATGATGCATTGAGCAAATTTGAACTTTTGAGGCAACGACTTATTTTCTTAGACTTCAAACATCTTCCTAAGCTTATAGAGGACCTCTAATTTCATTCTTGCCATGCCTTGCAGTTGATAACTAATTTATTCATATTTATTTTAATTTATTTCAAATAAATATAAAATAAAATGTATAAAATAATTAGAAGTAGGCCTTGGCATGTGGGCTAATGTTTTGGACAGCTTAGAGGCCCATGAATTTCGTGCAAGCAATGTCTAGGTTCATCCACATGAAAAAGGGACAAGAAACCACATCTTTGGCCAACTTTCAAATTTTCATTCATGGCCTTGAAGAACATGATTAAGGATGTTTAATCCTTTGATATCGTGTCCCCTTCTTCGCCTCTATAAATACAAGTCATGGGAAAGCCAAACGGACACAAGAAGACATCCTAGAACTCACATGAAAAAAATGCAAAAATAATTCAAAGTTGTCAAATTTTAAACACCCAATTCCAGCCCTTTTCAGTCCAAACTAAGGACTCAAACCCGTTCCTGAAGACTCCAAGAGCCTATCCCTTCCAGTTTCCAAGCCTATAACACTCTCAAAAGGCCGGGTCTTATATCACCATTTTGGTATATTTTCTGGAATTCAAAACCTCTTATTTTGTGATATAAATGGTTTCTATGTTTATGTTCATGTTTGTACTGATGATTTTGCATGTTTAGAGCCATCACATGAGTAATTTGACGCATGGATGAAGCTTTGACATTGTTAGGGCAAAGTTTCAGACGAGCTTCATTCTCAGTGATACAGATCTTTTCAGGCCAAACGAAGGGCACCAATGGATTCGCAGCCCCCAAATTAGAGGGACTGTGATATTATTTTTCTCTGATTTAACGTTTTTCGCAATTTTTGCTTTTTAGGGAGGTCGGAGAAGACAGCTGGAGATCTGCTTCGGCGTCTCTAACCGGTGTTGACTCTGTTGGAGTCCGCGTGGCAAAATTATGCAATTCTATTGGCCCCTTTAAAACTGATTTGGCGCGCGTTTGAAAGTTTGACGTTTGGATTGATTTATCATTATAGTATTTGCATTTTATTATATATACGAATGAACAAGTTAGTGGAGCTGGTAAAGGCATGTATGTGTGAAGGAGAGGGCCTGGGTTCGAGTCCCAGGTCCAGCATTTTTTCATTTTCCTAACAATTTCATGCAGATTCTATACTTCAATGGCCAGAAGCATATTATACGCCTTCAAATTGCAACCACTAGATCATGATTGATCTAGATCCAAGGGTTTGAGCGTGCAGATTCAGCATATGCCATCAAAGTCAGTCCTCACTGAATCCGAAAGCAATTTTAGGCTCTCCATTGGTCCCAACGAAATTTCCAAACAAACCCCCCATTTCTTTTCAGCATTTAGGCCCATTTAATTTTGTTTTATCATCTTTTTTTTAATTTACCTTTTTTTATTTATTCTTTTAATTAACCAAATAATTAAAAAAAAAGATCACCAAAAATTAGGTTTAGATTTTTTTATTAATTAATTAATTAATTAATTATTTTAACCATTTTTATTAATTTAAAATGAATTAGAATTTAGGATCTAATTTAGTTTTTAATTATTTTCTTTTTATAACAAAAAACAATAAAAACAACAAAAAAATTAGATTTTAATTTTTAATCTTATTTTCTAATTAAAATTTAGGTATTAATTTAACTTAGTTATTTTCTTAAAATAATTATTAAAAAAATCAACAAAAAAAGATTTTACTTACTAGGTTTTTTTTTAGACAAACTTTTAACTTTCGCGCGTTATTATTTTTTCGCATTTTTACATTATTGTAACCATATACTGGGATGTAATAGTTAATAGGACTTTTTACCGCTTTCTTTATTTTACCTTTCCCCTAAGTTTTGTACATTGTAAATATCCGCTCCCCGAAGTCATGTAATAGCGTAGGCTTTATTTTCGTACTTTACATTCTTCTGTACATATTAACTGTTAGTAATTAGGCATGTATGACAAGAATGAAAAACAAAGCGTTAGCAAACCTAAATGATTCAAGATAAATAACTGAATTGAACACAATTTCATATACGCATCTCTAGGGTATCCCACCTCGGTTGCCTTCGGAAAACAATCACAATTCTCGAAATGTGAGAAGTTTTAGTGATTGTCCTCTAGTTTGAATGATCACAAGTCCCTCGATGACCCTCTCGATGTTGCCTCGGTTAAAAGGGATCTTAGAACGTTAGGATAGTTACTAAAATTTCTTGCCAAGTTGTCTTCGTAACCGTAACGTCCCTTCGAATGTCCCTTATACATCTAGCAACTAGGGCTGCCTACTCACTAATAGTAGGATACCGCTGTCTAAAGGATAGGAGGAAAAGAATTACCTTTTTAGAGTACAAAGTAGATAGCTGTTAGAGTTTGCTCAAAACATTTTGCACTAACACAAATACTACTTTCAAAAACATTTTTCAAAACACTTTGTATACTTTCTCCACTATCCCGAGAAACATTACAAAGTTCGCCATACTAAGGCTTTTTCGAAACATTTTCAAATACACAAAGCACAAAGGTATTTCAAAATGACCAAACCTCTAAGAGCCCGTAGATAACTATGGATGGAAAGGGTTTTAACACCTTACCTTTCCATAATCTACCCCCCTTACTCAGAAATAATCTCGAAAAGATCTTTTTTTGTTCTTTTCACCCTTTCCTTAATTTGGGTAAAAGAAAAGTCGGTGGCGACTCTTGCTTACTGCAACATTTGCGATCACAAACGCAAAGCCAGTATTAATAGTCGGTTCTGCCACCGTATCACATAACTGGAAACTCTGCTGGGCAAAAATAAAAAGTGGAGTTACCTTAGAGTTAGTTCATTATTTAGTTGCTTTTATATGCTTTGTTTGCTTTACTTTTGAGGGCTTTGTTTGGGTTACTATAGATCCTACACATAGATTTGAGGCACCTTTTAGGTAAGTATAAATAGATCGTGGAAACTGTGCGGGGTATACTGACACGGTTAAAGCGATAGCTACGTTGATGTGACACTTTGGTTGGTACCGGTAGCCCTTGAGTAGTCAAGGAGAATGTGGGGCCGCTGCATGGTGTCATGAAGCATCAACTAAACTTAGAACCTTTAATTGAACAACTTGGCCATTAGGAATTAGTGAGATAGCCGTCTTTGGTGTAGCCCAAAGTCGGTTGATACTCGATACTACACTCATTGAGATTTGACTCCCGAGTTTTGTTTGGTGGCAAGTAAGTTGTCGAACGAAACAAAACTTGTGGGAAAGATTAGTGATATTGAGATCCCTTAGAACCCGATTACTTTCTAGGATAGGTTAAACCAAATAAACTTCAAGAGGGTACTTACCTGATAACCCATGCAAGCCTTAAACCTAAGGTCTTTGTGTGATTTGCTTGTGCTTGCTATACTTGTGTTTTCTTAGCATAATCATGATATCATAACATGGCATATCATACTAACCATTTCAAGGATTTCTAGGACTTATCTTTGTGTTGTTTTGTAGGATATGGCATCCACTCGTAGGAATACTATCTAAGTCAACCTCATAAGGGTACCTCCTCAACTCAAGGAATTAGCATCCAGGGTTCTTGAGAGATCTCCGTTCACTGAAAGACATGGTCGACTTCTCAATAAGGTCACCTCAAGCCCTAATGAAGAAATGTTGAAGGTGCTCTTTCAGTTCTTCGACCCTTTACATCACTGCTTCACCTTTCCAGATTACCAATTGGTGCCTACCATGGAGGAGTTTTCTCAGTTATTAGGGGTGCCCATTCTTGATCAGTTACCCTTCAATGGTATGGTAAGAGACCCAAAACCTGAAGAGATTGGTCATGCTCTATCTTTACAACAGTCCGATGTAGTGGAAAATTGGGAAACAAGAAGAGGCGTCAAAGCGTTTCTAGCTAAGTTTCTATTTGAGAAAGATCATCACTTTTGGGATACCCTGGATCTACAAGCTTTTGAAAAAGTGTTGGCCCTTCTCATCATGGGATGGTACTATTTCCTAATCCATACCAACTCATAGATGTGAATGTGTTCAAGGTTTTTCTGTCCCATAATTCGGTGCCTACTTTACTTGGAGACATCCTACACTCTCTACATACCCGCACTGTAAAGAGAAGAGAGGACCTGTTGTGTTGCACTCCTCTGCTGGCTAGGTGGTTTATTTCGCACCTGCCTCGGTCCGTGTTGAAGAATGAGCGGGGCATGAGATGGTCTAATAGGTTGATGTCCCTCACATATTCCGAAATTCATTGGTGTCCTCGATCCTTGGAGAATGTTACCATCATTGACCGCTGTGGAGAATTACCTAATGTCCCTCTCCTAGGCATTAGGGGTGGAATCACTTATAATCCTTGTTTGGAGTTGTGACAGCTTGGATATGCTAGGAGGGATGGTCCTCATGATACACTTGTCCAAGGAGTCATATTCGACTATGAGAATGATGTTCAAGGTTATCGCCAGAGGTTCATAAGAGCTTGGGGCATGGTGAACAAAGTTGATAGCAAAACACTAGGGCATAAGAACTCCATTCCTTTGGAGCCTTATCTTAAGTGGGTACGAGCCCATGCTCAAAGTCTCAGGATGCCTTATGAGGCCATTCTACCCATCATCATGGAGCCAGTTGCTGAGGGAGACACTCCTTACATCGTTCTTCATCCTGACATGCCGACTAAATTCGAGGAGTTACAAAAATCATGGATTCAACTCAAAGAGGAACGAGATACCTTTGAAACACAATTCTACGCCAGCGAGAAGAAAGTTTTAGATCTCACCAGGCTACTTCATTAAGAGAGAAGTATAAATGCCTACATTGCACCAAATAGGATACACCTATGGGAAGCTTGAGTCCCTTTTTTCTTTGAGATTTCATTTTTGCTTTGTTACTTCCTTTGTAAGACCAAGAGACATCATTGTAACCGCTTAAACTTCTTAATGCAATTAACGTTTGTTTTCCCTTTGGCTAAGAAAATTTAAGTCTTAGAAATCCTTGAAAACATTGCATACATATATCATACGTATCATTGCATAAACAAGTTTCAGAACAAGCTTCTTATCTTCTTCACTATTTATTTCAATAATGGCTCTTGAACAAACAATTAAGGAGTTTCAGGCATAGAATGCTCAATTCCAAGAAATGTTCCTGAATCTGGATAAGGGACAAGACGATTTGAAAGATCTGATTCTCAAGGACAAGAAGAAGAAAAAGAGGCCAGTGGGTGTTCTAAATTTGGGAAGAAGGTTCAAAGGACCAGTGAGGTAAGTTTCAGAGCTCGCAACTCCGTCAAGAGAGAGAGATAATCAGGAAGGAGATTCAAGAGAAGAAGACCACAGTACAAGGGAGTCTGAAGAAGACGAAGCAGATTACGCCGAGGTAAAACACACTCCTACTGATGATAAGTACAAACAGCTGGAGGACCGTCTCAAGGCCATGGAAGTTCATAAGGTACCTGGCTTGGATTTGGAAGAGCTAGGGTTGGTTTCTAGAGTGGTTATCCCGCAAATTTTTTCAAAGTGCCCGCATTTGCTAAATATGATGGGGTATCATGTCCTAAGCTGCATCTCAGATCTTATGTCAGGAAGATGCAGCCGCACATTGCTGACAGGAATTTGTGGGTGCATTTCTTTCAAGACAGTTTATTGGGGACTCAATTAGAATGGTTATATCAGTTGGAGGGAACCAACATTCGTAATTGGGAAGATCTGGATGCTGTATTTTATAAGAAGTATAAATATAATGCTGACCTCGCTCCAACCCGTACACAACTTCAGAGTGTGTCTATGGGTTCTAGGGAGGGCTTTAAAGATTATGCCCAGAAATGGAGAGACCTTGCGGGAAGAGTCTAGCCTCCATTGTCTGATAGGGAGCTGGTGGACATGTTCTTGGGCACATTATCCGGGCCATTCTTTAACCATCTGATTGGAAGCTCGTTTGCTGGATTTACTGAATTGATCTTGATGGGTGAACGAGTAGAGGCTAGAATTAAAAGTGGTAAGATACAGAGAGATACATCCTCCAGTACTGTAAAGAAACCATTCACGGGGAAGAAGGAGGTCAGTGCTGCTTATGGCGAAAGAAATATTAACAAAACTTAGCGTCGTCCGACGGTAGGGGCTATTATGATTTCCAATCCTGCATCAAACCAGCAACAGAATAATCAGTCCAGAACAGATAAGCCTAGAAGACAGTTTACCCGAATTAATATGTCTTTGTCTCAAGTTTTGCCACATTTGCTAAAATCCAATTTGGTTACCCTAAGAGAGGCTCCCAAAAATCCCAACACTGCATCTCTTTGCTATAATTTAAATTCCCGGTGTGCTTACATTCTGAAGGCCCAGGCCATGATACAAACGACTGATGGGCTTTGAAGAACAAGGTGCAGGATTTGATCGAGGCAAAGGAGATTGAGTTTGATGCTCCTGAGACTCCTAATGTTATGACTTCCCCTATGCCAAAACACGGTCATGGTGTTAATGTTATTGATGATGAAATGTTTGTTGTTTCTGTTAATGAACTAGCTACTCCACTCCTGACTATTAAAAAGAATCTCTTGCAAGCCGGTTTATTTCTGGGTTGTGGTGTAGATTTCCACGTATGTTTGTCTCTATCTAATGGTTTCCATTTGTTGAAGGAAGGTGTTCAGCTCCTGATGGATGATAAAGAAATTCTATTTGAGAAGACTCCAATTATAAGTGTTTCGTATGAAGATGTTTCTATCATTACCATTTTCGCCAATCCTCCCAAGGTCTCCTCCAAAAGACCTGTCAAGATTACATCTGTTCCAAAAGTTGCTCCATTGAAAATTACTTTTCCTGGACCTATACCATATTCCTAGGACAAAGTTGTTCCTTGGAATTATGGTGCTGACGTCTACTACCATGGTGTCAAGCAAGATTTACTGGTTGTTAAAGACAAAGATGCTGAAGACTCTGATCCTAACATTAGTAATATCGCCGGGACCAGCAAAATCACCAGAAGCGGAAGGATTTTCTCTTCTGAGATATCTCCTCCTAAAACTGTTGCTACTCATGTGATCATCCATGTTGATCCTGTCAATATTCCCATGGCTACTCCTGTTGTTAGTCCTACTGTTATCCCTGCTACCGATTCGGCCGAGACTAGGGGAAAGAGGTATTGGTTGAGCCTGTCCAAACGAAGGCACATCCAAAAGCCATTCCTGAGGCTTTAAAAAGGAGATGGAAGAGATATTGAAAATAATCAAGAAAAGTGATTACAATGTCGTAGAACAATTGAGGCAGACCCCTTCAAAAATCTCAATGCTGGCCCTACTACTGTGCTCTGAAGCCCATGCCAAGGCTTTAGTAAAATTCTTGAACTCTGCCCACGTGCCTCAAGAGACCTCCGTTGACCAATTTGAGAATTGTGTGGCTATTTTGACAGCTGACAATGGCCTGGGATTCTTTGATGCAAACCTAACTCCCAAGGGAAAGAAACATAACGATGCCCTACATGTCTCCATTGAGTGTAGGGGCACTAAATTAGCCCATGTTCTGGTAGATACAGGTTCATCACTGAATGTCTTACCCAGGAATTCTATGGACATGTTAGATTGCAAAGGACTCACACTAAAGCCTAGTAACACTATGGTGAGGGCATTCGACAGTTCTAAAAGAATGGTGCATGGGGAGGTGGACATCACTATCAAAGTGGGTACTCAGACTTTTAATTCAACTTTCTATGTGATCGAAATCCGCCCATCTTACTCATGTTTATTGGGTCGACCCTGGATCCATGGGGCTGGTGCTGTGACTTACACCCTACATCAGATGCTAAAGTACCCAGTCAATGGGAAGATTATCACAGTTCATGGGGAGAAGGGGTACATGGTGAGCCACCTAAACTCTTTCAGGTACGTTGAAATGGATGGTGAGTTCATTGAGACCCCCTGTCAGAACTTTGAGGAGGTTCCACAGACCGTTGTTGCAACCAAAACCACTGCCAGTGTTCCAAAGACTACTAGGCCTCTGCTGAAGATGGCTTCTTTGAAGGATGCCAAAGCGGTAGTTGAAGAAGGTGGGTGTACAATTTGGGGCCAACTTCGGATATTCCCTACAAATCTGACAAATTTGGTTTGGGTTTTACTTCAAGATCCCAGAGAGCTGTTCGTCGTGCTCGCGCAGGGGGAACACCTTTACGGATCAGTAACCGTGGAGTCAATGCCCTGGAAGACAGTGATAGTGATTGTGACTTAGACAAGCGGATCTTCCCAACCATCAACGGTGGACTCAGCAATTGGGAGGCTAAAGACTTTGTGCCCATTAATTTTATTCAAGAGTAATTTGTATTTTTTGTTTTAAGGAAATGTAATATTTGAACAATTGAAACATGACAGCCTTGTGTCTTACCCGAGGCACAATGTTTTATTAGTGACGGTCATTACTTCATTTCATATGTCATCAATAAAACATTGGATGTTTCACATACAAATTTTACGCTCTTTGTTTTTCTTTTCTGCCTCTTTACTTTATCAAAAATATACAACTATGCTCTTAAACACACTCATGTATCAACTGCAAATCCATATCCATGCTGGATCCCATTGATAACGGTTCTGCTATTTGTGATTATGATTTTGAAAATCCAATCAACCAAGCCAAGGACAAAGGTGAGGAAGATTGTGAGGTACCAAGAGAGCTCGCCAGACTGTTACAACAGGAAGAAAGGCCAATACAGCCTCATGAGGAGCTAGTTGAGAGAGTGAACTTGGGAACTGAAGAGGACAGAAAAGAAGTCAAGGTAAGTGCTAACTTGGAGCCCAGTGTCAAACAACTGTTAATACAGATGCTACATGACTATGTTGAGGTTTTTGCGTGGTCATACGAAGACATGCCGAGACTTGACACCGATATTGTGGTTCATTGCCTACCTACAAAAGAGGATTGCCCACTAGTGAAATAGAAGGTTCGTCGTATGCGGCCGAATATGTCAGAAAAGATCAAGTCTGAAGTGATGAAACAGTTCAATGTCGGTTTCTTAGCTATCACGTCTTATCCATAATGGGTCGCCAATGTTATTCCAGTACCTAAGAAGGACAGTAAAGTACGTATATGTGTGGATTACAGAGACCTGAACAGGGAAAGCCCTAAGGATGACTTCCCACTTCCCCATATTGATGTTCTAGTTGACCACACCGCACAACATAAGGTATTCTCCTTCATGGATGGTTTCTACGGATACAAATAGATCAAAGTGGCACCTGAAGACATGGAGAAGATGACCTTCATCACACAGTGGGGCACTTTCTGCTACAAAGTTATGCCATTTAGGCAAAATAACATCGGGGCAACCTATCAGCGCGCCATGGTAGATTTGTTTCATGATATGATCTATCAAGAGATAGAGGTCTACGTTGATGATATGATAGCAAGGTCTCAGACTGAAGAGGAACACCTTGATCACCTAGAGAAGCTATTTGACAGGCTGAAGAAATACAAACTGAGGCTGAATCCGTATAAATGCACCTTTGGAGTAAGATCTGGTAAGCTCTTAGGTTTCATGGTCAGAGGAAAAGGCAATGAAGTGGACCCTGCAAAGGTCAAAGCTATACAATAAATGCCAACTCCTTGCACTGAGAAGGAGGTTAGAGGATTCTTGGGATGCCTAAACTACATTGCCAGGTTCATTTCACACCTGACCGCTACTTATCAGTCAATCTTCAAATTACTGAAGAAAGATTAAGCAGTAAAGTGGAATGATGATTGCCAAAATGCCTTTGACAAAATCAAGGAATATCTTCAAGAGCCTCCAATTTTGATGCCTCCAGTTGAAGGAAGACCTTTGATCATGTACTTAACAGTATTAGAGAACTCAATGGGGTATGTGTTGGGGCAGCATGATGAGTCTGGTCGAAAAGATCATGCAATATACTACCTTAGCAAAACATTTACCGACTGTGAAACCAGATACTCACTGCTCGAGAAAACTTGTTATGCTTTGGCATGGGCTTCTCGCCGACTAAGACAGTATATGTTGACTCACACTTTCTTGTTGATATATAAAATGGATCCTATCAAGTACATCTTTGAGAATCCTGCTCTCTCCAGAATAATAGCAAGATGGCAAATGATCCTGATTGAATACGACATTCAATATAAAACCCAGAAAGCAATTAAGGGAAGTGTATTAGCTGATCATTTGGCTCATCAAGCTGTGAATGACTACCAATTCATGAATTTTGAATTCCTGAATGAGAACATCATGTTAGTAACTTATTTTGAAGACCGAATAAAGGACCTGAAAAAAGATCCTGATGGCCTATGGGTTTTGAAGGAGCTTCCAACGCTCTTGGCAATGGCATCGGCACTGTGATCATATCCCCTAAAGGTTGTCATACTCCTTTCACTTCCAGGCTATGTTTCAACTATACCAACAATATGGATGAGTATTAAGCATGTGTCATGGGTCTCAAAGCTGCAATCAATTTAAGGATCAAATTCTTAAGTGTGTTTGGAGATTCGGCTTTGGTAATTAGCCAGATCAAAGGAGAATGAGACACGAAGCATCCTAATTTCATCTCGTATAAAGAGCATGTGTTGACATTAATCCCATACTTTTAAGAAATCACCTTTGAGCATTTTCCACGAGAGTCAAATCAACTAGCGGACGCGCTATCTACAATTTCATCCATGTTCAAGGTCAGGTGGGATAATGAGGCTCCTCAAATCACCATTGAGAGGATGGACGAGCCAGCATATTGTCACGAGATTAGTACTGAAGAAGTAGTGGACAAGCCTTGGTTCCATGAAGTCAAAAGATATCTCGAATCCCAAGAATACCCTGAGGGAGCTTCAGTCAATAATAAGAAGTTTCTAAGAAGGTTCTCTGCCAAGTTCTTCCTCAGTAATGGGATCCTCTACAAGAGCAATCATGACTCTACCTTGCGTAGATGTGTAGACAAGAGTGAGGCAGAAAAGATTATGGCTGATTTGCATGAAGGTACCTTTGGCACCCACTCTAGTGGTCACTCAATGGCTAAAACGATCATACGGGCAGGATACTACTGGCCCACCATGGAGGCAGACTGTTATCAGCATTCGTGGAATTGCCACAAATGCCAGATCTATGATGATAAGGTGCATGTATCTCCGGTTCCTCTGAACATCTTGACTCCTTCTTGGTCGTTCGTAATGTGGGGCATCGATATGATTGGGGAAATCATACCTACTGCTTCTAATGGGCACCGTTTCATCCTGGTGGCCATTGATTACTTCACGAAGTGG
The DNA here is from genome assembly GCA_948472305.1 of Vicia faba. Classification (NCBI taxonomy): domain Eukaryota; kingdom Viridiplantae; phylum Streptophyta; class Magnoliopsida; order Fabales; family Fabaceae; genus Vicia; species Vicia faba. The sequence goes on along the minus strand of OX451741.1, from coordinate 378,823,659 downwards.
GTCGAGGCAGCTTCATTTGCTTCTGTTACCAAGAACGTATTTACCCGACTCATCAAACATAAACTTATTTGTCTCTACAGTATTCCAGAAAGAATTGTTATAGATAATGGTATAAATCTCAATAATACTATGATCACCGAGCTCTGCATGCAATTTAAGATCCACCATCATAACTCTTCTCCCTACCGGCCGAAGATGAATGGTGTTGTAGAAGCTGCTAATAAAAACACCAAAAAGATCATCCAGAAGATGACAGTGACATGTAAAGATTGGCATGAGATATCACCATTTGCCCTTCATGGTTACCGTGCCACAACACGCACATCAATAGGGGCAACTCCTTTCACTCTGGTATACGGTATGGACGATGTCCTACCTATTAAGGTCCAGATACCTTCTTTGAGAATCATGAAAGATGCAAGTTTGATCGAGGATGATTAGGTCCAGACTCGACTTGATCAATTAAACTTGATTGATGAGAAGAGGCTCGCGACTGTCTGTCATGGTCAGATGTACCAAAAACGTATGATCAAAGCTTTTAACAAGAAGGTCAGGCATCAGGTATATCAGGCTGGTGACCTGGTAATCAAGCGTATCATACTGCCGCAAGGTGATCCCAGGGGAAAATGGACCACCACATACGAAGGGCTATTTGTGATCAAGAGCATATTTTCTGGTGGAGCCATGATCTTAACTACTATGGATGGTGACGACCTTCCGCACCCTGTAAACACAAACATAGTTAAAAGATACTATACATAAACAAAGACCCACTAGGTCGACTGTCCTAGGCAAAAATTAGGGCATCCCAGCGAAAAACTGAAAAGGTAGCTTGGGAAAAAAAGGGTATCCCGCTGGACTGAAAACCTGAAAAGGCGGTCCAGGAAAAAGTTAGGGATTTAAAGCGTATAACTATATCCCGTTGGATCATCTTACAACCAATCATCAGTACCAACTATCAAGCTCAAGCGATACTAATCAATCCAATCAGCTCCAGACAAGCAGCGAAAGGGAAGAGATTCTCAGAGGCATAAAGGCAATAGTAGAATGGGAATCCAATGGGATTATTTCACATAGCTGTCTTTATTTGTAAACTATTTTGTATCATTTCTATTCTTACGAAGACATTCTCTTACTAGGATGTTTGTCTCCTTGTACAAAAACGCTTATTTCAAGTTAATATAAAACTATTCCTTTGAAAGTGTAAAACATTTGTTTTTATTGTTCTGTTTTGTGTGCGAAAACTTCCAGTGATTATTCTTGAACATATGCATTTGAATGTGATTACTCCTTACAAATATACAACTAAAAACAAAAAGACAGTTACTAATGACTTTAAAAAACGGGACAATATCTAAGGGCCATCCATAAAATCTCTGCAGATGTTTTCCCCGACAGATATTTTCTCCAGCAGGTACAGAGGAAGAGATATCCTACTACAAGGTCACTTCCATGTTCTCAGTATGCAGCCTAATGGTATTGGGTTCTCATATCCCTAGAAGAGCAAGAATCTCCAATTACTGCTCCAAAATTCCTCAGTTAAGTCGCTAAGCTTCTCAGGATTCCCCAACAGGATTTCAATAAAATCCCCAAGCAGTTTATGGAGTTCACCTTCCGCAACAGAGTTTTATAAATCTCAAGTAGTTTATAAAGCCTTATCCCCAGTAGAGTTTATTTCTCTAGCTACGGAAATTCATCCCCCAGCCGAGTTTATTTCTCCAAATTGGTGAAATCTTCCAACATAACTCTTCCCCCCAGTAAAATCATTCTCAAGCAGAAGTCGAAGATCGCCGACAGAGAAAGGGAATCCCCAGCAAAACTATATCCATTCATTATCCCCAGCGGAAATTGAAGAATCACTTTCTTCACTCACCAACAGCAGTCGGAGATTCAGCTTCCAGGTGCTCTTCCCCAGCAGTCGGAGATTTTATATACTTCGCAACAGCATTACATGTTCATACATCATGGCATGTGCATACAAATATATATATATATATATATATATATATATATATATATATATATATATATATATATATATATATATATATATATATATATATATATATATATATATATATATATCACAATCTCATTTATCTTGGGAGCATCATGAAATTCATACATCATGACATCACATGAAACTAATTTTACCTTTTCAGGTTAAATTAGCAGACAACAAACACTATCAACTTTTATAGCATGTCAAAGATTAATACCCGAAACCAGACGGGGAAACTATCTACACGACCAAGTGGTATGAACTCCCGAAGCAAGACGGGTTTACCAACAAATACAGAAGGCCATGGATTAATTCCAGAAACCAGACGGGGAACTATCTATGTGATCAACATTTTCAAGTTCCAGATTAATACTTGTAACAAGCCAGGACAACTATCTGCGGACGACCGATGGTAGATTAATACCTATAACAAGTCATGAAAACTATCTACATGAGAAGATTGAAGATTAATACCCGAAACCAGACGGGAAAACTATCTTTCTCTCAGGTTGGAGATTAACTCCCAAAACAAGTCGGGGCAACTATCTCCATGACCAACAACAACAAGTGTTTTCCAGATTAATGCCTGAAACAAGACGGGACACCAGTCTGTAAACCAATTGATTCCAGTTTAATACCTGTAACAAGCCAGGAAAACAATATTTATTTCTCATTTCTAGATTAATACCTGAAACCAGACAGGACATCTATTTGCGTGCAACTAATTTGTAGATTAATACCTAAAACCAGACAGGAAAACTATCTACATAAACAAACGAAGCAATCTTACACGGGTTCCTTCTCATATATCTCCGGGTGCAGACTAACACAGACTCATCCTGGAACAGCCCTACGCAGGCTGTTTATAATGCATCTTCAGGTAACGGTTAATTCCATTATCCCCAACAAGCTAGTGTGAATCCTGGATTTCGACCAGATAACAGTTTAAGTTGCTATGAAGCCTGGAATCCGACCAGATAGTAGTTCACTTCTTCAATTACTGTGAATCCTGGAGTACGACCAAATAACAATTCAATTTCATTTTACTGTGAAGCCTGGAGTCTGTCCAGATAGCACTTTACTTTGTCAATTACTATGAAGCCTGGACTCGACCAGATAATAGTGTACCTCAAATTCAATTTAAAGCCTGGATCCGACCAGATAACAACTTAATCTCTTTAAATCACTGAAGCCTGGACACGACCAGACAACAGTTCGAGTTATTGAAGCCTAGATTCCAACCAGATAACAGTTTAAGTTACTGTGAAGCCTTGTGTTGTACCCCAAAATTTTCCCTCTCATATTTCTCAAAACATTTCAAGAAAAATCTTCAAGTGGCTCAAGGTTGCTCAAGGATTGGTCAGACAAGCTATCTCCTAAGGCAGTCTACCCCAAATTAGGGTTTTGTGTTGCATTAAGATCCTTGAGTCCAAATGACCTCAAATTCTCCCCAATGTCCTAATATGTTCTCAAGGTCATCCATGTCAATTTTTAAGCCTTGCAGAGGAAGTTTGCTCAGTCAATTACTCAAAGGTCCAAAAATCGACTGTGATAGGGCAAAAGTCAACTGTGACCTACAAATAGTCAAACTTTAATATTTTTTGTCAACATTCTCATTTTGAAGGATATTTCATCATTTTATCAAGGGTTGATCATGATTCATCAAGGATTGCTCAAAATTCATCAAGACTCAAAAGTTGCTAAATTATGGTTTTGTAGGAAAAGTCAACTCAACTTTGACCACGCATAACTTTCTCATACTTTATGAGAAATGACCCATCAAAATCTCATTTTGAAGAGGATGCAATTCCATACAATCCATCTTCATACCACAAGATCAAATTATCCACTCACAAGAAGTTATTAATTTTGACATTAAAGGTCATTTTTTGAAAGTCAACAAAAACACCTTTTGTGCCAAAGCTTATTACTTTAGCATGGAATATCAAAATGAGATGAGACCAAAAGGGTTGATTAGCGCACATCGCAAACTTTCTAAAAACTCCAATAACACTTCCAAAAGTTCAAAATTGAAGAAGTTATGTATTGTTGAAGTTGGACTTTTTTGCAAAATTGCCAAAAGTCAACTATCCCTAAAACTTCAAATTTTGTCAAATGGGCCCATTATTTTCCACTTGATTTGAGTTTGAATTATTTCCCACGTGCCCTAGCTTCAGCCATGTGCCTATATCTCATTTTTATTATTTAATTTTATTTTTATTTGAATTTATTCATTTTAAATCAAATAAAATCATATAAAATCCAAGGCATTGATAACTCATGATTTTTTGTTTGTTTTAGGCTTTGTTTACAGCTAACATCACCATCAAATTCGTATCAAATCAAATCATGTGCAAAAGGATTGGAATTAGGAAAATTTGGCAAGTTTGTAAATGGAGATCAAATCAAATATGCAAGCATTGATAAGGCAAGATTTGGACCAATTTTATTAACCTAATGCACTAAGTGATACATAAGCAAGCTGAAGGACACAAAATAAGGGTTGAAAATTGTGGGAAGAGGCAGAACAAGAATTGAAAAATCACAAAAAAAGGTTGGGGTCGAAATCCAGGTTAGAGGCATTTTCAGAGGTCGAGGCTTGTTCCAATCGATTCCTGGGCATTCACACAAGCCATCCTAACCAAAACCAAGCATTTTCAGACTCCCTAACACACTGTAAGTCGCACGCTATTCACCCCTGTTCTTGGTTTCGAATTGAATTATCTTGGTACCTATTGAACAAACCAATGGCATATTCATGATCACAAGAGCATTTTCAAACTTTTTGAATCATTTAATTTCATTCATATGACCTGTTTTGCAAAACGCCATGGCTAGGGTTTTGTTTCTGTTTTTAGGGACTTTTATTTCAGGTAAAATTGAGGAACGTGATGGACATGGTTGTGTCCAGGAGGTTAAGGCAAGCACAACCATGTCCTTGAAAGTCATTTTTATGGCCTGAGGGAGATTTTTGGACCAACCTGCATTTTTAGCTGCAGATTCAAATCTGCGGGTATTTTTTTTTACAGGTTTGAGGACAGGGATGATGAGGTGTCCCCCGTCCATTGGGCCATTCAAACCAAGCGCACCCTTTTTATTTTTCTGGCATTAAAATTGTTTTTGTTATATTATTATTGATATTCATTATACTAACAACTAAAGCAGCGTGGTGTGTTGGCAAACAAGTGTTGTATTCTCCTTCAGGACTTGGGTTCGAATCCCAGGTCCCCCACTTTCTCAATAATTTTGGTTTTCAGGTATTCTAATACATGCGCCTATCTGCAGACTACCATGCTCCCTCATCCATCCAAGCGCCAGATGGCCGAGAGCCGGATCTGGTGGCCAATGACTAGAGGTCCACCAAGAGCCAAGTCCATGCGCCCACACTGGATCACAAAAAGTCAAAAGGGCCAACTTTTAATGGGCCAAGGAATTTCTTTCCACACCACCTAAAATCAGGCCCAACTCCTCTCTTTATATTCATTTTGTTATTTTATTTAATTGTTTATTTCATTTATTTAATTTTCTAACCAATCACAAAATTATGTTTTTATTAAATAAAATCACAAAAAAAATATTTTTATTTCAATCAAATTTTAAACTTTTATTTTTCTTAATAAATTTATTAATTGATTAGGTTTTTAATTAGAAAAAATTTAATTTATTTTGTAAATAATTTTAATTAAATAGATTTAATTAGACATTAACCACTAATTTAATCATTTTTAATTTCTTTCCTAAATAATCAACAACTCCAAAAATAATTTATTTTTGTTCATTTAATTAATCTATTAACTTAATTTAGGCATTTAATTTAAGTTTATTTTCTTTTCCTTAAATAAAAACAGCAAAAACCAAAAAAAAGATATTTTCTTTAACCAAAAGGGTCAAAACCCTAAAATTCGCATTCGATTCAATTTCTTGTGCTCGTTATTTATTTTTATCCAATAATGTACTTGCTTCCAGATTGTAATAGTTAAATAGGACGTTTAATTATTTTTATCACTTTATTTTACTTTTCAAAGGGTTGCTTTTGGCGATGTAAATACCCGACGCCTTGTAATAATTAGTTTTAATTTCTGCACTTTAATTTCTGCTAATTATAACTGCTAGATGTTTGATAATAAGGTTTGCATGACAAGACCGAATGTTTTATCTTAAAATTAAATTAGATCACCCTTAACATGTATAAAGATAAAAATAATCTGAAAACAACACACTCGCACATGTGCACTCCTAGGGTACACCCCGCTTGGTTGCCTTCATACACGGTCATTGAGTATAGGTCGTTTTAGAGGTTGTCCTCTTGTCTAAAAGATCATAGTCACCTCGAAATGGTTGCCTCAGATATTGTTGCCTCAAACAAATGATCTAAGACTTTAGGGTTACCGCTAATGTGTCCTCACATTGCTTTAGTGACCGTATGTCCCTCATTTGAATTGACCCTCAAACTCCAACGACGGTGCTATCTACTCATTAATAGTAGGATAGCATTGTCCAAAGGAAATTTGCATAGAACGATTCCTTTTTCGAGTAGGTAGATGGTTCTTAGATACTTGCTTTTTCAAAAAACAAAAACTCTTCACACTTACACTTTTCGAACAAAGTTTTCAAAAGCACTTCATTACACTCTTGAGGACAGAAGAAAGAGTTAAATCAAAGTTTCAAAACAAAAACTTTTTTCAAACCCACAAGCACAAAGAAAACAATTTTGAAAATAATTGAGCAAGTACCTAAGAGCCCGTGGATAACCACTGATAGAAAGGGTGCTAACACCTTCCCTTTCTATAATCTACCCCCCGAACCCGAGAAATATCTCGAAAAAAGGAATTTTTCTGTGCTTTTTTCCTTTCCTTGTTGGATAAAATAAAAGTTGGTGGCGACTCTTGCTTACCGCGACATTTTGCGAACACAAACGCAAAACGCAAACCAGCATTCCAAATAACAGTCAGTTCTTCCCACCGTATCACAGAACTGGCGACTCTGCTGGGGAAATAATAAGTGGGGTGTACCTTAGGAATAGTTCATAATGTTTTCAATTGCTTGACTTCTATGCTTTATCTTTGTGGGTTGAATCAGAGTTACTATAGATCCTAACCCGGATCTGGGGGATACCCTTTAGGTAAGTAGCAATAAACTGTGAGGGAACCGTACGGCATAGACCGATACGGTTGAAGCCGTAGCTACGTTGGTGTGGCACTTTAGTTTGTACAGCGATACCCCTTGTGGCGCAACGAGGAGAATATGGGTCTGCTAAGGGGTTATTAAGCACCAACTGACCTTAGAACCTTTAATTGACCAACTTGGCCATAGAACAGTAGCAGTATGCTACACTCATTGAGACCAAACTCTCGCGATGATTTCGGCCGCAAGAAAAGGTTGCCAAACTGGAATTATACCCGATCGAGGGTGGTCAGTGATATTGAGATCCTCTAGAACCCGGTTACTATTTCTAGTACAGGTTAAACCAACTAAGCTGAAAGAGGGTAATACCTAAGCTTCATGCCAGCCTGAAATCTAAAGGCTATCTGTGTGACTTGTTTGCCCTTACCATGTTTGCTATCTGTGAATACTTGTGGTGTGTTTCTATCATAACATCATGCATCATGACATTGCATGCATCTCGCATCAGACTAACCTATTTCAAAGACAAAGAGGATTCATATTTGTTCTGTTTTGTAGGTCATGGCACCCATGCGTAGAAACACTATTCGGATTAGCTTTGTACATATTCCTACTCAGCTTAGAGATTTGGTTGCAAAGATTCCAGATACTTCCTCTTTTGTCAGAAGACATGGGAACCTCCTTGGTTTGGTCACTACCAGATTAGATGAATAGATGATGAGTGTTTTGTGCCAGTTATTGGATCTATTATACCACTGCTTCACTTTCCCAGACTATCAGTTAGTCCCTACTCTGGAGGAATTCCCTGATCTACTTGGTATCTCTATTTTAGAGCAGACCCCGTTTACAGGTTGGGAGAAAGTCCTTAGGCTGGAAGAGATTGCTTCAGCCCTCAATCTGACAAAGGCTGAGGTAATGTCTAACTGGGAGACTCGAAGTGAGACAAAGGGCTTCTTGGCTAAGTTCTTGGTTGATCGGGCTAATCAGTTTTGGGACAGTCTAGACTTTCAGGCATTTGAAGACATTCTGGCTCTTCTCATTTATGGTTTGGTGTTGTTTCCTAACTCACATTCTTTCGTCGACGTGAATGCGGTGAAGATTTTCATGTCCCGTAATCCTGTGCCCACTCTCTTGGGTGACATTCTGCACTCTCTTTATGCCCGTACTGCTCGGAAACGGGGAACCCTTATGTGTTGTGCACCATTGCTGGCAAGGTGGTTTATTTCTCACCTCCCCAAATCAGTTTTGAAGAACAAGGAAGGCATGGGTTAGGCCTACAGAATTATGTCTCTCGCTCACACCGACATTATCTTGAGCACTAAAGACATGGAAGACGTAACTATTATTGATCGCTGTGGGGAATACCCCAATGTTCCATTGCTGGGAGATCGAGGAGGGATTACCTATAATCCTTGTCTGGCCTTACGACAGTTTGGGCGAGCTAGGAGGGAAGGACCTCATGAGTTGCTGATGCCAAGCATTGTCTTTCACTTCCAAGGGGATAGTGACGAGCATCGTTGCAGGTTCATGTGAGCTTGGGATAGGGTGCACCGGTCTGATCCACACGAGTTAGGGATGAAGACCTCTCTTCCGATGGAACCGTATCTCCGATGGGTTCGTATACATGCTCAAAAGCTGGGAATGTCGTACGAAGCTGTCTCTCCTATGATTGTTAAGATTGTTGATGAAGAAGGGGTTCCTCCTACCATCCTCCATCCATACATGCCTACTGACATTGGGGCATTAAAGAGGTCTTGGATGCAGCTTAGAGAAGAGCGGGATACTTACAGAGAAAAGTATCACGAGCAGGAGCGGAAGATTCTAAAGCTTACAAGACAGCTGGATAATGAGAAGGTCCTCAACGACTATGTCAGCACCAACGGGAAACGGCCATGGAAGCACTGATGTCTTTTGTTATTTCTATCTTTGATTTATTTTTCAGTATTTCTTTCTTGTAACGCCTTAAAGGCATTTATCAAACATTGTTTCAAGTTTATCTAATAAAAGTGTGTTTCATTTTGGTTTACGAATTTGAATATCCAATGTCTTTGAAATCATATCATACGCATTTCATTCCATGCACCTCATTACAGGTACCCTTACAGGTCTCTTATCTTCTTAGCTATTTATTTCAGTATCATGTCTGCTGAAACATCAACTGATCAAGCTATCAAGGCTCTACAAGCTCAAAATGCTCAATTCCAGGAAATGTTCATGAATTTGGCTAAGGGTCAGCAAGATCTGAAGACTCTTATCTTGAAGGATAATAAGAAGAAGAAGAAGAAGAAGAAGACGGTCCTCCTGAACATGGGTCGTAGATTTGGTAACAATTTGCAAGATGAAGTCAATTTATTCCACTCATCCGGAGGGGGACAAAACCAAGAAGAAAGGAGGGCTCCTAGCCCTATGGTTTCTGACAACGAGACTGACTTTGACGAAGACCAGTATCCTCCGGCTGAGGATAGGTGTAAACAGCTTGAAGACCGGTTAAGTGCGATGGAGATCTAGAAGGTCCCTGGATTGGACTTTGGTGATCTGGATTTGTCATTTGGGGTGGTGATTCCCCACAAGTTTAAAGCACCAATCTTTTCCAAATACGACGGGGTTTCTTGTCCAAAGCTGCACCTCCGTTTGTATGTTAGAAAGATCCAGCCATACACTGCTGATAAGAACCTCTAGATCCACTTCTTTCAAGATAGTCTTTCAGGGACTCAACTTGAATGGTTTTACCAGCTGGAAGGAGCTAGTATTCGTAATTGGGAGGACTTGGTTGCTGCTTTCTACAAGCAGTACCAATATAATGCCGACCTCGCTCCCACGCGTACCCAAATTCATGGTATGTCTATGGGTGCGAGCGAAGGTTTCAAAGACTACGCTCAGAAGTGGAGGGACCTTGCGGGAAGAGTACAACCCCCTTTGGCTGACAGGGAGTTAGTGGATATGTTTTTGGGGACCTTGTCTGGTCCATATTTCAGCCATCTGATTGGAAGTTCATCGTCCGGGTTTACTGAGCTGATTATAACCAGAGAAAGAGTTGAGGCCAGTATCAAGAGCGGTAAGATACAGAAGGGTGCTTCGTCAAGTACCAAGAAGAAACCTTTTAAGAAGGAGTCCAGTGTTGTTTACAGTTCAAAGAGCCATAATAGACCTGAGCGCCGCCAAGCAGTCAATGTGGTTGTTATATCAAGACCAACTATTGCCACACAACGCAAGAATCAGCCAAGAGCCGAGAGGCCACAAAGACAATTCACTCAGCTCCATATGACCCTGTCTCAGATTCTACCGCAGTTGTTAAAAACCAACTTGGTGATTCTGAAGGAAGCCCCAAAGAATCCCAATACAACATCACCGCTGCACAACCCGAACGCCCGCTGTGCCTTTCATTCTGATAGCCCGGGGCATGATACGAATGATTGTTGGGTCCTGAAGAATAAGGTACATGATTTAATTTATGCTAAAGAGATTGAGTTTGAAGCGCCAGGAAAGCCTAATGTCATAACGGCTCCTATGGCAAAACATGACGCAGGAGTGAATGCTATCGGGGATGATGATGATGAAGAGTTTGATATTGATAGTTGGATTACCCAACTACCGATGGTGGCCTGAGCAATTGGACAATGAAGGATTCCATGTCAGTTTCTTATATTACCCAGTAATGAGACTTCTGTTTTGAATTTGTAAACAGACAATTTTTAAACTTTACGGCCCGGTGCTTTACCAGAGGCTTCGTGGCTTCGTTTATGAGGGCTTTATGTGTGTCATTTTCATATATCATTAATAAAAGCATTGGAAGTTTCTTGCATTTCAAATTTTGCGCTCCTTGTCTTTCTTTTGTTATATATTGCAAAACAGCTATTTTACACACACTCACATATACAGGTCTACATCCACTCTGGATCCTACTGATAATGACTCTGCTACTGCCGGTTATGACTTCGAAAGTCCGATCAACTTAGCCGAAGACGAAGGTGAAGATGATTGCGAAGTTTCCTGGCGAACTTGTTAGATGTTACTTCAGGAAGAGAGGGCCATACAGCTGCATGAAGAGCCAGTGGAATCAGTAAATCTGGGTACAGAGATAGACAAGAAAGAGGTCGAAATCGGTGCAAATCTGGAGTCTAGTGTTAAACAACGGTTGATTCAGATGTTGTGTGACTATGTGGAGATCTTTGCCTGGTCTTATGAAGATATGTCTGGGTTGGATATCGATATTGTGGTTCACCGATTGCCTACCAAGGAAGATTTTCCTCCAGTGAAACAGAAGGTTCGTCGAATACGCCCAGAGATGTCTGAGAAAATCAAGGCTGAAGTGATGAAGCAGTTTGACGCCGGTTTTCTAGCAGTTACTTCTTACCCACAGTGGGTGGCCAACGTGGTTCCTGTGCCGAAGAAGGACGGTAAAGTTTGAATGTGTGTCGACTATAGGGATCTAAACAGGGCAATCCCCAAGGATGACTTCCCTCTACCTCACATCGACGTTCTGGTTGAAAACACCGCACAACATAAGGTCTTCTCCTTCATGGATGGTTTCTCCGGTTATAATCAGATTAAAATGGCTCCCGAGGATATGGAGAAAACAACCTTTGTTACTCAATGGGGTACCTTTTGCTACAAGGTCATGCCTTTCGGATTGAAGAATGTTGGGGCAATGTATCAGCGTTCCATGGTTGATTTGTTCCACGACATGATCCATCACGAGATTGAGGTATACGTCGACGACATGATTGCAAGATCCCAGACTGAAGAAGAACATCTTGACCACCTTCATAAGTTATTTGACAGGTTGAGGTTGTACAAGCTGAGGTTAAACCCGAACAAGTGCACCTTCGGAGTGAGATCTGGTAAACTGCTGGGTTTCGTCATAAGCGATAAAGGTATTCAAGTGGATCCTGCAAAGGTGAAGGATATACAGGAAATGCCAGTTCCCCGAACAGAAAAAGAAGTCAGAGGCTTTCTGGGACGTTTGAACTATATTTACCGATTCATCTCGCACCTGACTGCTACTTGTAAGCCAATCTTCAAATTACTGAAGAAGGCTCAAGTGGTAAGATGGAATGACGAATGCCAGGCCCCTTTCGAAAGGATTAAAGAGTATCTCCAAGAGCCACCCATTCTGATGCCTCCAGTTGAAGGGAGACCTCTAATCTTATACTTGACAGTACTCGATAACTCAATGGGGTGTGTGCTAGGTCAGCATGACGAGTCTGGCCGAAAAGAGCATGCTATTTACTACCTTAGAAAAAAGTTTACCGACTGCGAGACCCGATACTCGTTGCTTGAGAAAACTTGTTGCGCTTTGACATGGGCTACTTGCCGGCTGAGACAGTATATGCTAACTCACACTACTCTACTGATATCAAAGATGGATCCAATCAAGTATATCTTCGAAAAGCCTGCCTTGTCCGGAAGAATAGCAAGATGGCAGATGATCTTGACTGAGTATGAAATCTAGTACACGACTCAAAAAGCAATCAAGGGAAGCGTGTTGGCAAATCATTTGGCACATCAAGCAGTGGATGATTACCAGTCTATGAACTTTGAATTCCAGGATGAGAGCATTATGTTGGTAACTGACTGTGAAACACCTGGACCGGATGAAGGACCTGAGGAAGGATCCCGATGGTCTATGTACTTTGATGGAGCTTCGAACGCTTTGGGAAATGGCATTGGCGTCGTGATCATATCTCCTGAAGGATCTCATACTCCGTTCACCGCCCGACTATGTTTCAACTGCACCAACAACATGGCGGAGTATGAAGCGTGATTCATGGGTCTTCGAGCAGCTATTGACCTAAGGATTAAGTTCTTAAGTGTTTTCGGAGATTCCGCTCTCGTGATCAGTCAGATCATAGGCGAGTGGGATACGAAACACCCTAATCTTATTCCTTACAACGAGTATGTGTTGACGTTGCTTCCATATTTCGAGGAGATAACCTTTGAACACTTCCCTAGAGAGGAGAATCAGTTAGCGGACGCGCTGGCTACAATGTCTTCTATGTTCAAAGTCAATTGGGACAACAAGGCTCCCCGGATTACCATTGAAAGGTTGGACAAACCTGCACATTGTTGCGACATTAAGACTGAAGAGGCAACGGATAAACCCTGGTTTCATGAGGTGAAGAGGTATCTAGAAACTCAGGAGTACCCCGAGGGTGCATCTGTTAATGACAAGAAGTTTCTGAGGAGATTCGCGACAAAATTCTTCATCAGCAATGGTATTCTTTACAAGCGTAACCATGATTCAACCTTACTGCGTTGTGTAGATAAGAACGAAGCAGAAAGAATCACGGCAGAGTTACATGAAGGTACCTTTGGAACTCATTCCAGTGGACACACCATGGCAAAGAAAATCCTTCGGGCAGGATATTTTTGGTCCATAATGGAAGCCGACTATTATCAGCATTCTCGGACCTGTCACAAGTGCCAAGTCTATGCTGATAAGGTGCATATACCTCTGGTACCTCCGAACGTCTTGACAGCTCTGTGGCCTTTTGCAATGTGGGGCATTGATATGATCGGCGAGATCAGACCTACGGAATCTAACGGGCATCGTTTCATTCTGGTAGCTATTGATTACTTTATGAAGTGGGTTGAAGCAGCTTCCTTTGCTACCGTAACCAAGAACGTCGTGGCACGGTTCATTCGGCACAACCTGATCTGTCGATACAGTGTACCAGAGAGGATCATTACAGACAATGGTACAAATCTCAACAATAATATTATCACCGAGCTCTGCAAGCAGTTCAAGATACAGCATCATAACTCTTCTCCCTATCGGTTGAAGATGAATGGGGCTGTAGAAGCGGCTAATAAAAATATCAAGAAGATTGTGCAGAAGATGACAGTGACATACAAAGACTGGCACGAGATGTTACCATTTGCTCTTCATGGGTACCGTACCTCAGCACGGACGTCAACAGGGGCAACACCTTATTCCTTGGTTTATGGCATGGAGGCAATCTTTCCCATTGAAGTTCAGATACCCTCTCTTAGGATTATGAAGGATGCAGGTTTGAGCAAAGATGACTGGATTCAGGCCCGACTTGATCAACTGAATTTAATCGACGAGAAGATACTTACTGCTATTTGTCATGGTCAGACGTATCAAAAACGGATAATCAAGGCATTTAACAAGAAATTCAGACGACAAGAGTATCAAGTTGGGGACCTGGTTATCAAGCACATCATATTACCTCAAGGTGATCCCAGGGGCAAATGGACCCCTACTTACGAAGGGCCATTTGTGGTTAAGAACATTTTCTCAGGAGGAGCCATGATTCTAACCACCATGGATGGTGACGACCTCCCTCACCCCGTCAATGCAGACATAGTGAAAAGATACTACGCATAATCAAAGACCTGCTAGGTTGACTGGCCTAGGCAAAAATAAGGGCTTCCCGACGAACCAAAAGGGTTCGGGAAAAAATAAGGGATGAAAATGAAAAAATATGTACACCCGACAAGTCGAAAACCTGAAAAGGTGGCTTGGACAAAAAGGGGTGTCCCGGTGGATTGAAAACCCAAAAGGGAGGTCCACGAAAAAATTAGGGATCAAAGTGTAACACTATGTCTCATTGGATCATCTTGCAACCAAACTTCGGTGTCGACTATCAAGCTCAAACAACACTAAAAATTCTGATCCATCTTCAACTAAGTAGCAAAGTGATGAGATGCTCGAGGACATAAAGGCAATAGCATAATTGGAACCCAGTAGGATTATACACATAGCTGTTTTGTTTTCACAAATTGTATAAATTTTATTGATCGGTGGCATTCCCTTACTAGGACGTCATCCTCTTGTACAAAAACGCCTATTTACAGGCCAAACTTCAAAGTCAATACAATTCATTTTCAAAGAAATTTCAAACTGTTTTTCCTTTATCTGTTTTGTTTTGCAAAGAACGTCCAATGTTCATTTTTGCTATATGCATTTGACATTAATTGCTGCTCACGAATATTTACATGCAAAACAAAAGACGATTACTCGTAATATCAGAAACAGGGGCAATAAGATTTGTCCAAGCTTTACGGTTGCTCTACCCACCAGGTACAAAGGTAGATTCGGCTGAAGAATATGACCAAGATACTTTCACTCCCCGCAGTGTAAGAAAAGGACAGTAATGTTAACTCTCCCCAACTGAGACTTGCAACTGTGAATGAATCGGTAATACTCTCCCCAAGCAGAGTTTATCTACCATCAGCATTGAAAGGTTTTAATATTCCCCAGCGGAGTGTAAGAATATTCCCCGGTAAAGTACAAGATATCCCCAGTGGAGTCTGAAATTTTTCCCAGTGCAGTCTGAAAAAGCTTCCCCAGTGGAGTATGGAGAATCATCCCCAGTAGACTTTGGAAGATTGTCCCCAGCAGAGCTCTAAGGATTATCCCCATTAGAGTCTAAAAGGTTATCCCCATTGAAGTCACAACTGAAAGATCATCCCCAGCGGAGTTCATTCCTTTCACAAACAGGAGCCCAATCCCTAACAGGATCCAGTATCACCAGCAACGGTAATTCATCCCCAACAGAATTTATCATCGAAATCCTCAGCAGAGCATCTCTTCCCCATAGATTAATCTCCTCATCAGTTTATTCCCCAGCGTAGTTATCCTCTCCTGCAGGTTTATTCTCACAGTCATCTTCATTCGCTATCCCCAGCGGAAACGAAGAATTCAACTCCTTTCTCCAACAGTTATCCGGGATTTATTTTCCCCAACTAAAAACATTACATTTCCATACATCATGACACGTGCATATACGCATCATACAACACAATCTCATTTATTTTGAGAACATCATTGCTTGATACATATCATGCATTACATACAACTAATCTTTACCTTTCAGGAAGGATACTTATAAATTCTCACAAAATTCAAAGGTTTTGAAGCTTTTATCCCAGTCGAATTACTGACCGGTTCTTAAATATCAAACGAATTTTCCTCAGTTGAATTACAGATAAGGTCCTAAATCTCGACAAGCTCCTCCGTCGAATTACAGACAGTTCCTCTCAGCAGAGTTTTCTCAGTTGAATTACGGGCGAGTTCTTAAATCTCGATGAAGATGTTTCCCTCAGTCGAACTACAGACCAGTTCTTAAATCTCAACCGAATTATTCTCAGTTGAATTACATATAAGGTCCTAAATCTCGACAAGTTCCTCCGTCGAATTACAGACAGTTCCTAAATCTCAGCAGAGTTTTCTCAGTTTGAATTACGGGCAAGTTCTTAAATCTCTATGAAGATGTTTCCCTCAGTCGAAGTACTGACCAGTTCTTAAATCTCAACATAATTATCCTCAGTTGAATTACAGATAAGGTCCTAAATCTCGACATTATTCCTCCGTCAAAGTACAGACGAGTTCCTAAATCTCATAGAGTTTTCTCAGTTGAATTACGGGCGAGTTCTTAAATCTCGATGAAGATGTTTCCCAAAGTCGAATTACTAACCAGTTCTTAAATCTCAACAGAATTATCCTCAGTTGAATTACAGATAAGGTCCTAAATCTCGACAATTTCCTCTGTTGAATTACAGACAGCTCCTAAATCTCAGCAGAGTTTTCTTAGTTGAATTACGGGAAAGTTCTTAAATCTCGATGAAGATGTTTTCCCCCCAGTTGAATTACGGACAAGTTCTTAAAACTCAACAGAGATATTCTCTCAGTTGAAGTACAAGCAAGTTCCTAAATCTCAACGAAGATCAGACTTCCCCAGCAGAATCTTCCTCAACAGCAGGTATGCAAGCTCTCGCTAAGGAATCCCTTATGCGATCAAAACTCCTCCAAATGGCATCTGTAAGCCCATTTCCGACATCACAAGGCTGATACCACTTCATGCGAGTGAAAATTTCTGGGCACTCTAGTATTCAATCATCTTCCACCTTCGGATCACGAAAGGCATGAAAGCCAATCTACATCCTCAGGTTTAAGAAGATTGAATAGGGGAAGCTGTTGTACCCCAAAATTTTTCCTCTCATATTTCTCAAAACATTGCAATAAAAATCTTCAAGTGGCTCAAGGTTGCTCAAGGATTGGTCAGACAAGCTATCTCCTAAGGCAGTCTACCCCAAATTAGGGTTTTTTTTTTCATCAAGATCCTTGAGTCCAAATGACCTCAAATGCTCCCCAATGTCCTAATATGTTCTCAAGGTCATCCATGTCAAGTTTCAAGCCTTGCATAGGAATTTTGCTCAGTCAATTGCTCAAAGGTCCAAAAATCGATTGTGCTAGGGCAAAAGTCAACTGTGACCTGCAAACAATCAAACTTCAATATTTTTTGTCAACATTCTCATTTTGAAGTATATTTCATGATTTTATCAAGGGTTGATCATGATTCATCAAGGATTGCTCAAAATTCATCAAGACTCAAAAGTTGCTAAATTAGGGTTTTGTAGGAAAAGTCAAATCAACTTTGACCAAGCATTACTATCTCATACTTTATGAGAAATGACCCATCCAAAGCTCATTTTGAAGAGGATACAATTCCCTACAATCCATATTCATACCCCAAGATCAAATTATGCACTCACAAGAAGTTATAAATTTTGACATTATAGGTCATTTTTTGAAAGTCAATAAAAACACCTTTTGTTCCAAAGCTTATTACTTGAGCATGGAATATCAAAATGAGATGATACCAAAAGTGTTGATTAGAGGACACCTCAATATTTCTAAAAACTCCAAGAACACTTCCAAAAGTTCAAAATTGAAGAAGTTATGCATTGTTGAAGTTGGACTTTTTTGCAAAATTGCCAAAAGTCAACTATCCCTAAAACTTCAAATTTTGTCAAATGGGCCCATTCTTTTCCACTTGATTTGAGTTTGAATTATTTCCCACGTGCCCTAGCTTCATCCATGTGCCTATATCTCATTTTTATTATTTAATTTGATTTTTATTTGAATTTATTCATTTTAAATCAAATAAAACCATATAAAATCCAAGGCATTGATAACTCATGATTTTTTTGTTTGTTTTAGGCTTTGTTTACAGCTAGAATCACCATCAAATTCATATAAAATCAAATCATGTGCAAAAGGATTGGAATTAGGCAAATTGGCAAGTTTGTAAATGGAGATCAAATCAAATATGCAAGCATTGATAAGGCAAGATTTGGACCAATTTTATTAACCTAATGCACTGAGTGATACATAAGCAAGCTGAAGGACACAAAATAAGGGTTAAAAATCGTGGGAAGAGGCAGAACAAGAATTGAAAAATCACAAAAAAGGTTGGGGTCGAAATCCAGGTTAGAGGCATTTTCAGAGGTCGAGGCTTGTTCCAATCGATTCCTGGGCATTCACACAAGCCATCCCAACCAAAACCAAGCATTTTCAGACTCCCTAACGCACTGTAAGTCGCACGCTATTCACCCTTGTTCTTGGTTTCGATTTGAATTATCCTGGTACCTATTGAACAAACCAATGGCATATTCATGATCACAAGAGCATTTTCAAACTTTTTGCATCATTTAATTTCATTCATATGACCTGTTTTGCAAAACACCATGGCTAGGGTTTTATTTCTGTTTTTAGGGACTTTTGTTTCAGGTAAAATTGAGGAACATGGTGGACATGGTTGTGTCCAGGAGGTTAAGGCAAGCACAACCATGTCCTTGAAAGTCATTTTTATGGCCTGAGCGAGATTTTTGGACCAACCTGCGTTTTTAGCTGCGGATTCAAATCCGCAGGTATTTTTTTTACAGGTTTGAGGACAGGGACGATGAGGTGTCCCCCGTCCATTGGGCCATTCAAACCAAGCGCGCCCTTTTTTATTTTTCTGGCATTAAAATTGTTTTTGTTATATTATTATTGATATTAATTATACTAACAACTAAAGCAGCGTGGTGTGTTGGCAAGCAAGTGTTGTATTCTCCTTCAGGACCTGGGTTCGAATCCCAGGTCTCCCACTTTCTCAATAATTTTGGTTTTCAGGTATTCCAATACATGCGCCTATCTGCAGCCTACCATGCTCCCTTATCCATCCAAGCGCCAGATGGCCAAGAGCCAGATTTGGTGGCCAATGACTGGAAGTCCACCAATAGCCAAGTCCATGCGCCCATACTGGATCACAAAAAGTCAAAAGGGCCAGCTTCTAATGGGCCAAGGAAGTGCTTTCCACACCACCTAAAATCAGGCCCAACTCCTCTCTTTTTATTCATTTTGTTATTTTATTTAATTAGTTATTTCATTTATTTAATTTTCTAACCAATCACAAAATTCTGTTTTTATTAAATAAAATCACAAAAAAAATATTTTTATTTCAATCAAATTTTAAACTTTTATTTTTCTTAATAAATTTATTAATTGATTATGTTTTTAATTAGAAAAACTTTAATTTATTTTTTAAATAATTTTAATTAATTAGATTTAATTAGATATTAACCACTAATTTAATCATTTTTAATTTCTTTCCTAAATAATCAAAAACCCCAAAAATAATTTATTTTTTTTCATTTAATTAATCTATTAACTTAATTTAGGCATTTAATTTAAGTTTAATTTCTTTTCCTTAAATAAAAACAGCAAAAACCAAAAAAAGGATATTTTCTTTAAGCAAAAGGGTCAAAAACCCTAAAATTCGCATTCGATTCAATTTCCCGCGCGCGTTATGCATTTTTATCCAATAATGTACTTGCTTCCAGATTGTAATAGTTAAATAGGACGTTTAATTATTTTTATCGCTTTATTTTACTTTTCAAAGGGTTGCTTTTGGCGATGTAAATACCTGACGCCTTGTAATAATTAGTTTTAATTTCCGAACTTTAATTCTAGCTAATTATAACTGCTAGATGTTTAATAATAGGGTTTGCATGACAAGACCAAATGTTTGATCTTAAAATTAAATTAGATCACCCTTAAAATGTATAAATATAAAAATAATCTGAAAACAACACACTCACACATGCACACTCCTAGGGTACACCCCGCTTGGTTTCCTTCATACACGGTCATTGAGTATAGTTCATTTTAGAGGTCGTCCTCTTGTCTAAAAGATCATAGTCGCCTCGAAATGGTTGCCTCGTATATTGTTGCCTCAAACAAATGATCTAAGACTTTAGGGTTACCGCTAATGCGTCCTAACATTGCTTTAGTGACCGTATGTCCCTCATTCGAATTGACCCTGAAACTCCAACGACGGTGCTATCTACTCATTAATAGTAGGATAGCATTGTCCAAAGGAAATTAGCATAGAACGATTCCTTTTTCGAGTAGGTAGATGGTTCTTAGATACTTGCTTTTTCAAAAAACAAAAACTCTTCACACTTACACTTTTCGAACAAAGTTTTCAAAAGCACTTCATTACACTCTTGAGGATAGAAGTAAGATTTAAATCGAAGTTTCAAAACTAAAACTTTTTTCAAACCCACAAGCACAAAGAAAACAATTTTGAAAATAATTGAGCAAGTACCTAATAGCCCGTGGATAACCACAGATAGAAAGGGTGCTAACACCTTCCCTTTCTATAATCTACCCCCCGAACCCGAGAAATATCTCGAAAAAAGGAATTTTTCTGTGCTTTTTTCCTTTCCTTGTTGGATAAAATAAAAGTCGGTGGCTACTCTTGCTTACCGCAACATTTTGCAAACACAAACGCAAAACACAAACCAGCATTCCAAAAAACAGTCAGTTCTTCCCACCGTATCACACCTGGGGTACGACCAGATAACACTATAATTTCATATTCCCCAGTAGATTGATGTGAAGCCTGGAATACGACCAGATAACAGTCAACTTTTGTTATTCTCAGCAAGTTACCATGAAGTTCCTAGACTCTATTCCCCACAGATTTTTCCTCAAACAAGAGAACAACAGAAACCCACACTCCCCAGCAGACTTCTCCTCAGTCAGCAGGAACAGAAATCCCCACAAAGAGATCTCTTATGAAGTCAGCATCTACTTTGGATGGCATCTTTAAGCCCATATCTGACAAATCTCAGTCATCTTTTCCAAATGGCATCTGTAAGCCCATTCCCGACATCATCAACCATCGGTATTACTTCATGTGAGTGCAAATTTCTGGGCACTCTAGTGTTCAATCATCTTTCACCTTCAGATCACGAAGGCAGAGAAGCCAATCTAAATCCTCAGGTTTAAGAAGATTGAATAGGGGCAGTTGTTGTACCCCCAAAATTTCCCTCCCATTTTTACTCAAAAACATGCTCCTAGAGATCCTCAATTGCTCATGGTTGACCAAGAATTGACCAGACAAATTCTCCTCTTAAGCAATGAACCTTTAGCTAGGGTTTCACTTTTCATCAAGATGTGTGAGCTCCAAAGGTCCCAAATGTTTTCCAAGGTCCTATTATGCCTTCAAGATTGTTGTTGACAAATTTCATGCCCTCCACTACAAGTTTTCTCATTTAATTACCCAGATACTTGAAAACCAATTGTACTAGGTCAAAAGTCAACTATGGCCCATGTACCGTCAAACTTCAAGATTTTTGGTCAACATCAATATTTTTAAATGATGTTCATCATTTGATCAAGGGTTGATCATGATTCCTCAAGAAATGCTCATAATCTATCAAAAGTCAAGAATTGCTAAATTAGGGTTTCTATAGGAAAAGTCAACCAAACTTTGACCAGCCATAACTTTCACATACTTCATCCATTTTTCCCCAACCAAATCTTATTTCATACAACTTATCTTCAGCCCTCAAGTCCAAGAAATTCACCATTTGAAAGATACAAGCTCATACGTTACAGGTCATTTTCAGAAAGTCAACAAAAGTCACTTTTTCTCAAGACCTTTTACATCAAGATAAAATCTTCAAATACAAAATTGATCAAACAAGGGATTGAAGTAGACATCCTGGGATTTCCAAAAAGTCAAAGATCATCATCATGAGATCAAAATTGAGCAACTTACGACTTTCCTAAGTTGGGAAAATTTTGGAAATTTCAAGAATGATGCATTGAGCAAATTTGAACTTTTGAGGCAATGGCTTGTTTTCTTAGACTTCAAACATCTTCCTAAGCTTATAGAGGACTTCTAATTTCATTCTTTCCATGCCTTTCATTTTCTAACTATTTTATTCATATTTATTTTAATTTATTTCAAATAAATATAAAATAAAATGTATAAAATAATTAGAAGTAGGCCTTGGCATGTGGGCTGATGTTTTGGACAACTTAGAGGCCCATGAATTTCGTGCAAGAAATTTCTAGGTTTATCCACATGCAAAAGGGACAAGAAACCACATCTTTGGCCAACTTTCAAATTTTCATTCATGGCCTTGAAAAACATGATTAAGGTTGTTTAATCCTTTGCTATCTTGTCCCCTTCTTCTCCTCTATAAATACAAGTCATGAGCAAGCCAAACGGACACAAGAAGACAGCCTAGAACTCACACAAAAAAATTGAAAAAATAATTCCAAGTTGTCAAATTTCAAACACCCAATTCCAGCCCTTTTCAGTCCAAACTAAGGACTCAAACCCGTTCCTGAAGACTCCAGGAGCCTATCCCTGCCAGTTTCTAAGCCTATAGCACTCTCAAATGGCTGGATCGTATATCACCATTTTGGTATATTTTCTTGAATTCAAAACCTCTTATTATGTGATATAAATGGTTTTTATGTTTATGTTCATGTTTGTACTGATGATTGTGCATGTTTAGAGCCATTGCATTAGTAATTTGACACAGGGATGAAGCTTTGCCATTGTTAGGGCAAAGTTTCATACGAGCTTCATTCTCAGTGATACAGACCTTCTCAGGCCAAACGAAGGGCACCAATGGATTCGCAGCCCCCAAATTAGGGGGACTATGATCTTCTTTTTCTTTGATCTAACGTTTTTCGCAGGTTTTGATTTTTAGGGAGGCTGGAGAAAACAACCTGAGATCTGCTCCGGCATCTCTGACAGGTGTTGACTCCGTTGGAGTCTGCGTGGCAAAATTATTCAATTCTATTGGCCCCTTTAAAACAGATCTGGCACGCGTTTAAAAGATTGACGTTTGGATTGATTTATCATTATATTATTTGCAGTTTATTATGTATACGAATGAACAGGTTAGCTCAGCTGGTAAAGTCGTGTATGTGTGAAGGAGAGGGCCTGGGTTCGAGTCTCAGATCCAACATTTTTTCATCAAATCTAATCATCACTGAATCCAAAAGCAAGTATGGGCTCTCTATTGGGCCCATCAAAATTTCCAAACAAACCCCCAATTTCTTTTCAGCATTTAGGCCCATTTAATTTTTTGTTTTATCATCTTTTTTTTAATTTACCTTTTTTTATTTATTCTTTTAATCAACCAAATAATATAAATAAATAAAAAGCTCACCAAAAATTAGGTTTATATTTTTTTATTAAATAATTAATTTCTTTAATTAATTAATTATTTTAACCATTGTTATTAATTTAAAATGAATTAGAATTTAGGATCTAATGTAGTTTTTAATTACTTTCTTTTTATGACAAAAAACAATAAAAACAACAAAAAACTTAGATTTTAATTTTTAATCTTATTTTATAATTAAACTTTAGGTATTAATTTCACTTAATTATTTTCTTAAAATAATTATTAAAAAAATTAAAAAAAAAAAAGATTTTACTTATTAGGTTATTTTTAGACAAACTTTCAACTTTCGCGCGTTATTATTTTCTCGCATTTTTACATTATTGTAACCATATACTGGTATGTAATAGTTAATTGGACTTTTTACCGCTTTCTTTATTTTACCTTTCCCCCAAGTTTTGTACATTGTAAATATCTCCCTCCCTGAAGCCATGTAATAACGTATTGTAACCATATACTGGTATGTAATAGTTAATTGGACTTTTTAGCGCTTTCTTTATTTTACCTTTCCCCCAAGTTTTGTACATTGTAAATATCTCCCTCCCTGAAGCCATGTAATAACGTAGGGTTTATTTTCGTACTTTACATTCTTCTGTACATATTAACTGTTAGTAATTCGACATGTATGACAAGATTGAAAAACAAAGCGTTAGCAAACCTAAATGATGCAAGATAAATAAATAAATTGAACACAATTTCACATACGCACCTCTAGGGTATCCCACTTCAGTTGCCTTCGCAAAACGGTCACAATTCTCGAAATGTGAGAAGTTTTAGTGGTTGTCCTCTAGTTTGAATGATTAGAAGTCCCTCGATGACACTCTTGATGTTGCCTCGGTTAAAAGTCATATTAGAACTTTAGGATAGTTACTAAAATTTCTTGCCAAGTGGCCTTCGTGACCGTAACGTCCCTTCGAATATCCCTTATACATCCAACGACTAGGGCTGCTTACTAACTAATAGTACGATAGCATTGTCTAAAGGATGTGAGGAAAAGAATAACCTTTTTCGAGTACAAAGTAAATAGTTGTTAGAAGTTTGTTCAAAACATTTTGCACTTACACAAATACTACTTTCAAAAATATTTTTCAAAACACTTTGTATACTTTCTCCACTATCCCGAGAAACATTACAAAGTTCACCATACTAAGGCATTTTCAAATACACAAAGCACAAAGGTATTTCAAAATGAGCAAACCTCTAAGATCCCGTAGATAACTACAGATGGAAAGGATTCTAACACCTTCCCTTTCCATAATCTACCCCTCTTACTCAAAAATAATCTCGAAAATGTCTTTTCTTGTTGTTTTCACCCTTTCCTTAATTTGGATAAAAGAAAAGTCGGTGGCGACTCTTTCTTACCGCAACATTTGAGAACACAAATGAAAAACCGGTATTAACAGTCGGTTCTGCCACCATATCACAATAACCCCTAGGTTTTTCTGGATAAACCCCCCAATATTATCGGTTACACAAAAGCCTAATTGGACGTTATCAAACCTTGCCTATATGGCACAATGACAAAAGATAATTATGTGTGATTTAACTTTGCGTATGCAAAGATTGGAGGTTGAAGGTGAAGAGCAACGGTGGTAAGTGTTTATAGTTTCATCCAGTTGGAGTAATGCATGAATGATGTATTTATAGTTGTGGAAGTTTGTATGTAAATAGGCGACTTTAAGAATTAGAAGAATTGAAAAATTGACCCAATCAAAGAGTATGTGTCGGCCTGAAATAAGATTGTTGTAATACGGTGGGAGAACTAACTTTTGGTTTTGCATTTTATCGCAAATGTTGCATATAGCAAGATTTGCCACCGACTTTTCTTTTATCCAATAAAGGAAAGGGTGAAAAGAACAGGAAAGACCTTTGAGAATTTTTCTGAGTAAGGGGGGTAGGTTATGAAAAAGGAAGGTGTTATCACCCTTTTCATCCGTAGTTATCTATGGGCTCTTAATCGCTAGCTCACTTTTGAAAATGCTTTGTGAATTTGTGTGTTTGAAAATATTTTGAAAATGCCTAATTGAGGAAAACTTTGTAATGATTCTCGTATCGTTGAGAATGCATACAAAGTGTTTGTTTTGAAAATATTTAAGAAAAGAAGTGTTTTGTGTGAAAAATGTTTTTCTTTGTGAGCAAGCGACTACGAGCTATCTACCTACTCAAAATTCTTTCGCGTTATTTTCCTCTTCCTTTAGATAGTGTTTTCCTACCATTAGTTAGTAAGAAGCCCTATCATTGAATGTATGAGGGACACGCGTGGGTCATCATACAGTCATATAGGAAACTTGTAGGACGCTTTACCAATTTTATCGTAAGGGACTAAGATCATTCACCGAGGCAGTATCGAAGGGTCATCGAGGATCTACGATATTTTAACCGAGGGTCTTTGCTAAAGCGTCCCACGTTCGAGGGACATGATTGTTTTTCGAGGGAAACAAGTGAAGGTTACCCTAGAGGTGTGCGGGTGCAAGGTATGTTGTTTCCGTTATTTTAATCTTTGATTAGGGTTTGCTATGGTTGCTTTTAATCTTTCCATACAAGACTGTTAGCATACATCTAGCAGAGTTATAAGTAAAGCGGTAAAGACATAAACTAAATTTCCTACGCTATTTAAAAGCTTCGGGGAGGGGATACAAACCATAAAAATGGGAAAGAATGCAAAGAAAATTCCTATTTAAGCTATTACAATCTTTAGCAGTTACATAGTAATAATAAAAGACCTAATGCGAAAAGTAAAGAATGCGCGAAGATTATATAGAGAAACAAAGAGATTTATTTAATGGAAAAAAATGATTGACGATCAATACTAATGATTAATTGATTTTTTATTTTTTAAAAAAGTGAATTTACTACAACCTAAAAAAAGAAAACTAAATTATGTTTATTTGAAAATATTTGATGAATAATACTTAAAGTAACAAAGTTAATTAGTTTTCAATTAAATTAAAAAAAGGTCATTTTAATTAGTTTAATAAAAAAAGGTTAAGTTAATTTGATTTTAAAAAAACAATTTGATTTAATTATTTAATTAGAAAAAGTTAGTTATTAAAACAAAATAAATATTTAAACATACAAAAAAGGAATGGGCCTGAAACAAGTAAACTGGGGGTGTAGAATCAGAAATTGTCTAAGCCAAATAACTTTGGCCCATGCACTGGAGGGAGGCCTTCAGAATCTTGTGAATCTCTCCATTGAGGCCTATCATGAGTGCTCAAATCTGGAGCGCTGGATTTGGATCTGTTGAAATCTGATGGTGTTGATGTGAGAGCGCATGGTAAGCGCGCTGAGCTAGCTTGCATTAGATCAGTAAAATTCACAAAATATAAAAAATACTATCCCACGCCTGGATCGAACCCAGGTTCGTGCATACAAAGGCCTTAAGGGAAAGCACGCTACCACTGGGGCGGTGATACATCCGTTAGCATAAACCAAACAAAATGCATATAATGTGAATCTGCCTGCATTGACCGGAGAGGCGCCGGAGCCCTAGCTCCGGTCTTTTTCTCCGGTTACTCCTTTCATCCAACTTGCAAAATAAACATTATGAGGCAACAAATAACACCTTACCCCCCCCCCCCCCCTATTTTTGGGTCCACGAATCCAATGGTGTGGTCCTTTTGGGCTAAATGTGTCTGTAACGTGAGTTTCTAACCAAAAACCCTATGACGTTATAACAATGGTGATCCAAGATTTGGGCGTTAGAAACCCCATGTGATTACTGCATCCTGTACTAAACAATCATACAAAAGGATCTAGATGGTTAGAAATACTTAACAATGAATGGAATTAAAAATACGAAAAATAAAAATGGATGGCAATCGGAGATGATGAATATGGTTGTTTCAGGCGTGGGAGACCATCAGAAATGGCCCTGATTTACTCTACTAATACTCAGGAAGTGAATAGAGCGCTTATTTTTTATTGGGAGTGGATGGATTATGCACTACAGGTTTGAACTTTTCTTAAGATTTTTTGTGAATTTGGAGGTGTGTTTGAAGCAGTCTTTTTCGTCCCTTTTGCATCAGATTTGCTTGCACTTATATAGAGGTAGGAAATGGCTCAATAAACATGGCAAGAAATCATGTAATCGAGCCATGATAAATAAAAAATCAAACACTTTTAAAAAACTTCCAAATTTGAAATATCTTGCCCTTTTGAGTTCCATACAGTTTTGGATAGCTGGCTATGAGTTGTTTGGGCATTTGAACTGATCCAAAACAAGACTTGCACACCTAAGCCCATAGTCTTCACATTTTACATGAAATAAAAATAAAATTTATGAATGGATGAAATTATAGGTCCCCTAATATGTTATAAACATGTTTGAACCTCAAAAGTTAGGCCCATTAGCCCAAAATCACAAACTTGCTCAATTGAGATTTCATGCATTTCTCAAAAAAAATTCCCAACTTGCACTGGTCATAACTCTCTCAATTTTAATCTTTTGAAAGTTATATTAGACTTTTTAGAAAGCTAAATATGTCCTCTACAATTTAACTTTTGATTATTTTTTCATTTGAATACCTTATCTTGATGTAAGTTGTCTTGACAAAAAGTGTCTTTTTGTTGACTTTTGAAATGACCTGTAATGTATTAGCTCACATCTTTCAAATGAAGCACTTTTTGGACTTGAGCCTAAATACAAAGTTGTATAGAATTTAATTTCCTTCAAAATGGGTTTTGGTTGGGAAAAATTTGATGAAGCATGTGAAAGTTATGCTTTGTTAAAGTTCAGTTGACTTGTCGTAAGGAAACCCTAATTTGGCAACTTTTGACCTTTGATGTTTTGAGGGATTTCCTTGAGGAGTCATGATCAACCCTTGATCAAATGATTATTATCACTTCAAAATTTTGATGTTGACCAAAAATCTTGAAGTTTGACTGTACGTGACCATAATTGACTTTTTACCCAATACAATTTATTTTCAATCATCTGAGCTATTGACTAAGCAAACTTGTGATGCAATACTTGAAACTTGACATGATAATTGTTGAATACCTATGATGAACCATGAAAACAATTTTAGACCTTTGAAACCCGTTCTTCCTTGTGCAAGATGAAACCCTAGTTATGGACCCATTGCTTAGCAGGAGGTTTGGCTAATCAACCTTTGAGTAACTTTGAGTACTCGAGACTTTTGTGAGCATGTCTTTAAGAAAAATGGGAGGGAAAACTTTGGGGTACAACAGCTACCCCTGTTCAAGGTGGAAGATGATTGAACACTTAAGTGCCCAGAAATTTTCACTTGTCGGTGTACAAAGTAACATTGTTGGTTGATTATACCGTGAATGGGCTTAAAGATGCCATTTGGAGAGGTGACAGAGAGTCATCAGAGATGGGCTTATAGATTGCATCCAAAGTAACCATTGATATAAATTAGACTAAGTCTACGCCCGACTTTGTCTTAGAAGATGTATTTGGAGTGAGTCTACGCCCGACTTGGTCCAAAAGGATAATCAGAATAAATCTATGCTCGATTTAATCTGAGCCAGAAGATATATATGCCTGAATTCAACTGGAAGAGGTATAAGAATAAATCTACGCTCGATTTAATATGAGCCAGAAGAAGTCTACTTCCGTGTTCAACAGGAAGAAGTATCAGAATTAATCTACACTTAACTTAATCTGAGCCAAAAGATGTCTATGCTCGTATTCAACTGGAAGAAGTATCAGAATAAATCTACGCTTGATTTAATTTGAGCCAGAAGATGTCTACGCCTAACTTCAACTACAAAATATGTTGGAAAGAGTCTACGCCCGAGTTTTCAGAAGGAGTATCAGAATAAATCTATGCTCGATTTAATCTGAGCCAAAATATATGTACGCCCGACTTCAACTAGAAGAAGTATCAGAATAAATCTACACTCAATTTAATCTGAGCCAGAAGATGTCTATGCCCGAATTCAACTAGAAATTATGTTGGAAAGAGTCTACGCCTGACTTTCTCGAAGGAGTATCAGAAAAAATGTTCGCTCGATTTAATCTGAGCCAGAAGATGTCTACACCCGTCTTCAACTGGAAGAAGTATCAGAATAAATCTACACTCGATTTAATTTGAGCCAAAAGATGTCTACGCCTGACTTCAACTAGAAAATATGTTGGAAAGAGTCTATGCCCGACTTTTCTGAAGGAGTATCAGAATAAATCTACGCTCGATTTAATCTGAGCCAGAAGATGTCTACGCCCGACTTCAACTAGAAAATATGTTTCTTTGAGAATGACCCTCTGAGGAGATTTCTTAAGTAGCCATTTGTCAGATCTAGCCTTTGAGAAGATTGTCTGGTCATATAAGTAGTTGATTATGTTTGTTTGTTGATTGATTTTTCCTAAAAAGGTAAAGAGTTAGTTGTATGCAATGTCATGATGTATGAAATGTATTGCTTAATTATATTCTCAAAATAAATGAGAGTTTGTTATATGTGTTTTGTATGCATGTGCTATGTTTTTCGTAAATGATGTATGGATTTGAAATGTTGTTGAAGTGTATTTTTAAACTCGTGTGTGATCGGTGGATCTGGAACTGACTGTTTAACGCTGGTTCGCGAAATGTCGCGGAAGCAAGAGTCACCACCGTCTTTTATTTTCTCCAAATAGAAAGGACAAAAGCACAGAAAAATTCCTTATAGAGATTGCTCTCGGTTCGGGAGGTAGATTTATAGAAAGGGAAGGTGTTAGCACCCTTTCTATCCATGGTTATCCATGGGCTCTTAGATACTTGCTCATTTGTGTTTTCAAAATTGCTTGTTTGCTTTTCAACTGTGGGTTTAAAAAAAGTTTCCTTGAAAATTTCAGTTCGACTCTTGTATCAGTCCTCAAGAGTGTTTGAAAAATTGCCTTTTGAAAGCTTTTTGAAAGTGTCGGTGTGAAAAGAGTTTTTGATTTGTTTTGTTTTGAATTAGAGCAAGTATCTACGAGTCGTCTACCTACCCTAAGGAATTCGTCTGTGTAAATGTCCTTAAAGTAGTGCCATCCCACCATTGAGAGGTAGGTAGCACCACCGTCGGAGGTGTTCGGGTCAATTCGAGGGTTCGGGACAGTGTGATCACCAGAGCAATAGGAAGACACCTTAGAAGCTACCCTCATGCCATGTTCATGGACATGAGGACTTACTAAAACGTCCTCTACTCGACGACCACTTTTCGAGGGGCAAGGCAACAGTGAGGCGTACCCTAGGGGTGGTGTGTGATTTGTGTGTCATTTTCAGTTATATTTATCTTGTCATGCATTTGTGATCTACGCTTTGTTTTTATTTTTGGCATTCATTCTTTCATGCAAGTTATTAACAGTTAAAAGATGCGGAATTAAAAGGTCCTACGCTATTACAAAGGCGCGGGTCTACATCGCCAAATTAATCCAAGACCCGATTTGAAATAAAATAAAATGCGGAAAGATAAATGTCTAATTAATCTATTACACGGCCTTGGGGCAATTACATGAAATTTATAAGAAAAGAAATAAAATAAACGCGCGAAATAGAAATAAAATCGAAAGCGAGGACGTTGGACCCTATTAAAGAAATTAAATTACAATTAATAAATTAATTAAGTTAAATAAAAAGAATGAATTTTTTTGGAATTTTTGTATTTATGGGGTTTAATGAGAAAATTAAATTAGAATTAAAAAAGTTAATTAACCCTAGTTCTAAATTGTTTAGTTTATTAAAATGTTTAAGTTATACCTAGTTTTAACCTAATTATTTAATTACCAATTTATTTACAAAAAATGATTAATTATTAATAATAATAAGAAGAAATTTTAATTTATTGAAAAAAGGAATAACAAGCTAGAAACCCTAATTTTTATGTTTTTTAATTTATTAAGAAAACATTAAAATTAAACCTAATATTAAAACTAAATTAGTTAACAAAATTTATTTACAAAATAACATTAAAATAAAATTTATTTTTATTTTTGTCTTTTCTGATTTTTTTGGTATTTTTATATTAAAGAAAAAAAAATCAATTTAAAGAATTGAAATAAAACAAATAATGTAATTAAAATAAATAAGAGAAAAAATAAAAAGAGAGAAAAATGCAAACATGGGGGGTTTGCTGTCCCAAATTGGAGGTTTGTTCCAGTAATGAGGCCCATTAGAAACTTCGCCTTTTTTGACTTTCCAGGGATGCGTGTGGCTCTGTTGACCAATGCATATGGTGTTCTTCAGATCATGGCCATTGGACTGATCTTCTGAGACGCGTGGCAAGCTCCAGCGCTGGATGCATGGTAGAACTCTGGGCGTGTACTGCATAGAATCAGGTTAAAACAAAATATATTGAGAAAGGGAGGGGACCTGGGAATCGAACCCAGGTCCCAACGTTTACCAAATGCACGTTCCACCATCTGAGCTGTATGCGCGTGTTTGTTAGTTAATGGAATGTGAGTAATATAAATGAAACAAGCGCTTATAGTATTAACCAAGCAAAAAGCGCGCCAGCTATTCAAACTAGCCAACCCATGTCCAACACCTCAGCATCTTCTCCACTCGTTTGCTTTGGCCTGAAAAAAAAACAGATGGATAGCGGGGGTTTTAAACCCCCACTAAATGAAGAACATGAAAATAGCGATTAGGCCACCGTTGCTCATAAATTGAGCGCGACATATGGAATCAGTTCGTATGAAGGTCACGAGTCTAATGGTCCAGGTCTTGTGGTTCAATTTTCCCATATGAGTGAAGCCCTAATTTTTGACCTCTGCAACCCTAACGAGCTCCAATGGTGGATTCATGTACAGGGCACGAAAACTCAATTAAACGATGTTGTTAGCTTTAGAATGATTGGATTAGTACAAATCAACAAAAAAATGCAACGAGGATGCGTATAAATTAAAACACGAATATGAAAAATGTTAAGAACAAGACAGCTTCGTGTTACCAATTCTTTGCGTTAGGGGTTGTGGTTTTGATTGGAATAGATCCCTGGTGACCTTGGCAAGCTATTGGAATAGTTATCTTGCTTTGAAACGCACTGAAACTGTGTTTTCAGTTTTGGAATTTTTGACAAAAATTGCAAAGTTTGTCTGAGGTTCTGAGCGCAGCTTCAAGGTTGTTTTCATTAGGTTTAGCATGTGTACATATATGTGAATGTTTTAGGTCAACAAAACAAGTCCAATATCCATGGAATCAATGCTTTTGATTTTTGAGATTTTGCATAATCTTTTTCAATCTTTTTATCATGAAACCTAGCCAATTTGCATGGAATCTTTCTCCTTTGGGCATGCACGAAATCCTTAGGCCTTGATGAGATATTATACTGCACAAAAAGATTTGAAAACCTTATTTTAGTATTTTTCTTGTAATTAATTTTGATTAAATGAATTAAATAGATTAAATATTCAATTAATTAATTAAAAATAAGAAAATAACTCCCCTTTGGATCAATGGGTCGTGCATAGCTTTTGGATGATGATTCTTGGAAGAATTTGTGGCCCATTAGCAATTGTGAGGCATTTGAAGCAAAGTTGACTTTTCAAAATTTCCAAACATTTCCCAACTTCCACAAGGCATATCTTGCTCAATTTTTAAGCTTTGATTATGTTCTTGGACATTTTGGAAAGGTATTGAAGTCCTATAACCAATGCCTTTGGTCCCATGTCATTTTGATTTACCAATCGCAAGTTATGGTCTTTGACTTAAAGTCCCTTTTTGTTGACTTTTGAAAATGACCTATAATTTTGAAATTGATAACTTTTTGTGAGCGCATTTCTTGGACTTGAAGTGTGAAGATGAGTTGTAGGAAATGTCATTCTCTTCAAAATGAGCTTTGGGTGGAATTTTTCTGATAAACCATGTGGAAGTTATGCCTTGGTCAAGTTACAGTTGACTTTTTCAATTGTCCAAATATGAAAACTTTTGCATCTTGAGACTTTTTGAGCCATGCCTTGAAAATCATGATCAAGAATTGATCAAATGATGTTTGTGGCTTCAAAATAAGATGTTGACCAAAAATTTGAACTTTTGACTGTCAAATGACCATTTTGCCCCTACAGTTGACTGTTGGGCAATTAGGGTTTTTGACTGTGCAATTTTGTGCTGTAAGTCTTGAAACTTGGCATGTGGATGCTTGACCAAGTTTGTAGGTATGTGGGACTTGATTGGACCCTTGGAAACTTCAATTTCTTTGTCAGAACCAAAACCCTAGTTTTTGACTGTTAGGAGGCCCTTGAACTGTGCAACCCTTGAGAGATTTTGAAGCATGCTCTTTGCAAATTTTGAAGAATATGGGAGGGAAAATTTTGGGGTACAAGAGTTGCCCCTGTTCAATCTTCTTAAACCTGAGGATGCAGATTGGCTGACGTGCCTTTCGTAATCCGAAGGTGGAAGATGATTGAACACTAGAGTGCCCAGAAATTTGCGCTCACATAGTAGTGTGATGGTAGGAATGGGCTTATAGATGCCATTTGGAGATTGATGGATAGGATGATGGGCTTATAGATGCCATCTGGGTGTCGATCGCGTAAGGGATTCCTTAGCGAGAACTTGCGTACCTGAAAAAAGAAAGATGATTACCTGACCTGTTACAGGAGCTGGTCTTCAAACTCTTTGTATAGATGTGCCCTGACTGGTTACAGGAATGGAATCTGGAGCTTCAAACGGTGATGAATGATCCATGGATGGTTACTACCTCAACGGGACGGTGAGAGAACCTTGGGCGATTACTACCTCCACAGTAACGGGGAGAGAACCTTGGGCGACTTCAACCTCAACAGTAACGATGAGAGAATCATAGGCGACTTCAACCTCAACGGTAACGCTGAGAGAATCATAGGCGACTTCAACCTCAACAGTAACGCTGAGAGAATCTTGGGTGACTTCAACCTCAACAGTAACGCTGAGAGAATCTTGGGCGACTTCAACCTCAACAGTAACGCTGAGAGAATCTTGGGCGACTTCAACCTCAACAGTAACGCTGAGAGAATCTTGGGCGACTTCAACCTCAACAGTAACGCCGAGAGAATCTTGGGCGACTTCAACCTCAACAGTAACGCTGAGAGAATCATGGGCGACTTCAACCTCAACAGTAACGCTGAGAGAATCATGGGCGACTTCAACCTCAACAGTAACGCTGAGAGAATCATAGGTGATTTCAACCTCAACAGTAACGCTGAGAGAATCTTGGGCGACTTCAACCTCAATAGTAACGCTGAGAGAATCATAGGCGATTTCAACCTCAACAGTAACGCTGAGAGAATCTTGGGCGACTTCAACCTCAACAGTAACGCTGAGAGAATCATAGGCGATTTCAACCTGAACAGTAACGCTGAGAGAATCTTGGGCGACTTCAACCTCAACAGTAACGCTGAGAGAATCATAGGCGACTTCAACCTCAACAGTAACACTGAGAGAATCTTGGGCGACTTCAACCTCAACAGTAACGCTGAGAGAATCTTGGGCGACTTCAACCTCAACAGTAACGCTGAGAGAATCTTGGATGTCTTCTACTGAGTCTTCATCAGGAAAATCTTTTAGGGATCGATTTAACTGGACTAGAGAAGGCCTTTGATTGGATAAGAATCAAGAAAAATCTTAGGGTCGACTTAACTGAACCAAGCAAGGTCTTGGAATAACTTCAATTGGGCAAGAATCAGGGAGATCTTAGGGTCGATCTGACTGAACCAGAGAAGGCCTTTGACTGGGTAAGAATCAGGAAAATCTTAGGGTCGATTTAACTGAACCGGGCAAGGTCTTGGAATCTTCCACTGGATAAGAATCAGGGAGATCTTAGGGTCGATCTGACTGAACCAGAGAAGGCCTTTGAATGGATAAGAATCAGGAAAATCTTAGGGTCGATTTAACTGAACCGGACAAGGTCTTGAAATCTTCAACTGGATAAGAAACAGGGAGATCTTAGGGTCGATCTGACTGAACCAGAGAAGGCCTTTGACTGGATAAGAATCAGGAAAATCTTAGGGTCGATTTAACTGAACCAGACTAAAGTCTTGAAATATAGCTGAGAACTTAACTGGATCTTTCCTGAAAGGTAAAGGTCAGTCATATGCAATGCATGATATGAATCAAGCAATGATGTTCTCAACATAAATGAGATTTGTGATGTATGCATGCTATAATGTATGGAAATGTGATGTTTATGAACGTATGTTTTTTCTCGTCTAGGAAAACAAATCCTTGACGGGTGTCGGGAAGTCACATCCTGGGCTGATATTTGCAGAGAAAAATATTTGTTTCCGCTGGGGAGTGATGGTTGCAAGAATACCGGTAGGAGAAGATAACTCTGTTGGGGAATAAACTTGATGAAGAGATTACTCTGCGGGGAATAATTACTCTAACGACCTTGCTGGGGAACAGTACTCTGTGGGGAGAGAGGTACTTTGCTGAAATGTTGATGGTAACTTCGCTGGGGATAAGAAGACTTCGCCGAGGACGATCTTTCCGTGGCTTTTGGCTGAGGATAACCCAGTTATACCCTGGTAGGGGAATAACCTTTGGATAAAGCCGGGAGATGCGTTCGTGCTTTGTAGGGGATGAGCTTCCAGAATCTACTGGGGATAAGCTTCCTGCTTGGGGAGATGGATTCCAACTTTCCTGGGGAAACCGGATTGGACTCTCCTGGGGAAATCTTTGAGATATATTGGAGAAGTGGCTCCGCTGAATGTCTGGTATACCGCCGGGGAACAATCTTTAGGTCAAGACTGCCGGGGATGCTTGTTAAGAATGCCTGTATATCGTGCTGGGGAATGTTGAGATCTGCGGGGGATACCCAACTTCCTTAAGGCTGATAATATAACTTTGCTTGGGGAGAATGTATTGACTTGCTGACTCACTCTCTGGGGAATTAAGGTATATTGGTTGCGTCCTTCAGCTGAACCTATCTTGGTACCTTGGTGGCCAGAGCAATTAGATCGCTTGGACAACTCATCATTGCCCCTGTTTCTGAGGTGGGAGAGGAAGATCTATGAGGTGCTGATAGTTGTTGATGGACCAACCTTCTTCTGGTAGGCAGGTGACAAGATGACAGGACATAGTCGTACGCTTTGATCCCTACTTTTTGCCTAGACCGCCCTTTCGGGTTTTCCGTCCACCGGGATACCCATTTTTGCCCAAGCCGCCTTTTCAGGTTTTCGACTTGCCGGGTGTACAGATTTTTTTTATTTCATCCCTTATTTTTGCCCGAACCCTTTTGGTTCGCCGAGAAGCCCTTATTTTTGCCTAGGTATGTCAACCTAGCGGGTCTTTAATTGTGCGTAGTATTCTTTCGACTGTGTCCACGATCTTAGAATGCAGGAAGGTGCCCCTGGCTACTTGTGTTGCCATGTTACCAGAAGATGTCTGATCGTGCAAGATTCGTTGCTGGAATGCCCCAAGTGACTCAGGCAGAGATTTGCCCCAGGCTATTTGGCCTTTTGAGAGATTCTCCGAATCTTGATTGGATTGCCCCAGATGATGGACCATGATCATGCCGTGCCCCTTGATTGGAAGTGCTTTTGTTCACTAGGTATTCATCGTGCGAATTTCCTTGTTGTTCAAACAAATAGTCATATGCAAACAATGTTATATCAAAAATGCAAAGCTTATGTCTGTCT
Organism: Vicia faba; assembly: GCA_948472305.1. Classification (NCBI taxonomy): domain Eukaryota; kingdom Viridiplantae; phylum Streptophyta; class Magnoliopsida; order Fabales; family Fabaceae; genus Vicia; species Vicia faba. Next base: position 378,786,706 of record OX451741.1, on the reverse strand, counting down.
TGAAGATTTTGAAAATGTACTCTTTTTCATAAAACAAGTGAATGTTTGTAAAGCGTGATGTCAACTCCGTATTTACTGTAGGCCTTAAGGAGTCAGGATACCTTTCGTAACAGTATGCTTTCGAACTAACCCGTGCTTCAGCTAGGACTTTTAAGGGTTATAACGTGGCCTGGTTCATGGTTTAAGAAACAAAGGATAAAGGCTCAAATTTTATTTGTACCCACCCGCTCTTCGTGATGTTCTTCAAACCTAAACTCAGTCGATCATACGTTAGACCTTGTTTAAGTCTTTGCTCTGATTTTCGGTGATGGTTCGGATGTTGATAACTTATTTCGAATAGGCAGTCATTTTTGTCGAGGGTTTGTAAGACCTCTTTCTCTTTTTTTTTTGTTATCCCCTTTTTTTTTTGCCTGAACTGTTTCCCTTTTTTTTTTTGGAATTACAGTCAGCGGGATGCCCCAGCTTTGTAAGTCTCCTTCGTAGGTTTTGACTTATTGGGCTTTTATTTTGAGAAGTGATAACTGCCTGTCTTTATGATTGTTCGGAACCATCACTGTCTTTTGTTTTGTAAGGACCTCTTTGGTGCCATTCGTTATGCACTTGGATCAACTAAGAGAACTACCCTGCCCCAGGTTATGATTAAGGGTTTTAAATTTCGAAAAGAAAAACTCCTACTTCTTTGGCTCAGAGGGGTTGACAAGGGATTATCTTCCTTATAACTCCAGTGTTTAGGGATTGAAACAATGCATGTACCTCATCACCGGGGTCTGTTCAAAAGCATACTGTAGATTGTAGTATCGTTTTCGTCATCCTCCCTCAAGAGGCTTAGAATTATTAATCGAGCGTTGATCATCAGAAAAAATATGAAAATAATTTGCATATAGTGAATACGAATATATTGCTTCAAAACAGGCATATGCGATGCATTAATGAAATAACAACGTTTAACATGAGTAAATGTTTGAACAAAAGAAAATTACAACTTTGAAAATCCTAATGAACAAAAGTCTTTTCATCTCAGGGCTTGTTACTTCAAATGGTGAGCCTTGGAGGGATGGTAGAAAAACTCGGCCTGACCATCTTGTGTGAACTCCAATGCTCTTTCATCAATCAGGTCCTGGATCTTGTTCTTCAGAGCCCAACACTCATTTGTATCATGTCCTGGACTGGAAGAGTGGTAGGCACACCTTTTATTGGGATGATAGGTAGGAGATGCTGTGTTGGGGTTCCGGGGATGAGCCCTTAATGTGATCAGATTCAATCTCAACAAGTGTTGTAAAGCTTGAAACAACGACATATTGAGCTGGGTGAATTGCCTCCTGGGCTTGTCTGGCTGAAGCTGGTGAGGTTGATGCCGAGTTTGTGACCCTGAAGCCACTTGAGGAGCTCTCCCCTTATCTCCTTGTCTCAAAGATGGTTGAATGATGACTGGCTCTTTACCCTTAGATGTTTGCCCCAGTTGGTCACCCTGAAGCAATTGGTTGATGAGAACTCCGAGCTCTTCTTGTCTTTGAGCTAAACCTTGAATGGCAGTAACCTGCCCCAGCATCTGGGCTCTCATTGCATCCACTTCAGCTTGCAGATGTTTCAGCCGTTCGTCCTTATCATCCTCAGCATTATTCCTGACCAAGGTTCCCATGAGAAGGGTTCTCAGCTCTTCCTGCCCCTTGGATAGATTCAGGAGGATTTCTTCGAACCGAGTCTCTTGAGCATGAAGGTCCTGGTTGTCTTGTTGGGAAGCCATTGCTGAAATAGACAGCGAGAAAGGTAAGTGACCTGCAACAAGAGTACCTGTTATGCAATGATATGTATGATATGCATGCAATGTTTTCAAGGACCTCGCGGGGTAAACAAGAAATTTGTTAGAGCTTGAATCCGGTGGCTTGATTGAAGGAACTTCATGTTATTGAGAGTCCTTCTTCAAAGGGTCAAAGGCTCACCATATCCAGTGGGTCATAGCCTCTGACTCAGATCCTCAACTTGGCTAGAGGAAAATAAATCCCCTTTGCCCCTTGCTAGACATTCTGGTTCATCATGACCTGCATCACAAACCCTTGAGATCCTTGAAATGGGTTAGTCCTTATGCAGGATGTATGCAATGGTATGATATTATGCTATGCATGGGGTAATGTAAGTAACCCTGTTATGAGTCCCAATTAAGGACTGCAAACCAAAACCTGCAAGAAACTTAGTAAACCCTGTTATGAATCCCAATTAAGGGCTATAAACAAAACCTGCAAGAAACTTAGTAAACCCTGTTATGAGTCCCAATTAAGGACTATAAACAAAACCTGCAAGTAGTTCATGTGTCAGATAACAAGCATGCAAATAGTCAAGTTGGAAGGCACACAAGTCACACAAGAGAAACCCTTAGAGTTTAGGCCAGCATGGGGTTTGGGTATTACCCTCTTGAAGTTGGTGGGCTCAACCTGTCCTATTAGAAGTAACCGGGTTCTAAGGGTCCCAATATCACTGGATTGCTTTCATTGTTCATTGTTTCGATTTAGCCACTGAACTGGCGACCGAAATATTCCAGGAAAGCAACCCTCAATTGAGTGTAGTATCGAGTATCAACCAACCTCGGACTGCACCAAAGTCAGTTATCTCACTACCCTAAAGAGGCCAAGATAGTTCAATTAAGGTTCCTAAGGTCAGTTGATGCTTCACGACACCACATGGAGGCCCCGTACTCTCCTTGACTGGACTTAAGGGTTACCGGTACACACCAAAGTGCCACATCAACGTAGCAGACTGTTTCAACCATGTCGGTATACCCCGCACAGTTCCCTCACAGCCTTGTTGCTACTTTCTAAGAAGGTATCCCCCAGATCCGGGTTAGGATCTATAGAACTCCCAAGACAGTCCCACAATTTAAAGCAAACAAGTCAAAGCAATTGAAAACACAGTGATCTTAGTCCTAAGGTACACCTCACTTTAAAGTTCCCCAGCAGAGTCGCCAGTTCTGTGATCGGTGGATCTGGAACTGACTGTTTAATGCTGGTTCGCGAAATGTCGCGGAAGCAAGAGTCGCCACCGTCTTTTATTTTCTCCAAATGGAAAGGACAAAAGCACAAAAAAATTCCTTATATAGATTGCTCTCGGTTCGGGAGGTAGATTTATAGAAAGGGAAGGTGTTAGCACCCTTTCTATCCATGGTTATCCATGGGCTCTTAGATACTTGCTCATTTGTGTTTTCAAAATTGCTTGTTTGCTTTTCAACTGTGGGTTTAAAAAAAGTTTCCTTGAAAATTTCAGTTCGACTCTTGTATCAGTCCTCAAGAGTGTTTGAAAAATTGTCTTTTGAAAGCTTTTTGAAAGTGTCGGTGTGAAAAGAGTTTTTGATTTGTTTTGTTTTGAATTAGAGCAAGTATCTACGAGTCGTCTACCTACCCTAAGGAATTCGTCTGTGTAAATGTCCTTAAAGTAGTGCCATCCCACCATTGAGAGGTAGGTAGCACCACTGTCGGAGGTGTTCGGGTCAATTCGAGGGTTCGGGACAGTGTGATCACCAGAGCAATAGGAAGACACCTTAGAAGCTACCCTCATGCCATGTTCATGGACATGAGGACTTACTAAAACGTCCTCTACTCGACGACCACTTTTCGAGGGGCAAGGCAACAGTGAGGCGTACTCTAGGGGTGGTGTGTGATTTGTGTGTCATTTTCGGTTATATTTATCTTGTCATGCATTTGTGATCTACGCTTTGTTTTTATTTTTGGCATTCATTCTTTCATGCAAGTTATTAACAGTTAAAATATGCGGAATTAAAAGGTCCTACGCTATTACAAAGGCGCGGGTCTACATCGCCAAATTAATCCAAGACCCGATTTGAAATAAAATAAAATGCGGAAAGATAAATGTCTAATTAATCTATTACACGGCCTTGGGGCAATTACATGAAATTTATAAGAAAAGAAATAAAATAAACGCGCGAAATAGAAATAAAATCGAAAGCGAGGGCGTTGGACCCTTTTAAAGAAATTAAATTACAATTAATAAATTAATTAAGTTAAATAAAAAGAATGAATTTTTTTGGAATTTTTGTATTTATGGGGTTTAATGAGAAAATTAAATTAGAATTAAAAAAGTTAATTAACCCTAGTTCTAAATTATTTTTAGTTTATTAAAATGTTTAAGTTATACCTAGTTTTAACCTAATTATTTAATTACCAATTTATTTACAAAAAATGATTAATTATTAATAATAATAAGAAGAAATTTTAATTTATTGAAAAAAGGAATAACAAGCTAGAAACCCTAATTTTTATGTTTTTTAATTTATTAAGAAAACATTAAAATTAAACCTAATATTAAAACTAAATTAGTTAACAAAATTTATTTACAAAATAACATAAAAATAAAATATATTTTTATTTTTGTCTTTTCTGATTTTTTTGATATTTTTATATTAAAGGAAAAAAAATTAATTTAAAGAATTCAAATAAAAAAAATAATGTAATTAAAATAAATAAGAGAAAAAATAAAAAGAGAGAAAAATGCAAACATGGGGGGTTTGCTGTCCCAAATTGGAGGTTTGTTCCAGTAATGAGGCCCATTAGAAACTTGGCCTTTTTTGACTTTCCAGGGATGCGTGTGGCTCTGTTGACCAATGCATATGGTGTTCTTCAGATCATGGCCATTGGACTGATCTTTTGAGACGCGTGGCAAGCTCCAGCGCTGGATGCATGGTAGAATTCTGGGCGTGTACTGCATAGAATCAGGTTAAAACAAAATATATTGAGAAAGGGAGGGGACCTGGGAATCGAACCCAGGTCCCAACGTTTACCAAATGCACGTTCCACCATCTGAGCTGTATGCGCGTGTTTGTTAGTTAATGGAATGTGAGTAATATAAATGAAACAAGCGCTTATAGTATTAACCAAGCAAAAAGCGCGCCAGCTATTCAAACTAGCCAACCCATGTCCAACACCTCAGCATCTTCTCCACTCGTTTGCTTTGGCCTGAAAAAAAAAACAGATGGATAGCGGGGGTTTTAAACCCCCACTAAATGAAGAACATGAAAATAGCGATTAGGCCACCGTTGCTCATAAATTGAGCGCGACATATGGAATCAGTTCGTATGAAGGTCACGAGTCTAATGGTCCAGGTCTTGTGGTTCAATTTTCCCATATGAGTGAAGCCCTAATTTTTGACCTCTGCAACCCTAACGAGCTCCAATGATGGATTCATGTACAGGGCACGAAAACTCAATTAAACGATGCTGTTAGCTTTAGAATGATTGGATTAGTACAAATCAACAAAAAAAATGCAACGAGGATGCGTATAAATTAAAACACGAATATGAAAAATGTTAAGAACAGGACGGCTTCGTGTTACCAATTCTTTGCGTTAGGGGTTGTGGTTTTGATTGGAATAGATCCCTGGTGACCTTGGCAAGCTATTGGAATAGTTATCTTGCTTTGAAACGCACTGAAACTGTGTTTTCAGTTTTGGAATTTTTGACAAAAATTGCAAAGTTTGTCTGAGGTTCTGAGCGCAGCTTCAAGGTTGTGTTCATTAGGTTTAGCATGTGTACATATATGTGAAAGTTTTAGGTCAACAAAACAAGTCCAATATCCATGGAATCAATGCTTTTGATTTTTGTGATTTTGCATAATCTTTTTCAATCTTTTTATCATGAAACCTAGCCAATTTGCATGGAATCTTTCTCCTTTGGGCATGCACGAAATCCTTAGGCCTTGATGAGATATTATACTGCACAAAAAGATTTGAAAACCTTATTTTAGTATTTTTCTTGTAATTAATTTTGATTAAATGAATTAAATAGATTAAATATTCAATTAATTAATTAAAAATAAGAAAATAACTCCCCTTTGGGTCAATGGGTCGTGCATAGCTTTTGGATGATGATTCTTGGAAGAATTTGTGGCCCATTAGCAATTTTGAGGCATTTGAAGCAAAGTTGACTTTTCAAAATTTCCAAAAATTTCCCAACTTCAACAAGGCATATCTTGCTCAATTTTTAAGCTTTGATCATGTTCTTGGACATTTTGGAAAGGTCTTGAAGTCCTCTAACCAATGCCTTTGGTCCCATGTCATTTTAGTTTACCAATATCAAGTTATGGTCTTTGACTTAAAGTCCCTTTTTGTTGACTTTTGAAAATGACCTATAATGTTGAAATTGACAACTTTTTGTGAGAGCATTTCATGGACTTGAAGTGTGAAGATGAGTTGTAGGAAATGTCATTCTCTTCAAAATGATCTTTGGATGGAATTTTTCTGATAAACCATGTGGAAGTTATGCCTTGGTCAAGTTACAGTTGACTTTTTCAACTGTCCAAATATGGAAACTTTTGCATCTTGAGACTTTTTGAGCCATGCCTTGAAAATTATGATCAAGAATTGATCAAATGATGTTTGTGGCTTCAAAATAAGATGTTGACCAAAAATTTGAACTTTTGACTGTCAAATGACCATTTTGCCCCTACAGTTGACTGTTGGGCAATTAGGGTTTTTGACTGTGCAATTTTGTGCTGTAAGTCTTGAAACTTGGCATGTGGATGCTTGACCATGTTTGTAGGTATGTGGGACTTGATTGGACCCTTGGAAACTTCAATTTCTTTGTCAGAACCAAAACCCTAGTTTTTGACTGTTAGGAGGCCCTTGAACTGTGCAACCCTTGAGAGATTTTGAAGCATGCTCTTTGCAAATTTTGAAGAATATGGGAGGGAAAATTTTGGGGTACAACATCGTGCAACATCTTTGTCTGGGAAAATAAATCCCTGACTGTTGCTGGAAATGAAAAGTATGAGTATCTTCGATCTTGATGGGTATTCCTGCTTTCTGCTTAAGGAAACTCTGCTTAAGGTATCCTGTTTTGGGGAGAAGGGTCCAAGAACATTGGTTGTTCATTACTCTACTGGGATTTTAGTTTTATATACCCTGATTGAGGATAAAAGATATGGATAAGCTTTCGAGGTACTGTCTGACTGAGTTTCTTATATGGATATCGTCTTGTCTGGAGAGAATAAGGATGAACGATATTTGATCCAGTTTCAGATTCAGTAGCAACTCTCTGGGGATAGCTAACTGGATTGCCCTTTGCTAGAGATGAGAATATTGCCAATAATTTGTGGTAGAAACAGACTCAAGTTGGGGATACTGTAATATGTTGGGGAAATAAACCCTATTGATGGAGAAATACTCTGCTGAGGGAACACCCTTGCTGAGGAAATGATCTCTGCTGGAGAAAATAAATCTATAGGGGTTTTTACAGTTTTGGTGGAAAAAACTCAGCTGGGGAAGAGAATATCCATAAATTGTACTGATTGGGACTCCATAGGTTGGTGACATTGTTGGGAAAAAGATCATATTCATTTATCTGCTAAAGCGAACGGCTGGTGAGCATGATAAGACTACTCTGTGGGGATATGTAGATGACTTGAACATTATTCCAACTCCTAGAGTCTTGAGCAAATGCTCATTCCTATTTTTATGCATATATTTGTTAACAGTTAATCATATTTATATGTTCATTCAATTTTAGTCATTTGACGTTTTTGCAAACAAAACAGAAAAAGGTAAAACAAAAAGTTTGAAACTTGAAATCCGTATTTCTATTGATAGTTTGCCCATAAGAGGAATTTGTCGTGAAATGAAAAGATTACAAAGTGAAAACAAGATATAGCTATGTGGAAATAATCTCATTGGGTTCCAACTTTGCTATTGCCCCTATGTCTTCAAGCATCTTATCATTTATTGTCGAAAGAAAGTGATTGAATTGATCTGTACCATTCGAACTTGACGTTGGTAATAAAGCTTGTTGTAAGTGATTCAAATGGACATAGTCATACACTTTAACCCCTAACTTTTTTCTAGACCAACCTTTCGGATTTTCAGTCCATCGGGATACCCTTTCTTGCCCAAGCCACCTTCTCAGGTTTTTCCCGAACCTTTTTGGTTCGCGGGGATGCCCTTATTTTTTCCTAGGTCAGTCAACCTAGCAGTTCATTTTCATGCGTAGTATCTTTTGACTATGTTCGCGTTCACAGGGTGCGGAAAATCTTTGTCGTCCATGGTGGTCAGTATCATAGCACCACCATAAAATATCTTATTGACTACAAATGGCCCTTCGTAGGTGGGAGTCTATTTTCCCATGGGATCACCTTGTGATATAATGATTCACTTTATTACCAGGTCACCAACCTAATATACCTGATGCTTGATTTTCTTGTTGAATACCTTAACCATATGCTTCTGATACATCTAACAGTGACCGATAGACGCTAGCCTCTTCTCGTCAATCAGATTCAACTGGACTATCCTGGCCTGAATCCACTCATCTTCGTCTAAATTTGCATCCTTCAAAACTCTCAAAGAAGGAATCTGAACTTCGACAGATATGACAGCTTCCTACCGTAAACCAGAGAGAATGGGGTTGCCTCAGCTGATGTTCATGTTGAAGTGCGACAGCCATGAAGATAAAATAGTAACATCTCATGCCAGTCTTTGTAGGTTACCATCATCTTTTGTATAATCTTCTTAATATTCTTGTTGGCGGCTTCTGCCGCTCCATTCATCTTCGGTCGATACGGAGAAAAGTTGTGGTGCTTGATCTTGAACTGCATGCAGAGTTCAGTGATCATAGTGTTGTTGAGATTAGAACCATTGTCCATGATGATTCTCTCGGGGATTCCATACTGACAGATAAGGTTATGTTTGATGAATCGGGCGACCACATTCTTAGTAACAGAGGCAAATGAAGCTGCTTCCACCCACTTTGTAACGTAATTAATGGTGATGAGGATGAAGCGATGTCCGTTCGAGGCAATAGGTTTAATATCTCCAATCATATCAATGCCCCACATTACGAATGGCCAAGGAGCAGTCAAGACATTCGGTGGAACCGGAGGAACATGAACTTTATTAGTGTAGATTTGGCACTTATGACAAGTTCTCGAGTGGTGGTGACAGTCAGTTTCCATAGTCGACCAATAGTAACCTGCTCTTAAAATCTTTTTAGCCATAGTATGCCCACTGGAGTGAGTACCAAAGATACCTTCGTGCATATCTTGCATAATTTCCTCTACTTCCTTCTTATCCATACAACGAAGTAGAGTCGAATCATGATTGCGCTTATATAAAATTCCATTGCTCAATAAGAAATTAGTCGAGAATCTCTGTAGGAATTTCTTGTCATTGATCGATGCCCCTTCAGGGTACTCTTGAGCTTCAAGGTACCTTTTCACTTCATGAAACCAAGGTTTTTCTTCTACTCCATCAATGTCAATTTCATAGCAGCGTTCCAGTTCGTCTAATTTTTCAATGGTAATTTTTAGGAGCCTCATTGCCGTATCTAACCTCTAAGATAGATGACATGGTAGCCAAAGCGTCTTCCAACTGATTCTCTTCTCTTGGGATATGCTCAAAAGTAATCTCTTCGAAATACATAATCAAGGTTAACACGTGTTCTCGGTAAGGGATAAGATTCAGATGCTTCGTATCCCATTCTCCATTAACCTGACTGATTACTAGGGATGAGTCCCCATATACGCTTAAGTACTTGATTCTCAGGGCAATAGCAGCTTTAATACCCATGATGCACGCTTCGTATTCGACCATATTGTTGGTGCAGTCAAAGCAAAGTCTGACTGTGAAGGGTGCATGGCAACCCTGAGGAGAGATACTTACAACATCGATTTCGTTGCCAAGTGCGTTAGAAGCTTCATTAAAAATCATAGTCCATAGGAATCCTGACTTAGGTCCTTCATACAGTCCATGTTCTTCACAATCTGTAACTAGCATAATATTCTCGTCTGGGAACTCAAAATTCATAGACTGATAGTCGTCTACAGCTTGATGTGCCAAATGATATGCCAGTACACTTCCCTTGGTCGCTTTTTGAGTGGTGTACTAAATGTCGTATTCTGTTATGACCATTTGCCATCAGACTATTCTTCCAAAGAGAGTTGGCTTTTCGAAGATGTATTTGATGGCATCCATCTTAGAAATCAATAGAGTAGTATGAGTCAACATATATTGTCTTAGTCGGCGAGCAGCCCATGTCAAAGCAAAATAAGTTTTCTCGAGCAGTGAATATCTTGTTTCACAGTTGGTAAACTTTTTGTTAAGGTAGTATATTTCATGCTCTTTTCGACCAGACTCGTTATGTTGCCCCAGTACACACCCCATTGAGTTCTCTAGCACTGTTAGGTACATGATTAGAGGTCTTCCTTCAACTGGTGGCATCAGAATCAAAGGTTCTTTTAAGTACTCCTTAATTTTGTCAAAATCTTTATGGCAGTCTTCATTCCACATTACTACTTGATCTTTCTTCAGCAGCTTGAAGATTGGTTCACAGGTAGCAGTCAAATGAGAAATGAATCGGGCAATGTAATTCACTCGTGCTAAGAAACCTCTGACTTACTTCTCGGTATAGGGAGCCGACATTTCTTGAATAGCTTTAACTTTTGTAGGATCAACCTCAATACCTTTACCATTGACGATGAAACCCAGGAGTTTACTGGATCACACCCCAAAGGTGCACTTTTCGGGTTTAACCTTATCTTGTACTTCTTCTGTCTTTCAAACAATTTATGCAGATGATCAAGATGCTCTTCTTCAGTTTGTGACCTTGCTTCCATGTCTTCGTTGTAGACTTCTATCTCGTGATGAATCATATCATGGAATAAGGCTACCATGGCACGCTGATAAGTTGCCCCGACATTCTTCAACCCAAAAGGCATAACCTTGTAACAGTAAGTGCCCCATTGTGTGACGAAGGTAGTTTTCTCCATGTCTTCAGGCGCCATCTTGATATGATTATAACCCAAGAAACCATCCATGAAGGATAATACCTTGTGCTGAGTGGTGTTGTCGACCAAAACATCAATATGTGGCAGTGGGAAGTCATCTTTGGGGCTCGCCCTGTTCAGATCCCTGTAAACTACACAGACACGTACCTTGCCATCTTTCTTTGGCACCGGAATAACATTAGCAACCCATTGAGGATATGATGTCACTGCTAAGAAGCCTGCATTTAGTTTCTTCACAACCTCAGCCTTGATCTTTTTGGACATCTCGGGAAGCATGCGACGAACCTTCTGCTTGACTGGAGAGCAACCCTCTTTCATTGGTAGACGATGAACAACAATATCAGTATCGAGCCTTGGCTTATCTTCGTACGACCAAGCAAAGATCTCAACATACTCATGCAATATCTGGATTAATCTGTTCTTGACACTGCTCTCTAAGTTGGCGCCTATCTTGACCTCTTTTCTATCTATTTCAGTACCCAAGTTTACAACTTTGACTGACTCTTCATGTGGTTCTATAGCCTTTTCTTCTTGTATTAAAAGTATGGCAAGTTCTCCGGGTATTTCACAATATTCCTCACCTTCATCCTCAGCATGCTAGGTCATATTTTCAAAGTTATAAGCGGAAACAGCAGAATCGTTATCAACGAGATCTAGAGTGGATGGGGATCTGCAATGTAGTGTGTGGGTGTGTGTAAGAACACATAGCTATTTTGAAAATGCAATAAGTAAGAGAAAAACAGGGAGCACAAAATTTAAATGTAAAACGTCCAATGTTTTTATTAAATGAACAATGTTTATGAATTATCAACCCTTAACAAATGAACCATTGTGCCCTGGATAAGACACAAGGTTTAAAGTCATGTTTTATTACATAACCAAAATCTTTTAAATGCAATAAGACAGGAATGTAGCTATTACTCCTGACTAAAGGAGATGGGGATAATGTCTTTCGCTTTCCAATTGTCGAGTCTGTTGCAAATGGTAGGGAATATCCAACTGTCGAAATCACAATCACTGTCAGCATCCTTTATAGCGTTGACTCTGTTATTGCTAATACGGAACAAAGGTCTTCTAGCCCGAGTGTAACAAACAACCCTTTGACCCTCTATAGTAAAGTCCAAACCAAACTTGTCAGATTTATAAGGGATATCAGGAAGTTGACCCCAAATAGTACAACCACCTTCTTCTATAGTAGCTTTGGCATCTTTCAAGGAAGCCATCTTGTGCAGAATCCTGGTGGTCTTCGAAATGGAAGAAACGTCTTTAATAGAAGCAGGAGAAATCACTTCAAAATTTTGACAGGGAGTCTCAATGAATTCCACGTTCATCTCCATATACAAAAATGAATTCAGGTGGCTGACCATGTACTCCTCTTCTCTGCAGACCGTAACAAACTTTCCTTTTACAGGATATTTTAATTTCTGGTGCAAGGTGGAGGTAACAGCACCTACCCCATGGATCTAGGGACTTCCCAATAGACATGAATAAGTTGGCTGGATGTCTATTACATAGAAGGTGTACTTAAATATCTGTGGACCCAATTTGATTTGGAGGTCCACTTCTCCATGCCCAATTCTTTTGGATCTGTCAAAGGCTCGAACTATGATGTTATTGGGTTTCAATACAACCCCTTCACAATACAGTCTGTCAAGAGCGTCTTTTGGTAGAACATTCAGAGAAGAATCAGTATCAATTAACACATGAGCCAACGTAGTGCCCCTGCATTCAATGGAGACATATAGGGCCCTATTATGATCTCTCCCCTCCGGAGTAAAGTCAGCATCGGAGAAGCCTAATCTGTTATCAGTTTTAAAGCTAGCCATATAACTTCCAAATTGATCAGCTGAAATCTCTTGCGGTACGTGAGCACTCTTCAAGAATTTTACTAAATCATGCGCATGGGCTTCAGAACACAACAATAAAGATAACATGTAGATTTTGAACGGGATCTGCCCCAGCTGTTCAATAATTTTATAGTCACTTTTGTGAATGATATTCAAAACCTCTTCCAACTCTTATCTAGAGGTGTCCTTGATTGTGCTTTCTTTAGGTGCCTTCGTCCGGGCAGGCTCTACTGTTGGCTCTTTACCCCGTGCCTCAGCAGCTGACTTGGTAACAACAACTCGAACAGGTGTAGAAATATTTTTCGGAGAGATTTATGGGGAGAAAATCCTTCTGCTTCTAGTAACTTTGTTGGTCCCCACAATATTTTCAATGTTGGGATCAACCTCTTCAGCATCTTCATCAGACAATTCTTGTTTGACACTATGGCAATAGATGTCGGATCCATAGTTCTATGAATAGCCTTTTCCGAGGAACATGGGATGGGTCCAGGTGTTGTAATGATCAAAGGAGAAGCTTTTGGATTGGGGGTAATCCTTATAGGACCCTTGGAATTGATCTTGACAGGAGTACCGAATACGACAGACAAATCTTGGCACAAATTCTAAGCATACAGGATTTTCTCAATCAAAATTATGTGTTCATCCATCAGGCGTTGAACGCCTTCCTTCAGTAACCTGCATCCATTGGGTTGGACTGCACAATAATAACATTCTTTAACACATCCCAGATATAAATCGGCCTGTAACATGTTCTTTTTTATTGTTGAGAGAGGAGTACCCACATCACTTAACAAACAGAACATCTTCAATAGCACTTATACCTTTGTCTTGCTTCGGCATAGGTGCAGTAATCACAATTGGAGTCTTCGTAGGATCAAACTCAATTTCCTTATTCTCAATTATGTCCTAAATTTTGCTTTTTAGGGCCCAACAGTTGTTGGTGTCGTGCCCAGAACTGTTAGAATGATAGGTACACCTTGCATTTGGATTGTACTTAGGAGAGGATGTGTTGGGATTCTGAGGAGGATCCCGCAGTGAAATGAGTTCAGCTTTTAACAAATGTTGCAATGCCTTAGATAAAGGCATGCCGATCTTGGTAAACTGCCTTAACAGAGTGTCTGGCATTTGTTGGTTTCCCTATTGTTGTTGCTGAACAGGCGCCGGATTAGAGATCAACACGGCTCCTACAGACTGATGGCGGTCATTTTTACTACGGTCCTTCTAGCTATAGATAACATTGGCTTCCTTTTTACCACCGAATGGCTTCTTCACAACATTAAAAGAAGTAGCCATCAGAATCTTCCTACTCTTAATACCACTTTCAACTTTCTCCTATCAGTATCAGCTCGATAAAACCAGCTGAAGAACTCCCAATGAGCAGATTAAAGAATGGGCTTGTTAGAGTGACTATGAACATATCTACCAACTCCCATTCAGACAAGGGAGGTTGCACCCTTCCATCTAAATCCCTCCATTTTTGTGCATACTCCTTGAACCCTTCATTCGAGCCCATGGACATGTTTTGAAATTGCACATGAGTCGGTGCCATGTCAGCATTATATTGATACTGCTTATAAAAAGTAGCATCCAAGTCTTCCCATGTGTGAATGTTGGTTCCTTCCAGCGTATAGAACCATTCTAGTTGAGTTCCGGATAAACTTTCTTGAAATAAATGGACCCATAGCTTCCTATCGGCAGTATGAGGTTGGATCTTTCGCACATACGACCTCAAATGGAGTTTGGGACAAGAGACCCCATCATATTTGGCAAAGGCTGGAACCTTGAACTTATGAGGGATGACCACCCCCGGGATCAAACCTAATTCTCTGAAATCCAATCCAGGCACCTTCTAGATTTCCATAGCTTTGAGACAGTCTTCCAAATGCTTATACTTGTCATCTGCAGGAGGGTACTATTCGTCGGAGTAGTCTTCATCTTCAGAAACTTGATTATTTCTACCTTTAGGCTTGATGCTTCTACCATTCTCTTCTTGGTTGTCATCTTCCTCAGGAAATATCATCTACTTGAATCAGTTGATTAGGACCTTTGAATCTTCTCCCCATAATAAGGATAACAGTTGGCTTTTTAGTCTTCTTTTTCTTGGTGACGAGCGCCATAAGATCTTTTTGTCCCAGTGCCAGATTCAGAAGAGTCTCTTGAAATTGTGCATGCTGAGCTTGGAGGTCCTTAACAGTTTGTTTGAGGGCCACCTTATACTGAAATAAATAGTAAGTAGATGAGAAAACCTGTATGAAAAACCTGTTATGTAATGATGCATGATATGTAAATGAAATGTTTTCAAGGACTTTGGGAGATTTAAATTTTTTAACCAAGAGGAAACAGAAACAAAGATTTTATTAGTAAGTTTAAAATTATAATTGCCTCTTAGGCTTACAAATAAAATAAGAGGGTCTCAAAGAGACTAAAATATGAACTCCTAAAACCTAAGACTCGGTCTCCCATGGACGCTTCCTCTCCGTGTTGATTTATGCATTAAGACCATGTTCCTCATGAAGTTGCTTAGTGAGCTCCAACACTTTCTTCTCACTTGTATAGAATTAGGTCTCAAAGGTGTCCGATTCTTCCTTGAGTTGAATATAACTTCTGTAATTCTTCAAGTTCATTGGGCATGTCTGGATGGAGGATTGTACGAGAAATGTCTCCTTTGGCAACAGGCTCCATGATAACCGGTAGGATAGCTGGATATGGCATCATAAGGTTTTTAGCGCGAGCTCGTACCCATTTGAGATAGGGCTCCAGAGGGATAAAGTTATTTTGTCCTAAAGCCTTACTATCAATATTGCTTACCATGCCCCAAGCATGTATAAACCTTTGATGATAACCTTGAGGTTCATTTTCGTAATCAAACACAATGCCCTGGATAAGTGTGTCATGAGGACCATCTCTTCAAGCATAACCAAATTGGCGTAGAGCCAAAGAAGGTTTGTAATTAATACCTCCCCTAACGCCAAGGAGTGGAGCATTAGGAAATTCCCCACATCTATCAATGATAGTGATATCCTTATGAGACCGGGAATACCAGTAGATGTCTGTATGAGAAAGTGACATTATTCTTTGGGACCACCTCAAACCTTGTTCATTCTTCATTACCGAGCGGGGAAGGTGTGAAATAAACCACCTGGATAAAAGAGATATACAACACATGAGAGTTCCTTGCCTCTTCATAGTACGAGTGTGAAGAGAATGCAAAATGTTTCTGAGCAAGGTAGGCACAAAATTACGAGCAAGAAATATCTTGATGGCGTTCACATCTATGAGCTGGTCTGGATTAGGGAACAGTACCAATCCATAGATTAACAAAGCCAAGATCTCCTTGAAGGCCTGAAAACCCATAGAATCCAAAAATAGTTAAGCCTTCTCTATTAGAAATTTAGCCAGAAAACCTTTGACTCCACTTCTCGTTTCCCAATTAGATACAATGTCAGACCAATTCAGATGTAAGGTTGCTGCAATATCTTCTGGTTTCGGAGCTTCCTCTAAACCGATGAAGGGTGTTTGATCAAGAACAAGTACTCCAAATAATTGAGAGAACTCCTCCATTGTGGATATCAACTGATAATCTGGAAAGGTGAAGCAGTGATGTGCAGGGTCAAAGAATTGGAATAGAACACTCATCTTGTCTTCTTCAAAACCAGGGGTAACCAGACTGAGTAGTCGACCATGCCTTTTGATGAATGGAGAACTTTCGAGAACCCTTGAGACTAATTCCTTAAGATGAGAAGGAGCCCTTACAAAGTTGATTTGGATAGTGTTTCTGCGAGCGGAGGCTATAAACTACAACAAAGAACAAAGATAAATCCCTTAGTCCTTGAAATGGTTAGTGAAAATGATATGTTATGATGTCATGTTCGAACAATTAATCACACAAAAAAAAAACCCACAAGGCCTTAGGTTTAAGCTAGCATGGAGTTTGTAGGTAAGTACCCTCTTAAAGTTTTAGTTGGCTCAACCTGTCCTAAAAGAAGTAACTGGGTTCTAGGAGCCTCAATATCACTGATCTTTCTCCCAGGCATTATTTTAACACAAGCATCTGATTTACGATCGAAATATCTCGAGAGTTCGATCTCAATGAGTTCAGCATCGAATACCAACCAATTTTAGTCTGCACCAAAGCTGGATATCTCCCTACTTGGCTAAGTTGTGTCAACTAAGGTTCTATAGTCAGTTAATGCTTTATGACACCACTCAGCAGCCTAACATTCTCCTTAATTTAACTCAAGGGACATCGACACCAACTAATGTGTCACACTAACATAGCCATCGCTTTAACCATATCGGTATATGCCGTACATTTTTCACGATATATTGCTACTTACCTAAAATGCCCCCAGATCCGGGTATAGGATCTTTACAAAAACCTGAGCAAATCCCAAAATTATAAAGCAATCAAATCAAACAAGTAAAGCATTAAAAGTGGTCTAACTCTAAAGGTAACCCCACTTTAAGTTCTCCCCAGCAGAGCCTCCAGTTTTGTAATATGGTGGGAGAACTGACTTTTGGTTTTGCATTTTATCATAAATGTTGCGGATAGCAAGAGTTTCCATTGACTTTTCTTTTATCCAATAAAGGAAATGGTGAAAATAACAGGAAAGACCTTTGAGAAAGGGGAAGGTGTTAGCACCATTTTCGTCTGTCGTTATCTACGGGCTCTTAATCGCTAGCTCACTTTTGAATATGCTTTGTGAATGTGTGTGTTTGAAAATATTTTGAAATTTTCTAAGTGCGGAAAACTTTGTAATGATTCACATATCGTTGAGAACGCATACAAAGTGTTTATATTAAAAATATTTTAGAAAAGAAGTGTTTTGTGTGAAAAATGCTTTTGTTTGTGAGCAAGCGACTACAAGCTATCTACCTACTCAAAAGTATTTCGCGTTATTTTCCTCTTCCTTTAGATAGTGTTGTCCTACCATTAGTTAGTAGGAAGCTCTATCGTTGGATATTTGAGGGACAAACGCAGGTCATCATACAGTCATAAAGGCAACTTATAGGACGCTTTATCAATTTTATTGTATGGGACTAAGATCATTTACTGAGGCAGTATAGAAGGGTCATCGAAGGACTATGATCTTTTAACCGAGGGTCTTTGCTAAAGCGTCCCACATTCGAGGGACATGACTGTTTTCCAAAGGCAACAAGTGCAGGTTACCCTAGAGGTGCGTGAGTGCAAGGTGTGTTGTGTCCGTTATTTTAATCTTTTATTAGGGTTTGCTATGGTTTCTTTTAGTCTTTCCATACAAGCCTATTAGCATACATCTAGCAGAGTTATAAGGAAAGCGGTAAAATGGAAACTAAATTTCCTACGCTATTACAAAGCTTCGGGGAGAGGATACAAACCATAAAAAGGGGATAGAAAGAAAATAAAAATCCTATTTAAGTTATTACAACCTTTAGCAGTTACATAGTAATAATAAAAGACCTAATGCGAAAACTAAAGAACGCACGAAGATTATACGAAGAAACGAAGAGATTTATTTAATGGAAAAAATGATTGACGATCTATCCTAATGATTAATTGATTTTTTATTTTAAAAAAAGTGAATTAATTACAACCTAAAAAAAGAAAACTAAATTATGTTTATTTGAAAATATTTGATGAGTAATACTTAAAGACTAAGTTAATTAATTTTCAATTAAATAAAAAAAAGGTCAATTTAATTAATTTAAAAAAAAAGGTTGAGTTAATTTCATTTTTTTTTAAAAGTTGATTTAATTATTTAATTAGAAAAAAGTTAGTTATTAAAATAAAATAAATATTTAAACAAACAAAAAAACGAATGCGCCTGAAACAAGTAAACTGGGGCTGTAGAATCAGAAATTGTCTAAGCCCAATAACTTAGGCCCAGGCGCTGGAGGGAAGCCTTCAGAATCCCGTGCATCTCTCCAATGAGGCCTATCAAGAGAGCTCAGATCTGGGGCACTGGATTTGGATATGTTAAGATATGATGGTGTTGATGTGAGAGCGCATGGTAAGCGTGTTGAGCTAGCTTGCATTGGATCTGTAAAAATCACAAAATATAAAAAAGAATGTCCCACGCCTGGATCGAACCCAGGTTCGTGCATACAAAGGCCTTAAGGGCAAGCGCGCTACCACTGGGGCAGTGATACATTCATTAGCATAAACCAAACAAAATGCATATAATGTGAATCTTCCTGCATTGACCGGAGAGGTGTCGGAGCCCTACCTCCGGTCGTCTTCTCCGATTACTCCTTTCATCCAACTTGTAAAATAAACATTATGAGGCAACAAATAACACCTTACCCCCTATTTTGGGGTCCAGGAATCTAATGGTATGGTCATTTTGGGCTAAATGTATATGTAAAGTGAGTTTCCAACCAAAAACCCTATCACGGTTTACCAATGGTGATCCAAGATTTGGGCGTTAGAAACCCTATGTGATTACTGCATCTTGTACTAAACAATCATACAAAAGGATCTAGATGGTTAGAAATACTTAGCAATGAATTGAAATAAAAATACGAAAAATAAAAAAGGATGACAATCAGAGATGATGAATATGGTTGTTTCAGGCGTGGGAGACCACCAGAAATGGCCTTGACTTACTCTAGTAATCCTCAGGAAATGAATAAAGCGCTTATTTTTGATTGGGAGTGGATGGATTGTGCACTACAGTTTGCACTTGGGATTTTTTATGAATTTGGAGGTGTGTTTAAAGAAGTCTTTTTTGTCCCTTTTGCATATGATTTACTTGCACTTATATAGTGGTAGGAAATGGCTCAATAAACATGGCAAGAAATCATATAATCAAGCCATGATCAAACACTTTTAAAAACTTCCAAATTTGAGATATCTTGCCCTTTTAAGCTCCATACGATTTTGGATAGCTGACTATGAGTTGTTTGGGCTTTTAAACTGATCCAAAACAAGACTTGCACGCCTAAGCCCATAGTCTTCACATTTTAGTTGATTTATTTTAAATTTATTTGAATAAAAAATCAAAATAAATAAAATAAAAATAAAATTTATTCATGGATGAAATTAGAGCTCCCCTAATATGTTATAAACATGTTTGAACCTCAAAAGTTAGGCCCATTAGCCCAAAATCACAAACTTGCTCAATTCAGATTTCATGCATTTCTCAAAAATTGCCCAACTTGCACTAGTCATAACTCTCTCAATTTTGCATCTTTTGAAGGTGATATTGGACTTTTTGGAAATCTCAAGATGTCCTCTACAATTTCTCTTTTGATCATTTTTGCATTTAAAGACTTTATCTTGATGTAAGATGCCTTGACAAAAGTGTCTTTTTATTGACTTTTGAAATGGCTTGTGATGTATTAGCTCATATCTTTCAAATGAAGCACTTTTTGGAATTGAGCATAAATACAAAGTTGTAAAGAATTGAATTTCCTTCAAAATGGGATTTGGTTGGGAAATAATTGATGAAGGATGTGAAAGTTATGCTTAGTTAAAGTTTAGTTGACTTCTCCTAAGGAAACCCTAATTTGGCAACTTTTTACCTTTGATGTTTTGAGGGCTTTCCTTGAGGAATCATGATAAAACCTTTATAAAATTATGATTATCACTTCAAAATGTTGATGTCGACAAAAAATCTTGAAGTTTTACTGTACGTTGACCGCAATTGACTTTTTACCCAATATAGTTGATTTTCAATCATCTGAGCTATTGACTGAGCAAACTTGCGATGCAAGACTTGAAAGTTGACATGATCATTGTTAAAGACATGTGATGAACCATGAAAACCATTTTATATCTTTGAAACCCATTCTTCCTTGTGCAATATGAAACCCTAGTTGTGGACCCATTGCTTAGGAGGAGGTTTAACTAATCAACCCTTGAGTGACTTTGAGTACTTGAGACCTTTGTGAGCATATCTTGAAGAAAAATAGGAGGGAAAGTTTTGGGGTACAAAATTTGTGTCATCATATAAATCTAAAAATAACAGTATGTGTCGGTCTGAAAAGGCTTACGTGCCAGGCTATGAGAAATAGAGGCTACAACCTTTAATATTAAAGCAGATGTGCCAGCCTGAAAGTTATATGTGTCGACACATTAACTAAAACTTACACTATGTTCCAGCCTGAATACGGCATGTTTTAGCTTGTGCCAAATAGAATCTACAAGCTTCGTTATTAAGTTACACGTGCCTACCTAAAAATTGTATGTGCCGACACATGCAGATAATTTTTGTGCAGAAAATGAATTTTGATGTTTTTGTCCAATTTCAAGGTAGTTTTGAATGATTCCTAAGACCTCTAATGCAAGGGTTCACCATATTACATAGAGATACCGTCCAATATACAAATATGTTAAGTATTCCTAGTTTTGACATCAATCAAAATATTTAATGGTGAAGTTGCACTCACAAACTCCCCCCCTTTTTGATGGTGGCAAAACGTATGACGAGGCATTTCATGTTGTTATCGAAGGCTCCCCCTGACTTTGTGCTTTCCAACTTCATCTTGCATATGCTCCTCCCCACTTTTACAAAATCAAATATAAAGATAGAAAATCGTGAGAAGTATCATATTCCAATGCAAATACTAATATATCACTCAGAGGCGTTTTTGCATAGAAAAGCAACAATCACATATCATCATATATATATATATATATATATATATATATATATATATATATATATATATATATATATATATATATATATATATATATATATATATATATATATATATATATATATATATATATATATATATATATATATATATGTGTGTGTGTGTGTGTGTGTGTGTGTGTGTGTAATGATGCAAAATTGACAAATAACTAGCATAAAACATTATCAACATGTAATACAATGCATGAATAATAATGAATGTGATGCAAGAGGAAAGTTTTAAATTTGCTTCTAAATCATCATGATTACATAACAAAACATAATGGAACTCCTGATGCGTCTCACACATGTGCCTAGCATAGCGAAAAAAATGTCACAACTCAATCCAAAATAAAAATATTGTCATAACATGTGACCAAACTACAATAAGAACAGTATATGCAAATAGCATGCATACATACAACTCATGCACGAAGGCATGAAATAATAATAGCAACACATGTTTGTTCATACAAGAACAAACTTATACAAATGAGAGAGAATTAATACATGAAACCATTATAAACATATACATTGAGCACACGCAATGGTTTTCAGTCAAAATTTTTGGAAATGAACAATCATGGTTTTCATCATTTGAGAACATATCAAACATTTTTAACCAACTAATAACATACATTAAGAAAAGTCTTATTTTTTAGAATAAATTTGGAACTACAATACCTTAATCTTGGTGGAACAGAAGATGCACTCACATGATATTAAATACTCGAACAAGGTGTAATACGGTGGGAGAACTGACTTGGGTGTTTTGCATTTGATTGCAATTGTTGCAGATAGAAAGAGGCGCCACCGACTTTTCTTTTATCCATTAAAGGAAAGAGTGAAAAGAACAGGAAAGACCTTTGAGATATTTTCTTGAGTTCGGCGGGTAGTTTATGAAAAAGGAAGGTGTTAGCACCCTTTTCATCCATACATATATATGGGATCTTAGTTGCTTGCTAGATTACTTGAAAATGCTTTATTTGAAAACGTGTTTTTGATGGGTGTAAGTTTGAAAATATTTTGAAAACGCCTTTGTTTCAGCAAATTTGGTAATGATTCTCGTCCCTATAAGAATGAATACAAAGTGTTGGTTTTGAAAATAGTTCAAAGAGATGTTTGTTTTTGAAGATGATTTAAAAGTGTAAGTGTGGAAATGGTTTTAGTTTATAAGCAAGCAACTATGAGCGTCCTACCTACTCAACAGTTCTTTGTTCTTTTCCTCCTCCTTTAGATGTTGCTATATTACCATTGATTTGGTAAGAAGCACTATCATTGGATATGAAGGGACAGGCACGGGTCAATCGTACAGTTATATAAGGCAACTTGTGAGACGCTTTAACAATTTTCGTAAGGGACTAGATCGTTTTACCGAAGGCAACATCGAGGGACTACGATCTTTTTTATTGTGGGTCTTTGTTGAAGCGTCCCATATTCGAGGGACATGACTGTTTTTCCGAGGCAACAAGCAAGGTTACCCTAGAGGTGCGCGTGTGAAAAGTGTGTTTGATTCAAGTTAATTTGTCTTTGATTAGGGTTATCTAGCGTTTAATTTTAATCTTGCCATACACGCCTAGTTACTATACAGTATAAAGAAAACAGTAAATTACAGAAGTTAAAATTCTACGCTATTACAAAGCTGTCGAGAATGGGGAATACAAATTTACAAATGGGGATGGATCAATGCGATTAAAAGTCCAAATAGGCAATCAATACAACCAGATCGAATCGAATAATTAATTAAAACTATAACAATCTATAAAGTAAAAATTAATTAACAAAATATGGAAATAAAATTTTTGGTATCTTGTTTGTGAGGAATTTTGAAGAGAAAATAAAACCTATTCTAGAAAATAAAATAATTGACTAGAAGAAATTAAATCATATGTATATATATTTTTGGTATTTTTTTATCATGAAGAATTTAAACAAAACAATTTAAAAACTTAATAAAAAGTTAATTAATAAAATTATTCACAAAAAAATCCCTAACTAAACTAATTAAAAAAATAAATTAATTTTGAAACTATATTTTTTTATTTAATTAAAATTAAAAAAAAAATACTAAAGATTAAATTAAATCTGAACTAAAATTATTAAGATAATTCTAAACTAAACTTAAAATTCTAAATAATTAGATTAATTCTAAAATTAAATTAAAAGTTCGAAATTACTAAATTAATCCTAAAACTAAGTTAAAATTCTAAAATTCCTAAGTTAAATCTAAACTAAATTAAAATTACTAAATCAATTATAAGAAAAGGTGTGAAACAGGAAATTGAAGGTGTTGTCATGAATTTCGTATGGGCTTTTGATTAAAAGCCCAAACCCTTTTTTTATGACTTTTGTATAAAATTAAATGGAGGAAATGACAAAAAGATTGAAAAATGCACAAAACGTCCCAGGGGGTCTTGAACCCGAGACCTCTATATCACACAAACGCACGCTGACCACTACACCAACTGACCCTTTGTTTATTTGAATACTTCTATTAATATAAAAAGAAAATTTTAAGAAATGGGTTGGGCCAAACCAAACATGCCCAAACCCGGTTTATTGGAAAGAACAAGAAAATTTATGTAACCCTAGGACACTAAAGGAGGCGCCGCTAGCTGGAGTTTATGGGGAAGAGAAAAATCAGCTTAATTATTATTAGTTCCAATGACTTTTTTTTTCTTCACGATTTATCATAATATATTAAACAAACTCCATCTCTCTATAAACAGATTCACCACCATCTTCATCTTCTATTTTCTTAATCAAGCTAAAAAAGGGAACTCTCTTTTCTTCTTCTTCTTTAAACCACTTGAACAACAACAATCAAACTTCCATTCTGTCTTACGGTCATTTCGCACTCGCGATTCAACTCTCTCTCCCGTATGAAACTCAAATAGCGGCGGAGTTTCTGTTGTTCACGGTGAGGTATGTGTGGTTACAGCGTTTCCGGTGTTGGTTTGAGAATTGGTGATGTTGTTGTTCAGTGGTGTTGTAGCTCGGTAGGAAGCTGGGTATGGCAGGAAGTGGGTTACTTCCTGTTGTTTGTGGGTTACGATGGGAGATATGAGGCGGAGAGAGTACTGTAACAGATAGTAGAAGAGGTACATTAAAGCTTCGTTTTTTTTTTGCGAATTTATGTGTAATTATTTTTTTATTATTTAATTATAACAAATTAATAATGCATGCAGACAGATTTAACATTTTTATGGTTTCTATGAATGCAGAGAGATGTGAAGATTTACCGGTCGAATCTGCTTCTGAGAAAGGCGTGCATTTCTCTAGCTAGTGGCTTCACGGTCTTTGCTTTGACAGGGGAGTTGATTCATGCTTTTCTGGTTTTTTTGAAGGGTTATGGTTTAAAGAAAATGATGACTGGAAAATGGGGATTTCTTTGATGTCTAGCTTAAACAGAATAGTTGTTGTGATTTTTGTATCGGGCTTGGTTTCTATAAAAAAAACTGCTTTGTTATCTTTTTTTTTCTTTGATGGAAAAAACTGATCTCCTCATGTTATGTCGAATTTTTCTCTTATAACCATGTGGGAATGAAATTCTTGGGGGGAAAATAATTTGGATTTGAACATTTGTGCTATGTTGTTTCTTCACTTTTTGATGCAGCTTATCTTTTGCCTATTTATGTGCAACATTTGGCCTGGCTTGGTACATGTTTGTGCATCAGTTAGGTTGTCAGCTTTGTAGCAGTTTTCTTTTTGGACTGTCATGGGAAGTAGTCTATTTTGACAGTACTTGGCCTTTTGTGTTTGTCTTTTTTACATTAATGCAGGCTGGTTTTCTATTTTTGACAATATTTTGTTTTCTTTGTGAACTAAAATATGTTTTGTGATTTGCAATGAAAACATTTTTGGGCCAATGATAAAAAAAAATGATTGGCAAAGATAAATGAGGCCTTTGTTGGGCTTTGACAAACGATTTAATGGTGAATTCCCTAAATTTCACCCTCATTCTTTTGAGCAAACCCTAATGATGAGAAGAAAATTTCTTTGAAAATTCTTATTTCTTGTTCTGACATGAATTTTTGCTAACTAATTTTCTCTTTTTGTTTACATATACGAGCAAGTTGGTATGGATCATTGAAGCAAGAGAAACTCAAGGCTACCATGAAATTGAGGTCTTGCACAAAGTAAATTCAAAAGGACCATGAAGCTTTGGAGCTTGGAGTTTAGGCTTAGAAATCTTGAGCACCTTTGTGTAGAATTGATGTTGTGATTTAGGTTAGACCATGGGAAAACTTGAGGATTCTTGTATTGGATTTATGTTGAAAGTGTAAGTATTAAAACTTAGATGTTCATATGTGTACTTGATGAGGAATCTTGAAGATTTGGCAATAAAACTTGAAATTTCTCTTGTAACATGAATGTGATTTGAACATTTTGGCTATAACACTTGTATTCTTTTTGTGTCATTGAGTTGAAATTGAAACAAAGTAAAGCTATGGTTCTCTTGAAATGGATGATGAAGACTTTGAAAACTAGCGCTTTGAGTTTGAAAGATAATAAGTAGCATGTCTTGAAATTTGGAATTGGAATTGATGTTGCACTTGTAATTGATTTGAGAGAAATATTAGAAATTTGAATGAAGATGGATGAAGTTGATGAATGCCTTGAATTTGAAATAGTTCACATGAATGAATTTTTTTCAAATATATCAAAATTGTGCCATAAGCATATTAAAACAAATTCATATGAATGAATTACTCCTAACATGCTTGAATTGGGCCGAAGTCAAAAGAATTATTTGAATGGATCCTCGAATATTCTTCATTAAAATCCCTATCTCCAATTCATAGCAACTTGAAGTACGAACCAATACTATGAAACTTGCCTTTAAGAATTTTGATCAAAATCCCACTTCGATCCAATAATCGTTATTGTTTAAACGCAAACGATTTGAAGTATGAATAACGAACTATCCATGAACCTTCAAACTCAAATTCTTGTTTCAATGCATTATCTCAACATAACGATCAACATCTAGAAATAACATTCTACAGTCAATAAATTCCTATGAAATTTCAATAAATTTCATGGTCTTCCAAGCGCACTTTGACTTTGATCATTGAAGCAATCTCATAGACAATGCTATTTGTGATACTTTATAAAAGAATCGCTTCAGAACATTCAAAATTGAAGAAGTTATGAGCCTCGAAAATTGGATAAGAGTTTCTTGTGACTAGGTCAAATTTGCAAAATGACCTCTAAAGTATTCGAATTTTCTGATGATATTTCACACGTAATCAGCTCTTGACTTGTGAAGAGAAATTGGAGATGATGTCAAGGAGAGTCATACGCAAAAAGAACCGCTCAAAAATATCAAATAATGAAGAAATTACAATTGTTTAAACTTGATCTCGCAAAGGTCGATTTTTTGGGTCAATGCAGTCAGTTTCAGTCATCTGAACCATCGACTGAGCAAACTTGTAATACAAGGTTTGAAACTTGGCACGAACGTCCTTGAGAATACATGAAGATCTATGAAGACTGTTTGAAACCTTTAAGACTCAATTTTCTTTGAGAAATACCAAACCCTAGTTGCTGACTCAATGCCTAGGAAGAGAATATGTCTGATCAGACCCAAAGCCATTTTGAGTATTTGAGAAACCCTAGGATAGCATCTTGAATGAAAAATGAGAGGGAAAATTTGGGATACAACAGCTGCCCCTATTCAATATTCTTAAACTTGACAAGTGAGATTGGCATGTTTATCGTTCGTAGCTTGAAAGTGGAAGATGATTGAACACTAGAGTGCCCAGAAATTTGCACTCGTTGATGCACAAAGTAATGCCTTGGATTTATTGCATCGAAAATGGGCTTACAAATTCCATTTGGAGAGAAATGGAATATTGCGGGAGATGGGCTTATAGATGCCATCCAGAAGTGATTGTTGATAGAGAAATTAGACTAAGTCTAAAGCTTGACTTCAGCTAGGAGAAGTATCAGAATGAATCTTTGGTCGATTTAACTTGATCTAGAAAAAGTACACTGAGAGAAGTATCAGAATAAACCTTTGGTCGATTTAATATGAGCCAGCAGATGTCTTCAAATCTTTATCTGGGAGAAGTATCAGAATAAATCTTTGGCCGATTTATATCGAAACAGCAGAAGTCTGTATTTATTTTTGTCTGAATAAGAATCAGAAAAATCTTAGGGTCGATTTGACTGAATCAGAGAAAATGTCTACCAGAGTAGAATTGGGATAAATTATTGGTCGATTTAAACTGAAATAGTAGAGGTTTTGAAGGAAGCGTTTGTCATGTAGATAGTCACCCCGTCCTGTTTCGGGAATTAATCTACAAACAGTTTGTTGGTAAACCCGTCCTGTTTTGGGAGTTCATACCATTGGTAATAAAGATAGTCACCCCGTCCTGTTTCGGGAATTGATCTTTATCTGACCAAAGAGAAAGAAAGATAGTTTCCCCGTCTTGTTTCGGGAGTTAATATTCAATTTTCTCATGTAGATATTTGTCCTGTCTTGTTTCAGGTATTAATCTATAATTAGTTGTTCATAGATAGTTATCCTGTCTTGTTTCAGGTATTAATTTGGAACCCGTCCTTTATTGGTCGTAAAGATAGTTACCCTGGCTTGTTTCAGGAATTAATCTCTGACCTATTTGAGAAATGTTGGTGGTATTTATCTGCTGACAACAGAAGAGGTCTTTTTTTCGCCTGTCTTTAATTGGAAGATGTGAATCTATCCAGAAGAGGACTTTGATTCGCCTATTATTAACTGGAAGAAGTGAATCTATTCATAAGAGGACTTTTGTTTTGTTGATTGACTTTTCCTGCAAGGAAGAGGATTAGTTGCATGCAGATGTATGCATGATTCGATGATGTTCTCAAAATAAATGAGATTATGCTGTATGCATTTATCATGTATGTAATATGATGTATGAATGTGAAATATTGTTGAAATGTATTGTTGTCTTGGAAAATAAATCCTTGACAAATGTTGGGGAGCCTTTAAACTCGGACTGCTGTTAGGGATGAAGAATGTGTGTTTCTTCAGACTTTGTTTAGGATGTTTCAGCCGAGGATTCCTATTTTGTTGAGGTGAACTCTGCTGTGGAATATTGGATTTTCCTTGAGGGAAACCCTGTGGAGTGTGTTGATTTCTGCTTGGGGGAAAGAGTTCAGGAGTTTTAGTTGTCCATTGCTCTACTGGGGATTTGAAATGTTAGCTGCTATCTGGTCAAAATCCAGGCTTGGCAACAACTTGTTGGGGATAGTGAAGTTAATTGTTATCTGTTCGAATTCTAGGCTTTACGGTAACTCACTGGGGATAGTAACAACTCCGTTGGGGATTAGGGGTTATGGTCCCTTGTTTTGTAACAGTCTAAAAGGTAAACTCGAACTGGAGAATTTGCAGTTTGCTTGGGAAATAAACCTTGTTGAAGAGAAAATTTGATGATCTGTTGGAGAGGTGAATTCTTTAGGAAGAAATCCACAAGGCTTCTTCTTTTGAGACCACCTCAGTTGGGAAAGGGTTTTCCAGATATTGGAGTTTTGGCTGGGGATTACAGGAATCCAATTCTGTGAGGATAATTTGATTGAAGTAACTTTGTGGGGATATCCCAAGTTTTTTAAGTAAATACTTGTTTTTACGTACACTTTTGTTAACAGTTAATCGGGTTCATATGCATATGTTCATTCAATTTTAGCCATCGGACATTTTTGCACTAAAAACAGAAGAAAAAAACAAAAAATTTTGCACTTCAAAATGTATTTGTATTGATACTTTGCCCAAAAAATAGGCGTTTTTGAACAAGGAGACAGAAATCCTAGTAAGAGGAAATTGTCGAAAGAATGAAAATAGTATAAAGTGAAAACAAGACTAAATAGCCATGTGGAAGTGATCTCATTATGTTCCAACTCCACTATTGCTCCTATGTCTTCAAATATCATCCCCTGTCGTTGAAAGAAGTTGATTAGATTGATCTTATACCATTGAACTTGGAACACGGTAATACAGTTGGTTGCAGAGATCCAACAGGACATAGTCATACGCTTTATTCCCTAACTTTTTCCTGGACCGCCCTTTCGGGTTTTCAATCACCCAGGATCCCCATTTTTGCCCAAGCCCTCCTTTCGGGTTTTCAACTTGTCGGGTGTACAACCTTTTACATATATCCCTAATTTTTGCTCGAACCTCTTTGGTTCTCCAGGATGCCCTTATTTTTGCCTAGGTATGTCAACCTATTGGATCTTTTTACGCGTAGTATTTTTTAACTATGTCTGTGTTCATGGGATGTGGGAAATCTTCACCGTCCATGGTAGTTAGCATCATGGCACCGCCAGAGAATACTTTCTTAATAAAAAATGGCCCTTCGTATGTGGGATTCCTTTTGCTCCTGGGATCTCCTTGTTGAAGAATGATGTGCTTTATTACCAAGTCTCTAGTCTGATACACTCGAGGCTTGATCTTTTTGTTGAAAGCCTTGATCATACACTTTTAGCTTATCCAACCTAGTCTGAATCCATTCGTCTTTGCCTAGACCTGCTTCTTTCATAATCCTTAGGGAAGGAATCTGAACTTCTACAGGCAAGACAGCTTCCATGCCATAGACCAAAGAGAAGGGAGTTACCCCAGTTGACGTTCGAGCTGAAGTATGGTAGCCATGAAGAGAAAACGGTAACATCTCATGCCAGTCTTTGTAGGTCACCACCATCTTTTGCATAATCTTCTTTATATTTTTATTGGAAGCTTCCATTGCGCCATTCATTTTGGGTCTGTAAGGAGAAGAATTGTGATGCTTGATTTTGAACTGAGTACAGAGCTCCGCAATCATAGCATTGTTGAGATTATTTCCATTGTCGGTGATGATCCTTTCGGGGATACCATAGAGGCAGTTGAGGTTGTGCTTGATAAACCTGGCTACGACGTTCTTCGTGACTGAGGAAAATGAAGCAGCTTCGACCCATTTGGTGAAATAATCAATAGCAACAAGGATGAAGCGGTGTCCATTGCAAGTAGTGGGTTTGATCTCTCCAATCATGTCAATGCCCCACATTGCAAACGGCCATGAAGCAGTCATAACGTTCAATGGAATTGGAGGTACATGGACCTTGTCATCATAGATTTGGCACTTATGGCAAGTCCTTGAGTGATGGTGACAATCAGTTTCCATAGTCGACCAATAGTACCCAGCCCTTGTAATCTTTTTGGTCATAGTGTGTCCACTAGAGTGAGTCCCAAAGATATCATCATGCATGTCTTCCATGATTTCCTCTGCCTCCTTCTTGTCCACACACCGGAGTAGGGTAGAATCATGGTTACGCTTGTACAGGATTCCATTGCTTAGGAAGAATTTGGCCGAAACTCTTCGCAAAAATTTCTTATCATTGATGGAAGCTCCTTCAAGATACTCTTGTGCTTCAAGATATCTCTTCACCTCATGGTACCAAGGCTTCTCTTCGTCTGTGTCAAGCTCGCAACAGTGTGTTGGTTTGTTAAATCTTTCAATTGTGATTCTAGGAGCCTCATCCTCCCAATCAACCTTGAACATGGACGAAATTGTTGCTAAAGCATCAGCCAACTGATTCTCTTCTCTAGGAAAGTGCTCGAAGGTGACCTCCTTGAAGTATGGGATCAGGGTTAACACAAACTCTTTGTAGGGAATCAAGTTAGGATGTTTAGTGTCCCACTCTCCCTTGACTTGACTGATTACTAGATCAGAATCTTCGTATACGTCCAAGAACTTGATTCTTAAGTCAATGGCAGCCTTTAGACCCAAAATGCACGCCTCATATTCATCCATATTGTTCGTACATTCGAAGCACAATCTAGCAGTGAAAGGTGTAAGGAAACCTCCGGGAGAAACAATCACAGCACCAATTCTGTTACCCAAAGCGTTGGAAGCCCCATCAAAAACCATAGTCTATCCGGATCCTTGTTCAGGTCCATCATACGGTCCAGGCTTTCCGCGGCCAGTTATCAGCATGATATTCTCGTCCGGGAATTCAAACTTCATTGACTGGTAGTCGTCAACAGCTTGATGTGCCAAATGATCCGCCAATACACTTCCTTTGATTGCTTTTTGGGTAGTGTACTAGATATCATATTCAGTCAAAATTATTTTCCATCTAGCTATTCATCCGGAGAGAGCTGGATTATCGAAGATATACTTGATAGGGTCCATCTTAGAAATCAATAGAGTGGTGTGAATCAAAATATACTGTCTTAGCCAGCGAGTAGCCCATGCCATAGCACAATAAGTTTTCTCGAGAAATGAATATGTTGTTTCACAGTCGGTAAACTTTTTTCTCAAGTAGTATATTGCATACTCTTTTCGGCCAGACTCGTCATGTTGGCCCAGTACAAACCCCATTGAGTTCTCTAACACTGTCAAGTACATAATTAGAGGTCTTCCTTTGACTGGAGGCATCAAGATTGGAGGTTCTTGTAGGTACTCCTTGATTTTATCAAAAGCTACTTGGTAGTCGTCATTCCATCTGATTACTTGGTCCTTCTTCAGCAGTTTGAAGAGTGGCTCACAAGTGGCAGTTAAGTGAGACATGAATCGGGAGATGTAATTGAGTCGACCTAAGAAACCTATGACCTCCTTCTCAGTACAGGGAGTTGGCATCTCTTGGATAGCTTTTACCTTCGCAAGGTCGACCTCAATACCTTTTCCACTGACAACAAATCCTAGGAGTTTTCCAGACCTTACCCCAAAGGCGCACTTGTTTGGATTCAGCCTTAGCTTGTATTCTTTCAGCCTTTCAAATAGCTTGTGTAAGTGGTCGAGGTGTTTTTCCTCAGTCTTTAACCTTGCAATCAAATCATCCACATAGACCTCTATTTCATGATGGATCATATCATGAAATTAAGCTACCATATCTCTTTGATATGTTTCCCCTGCATTCTTTAATCCGAACAACATGACTTTGTAGCAAAAGGTGCCCCATTGTGTAACAAAGGTGGTCTTTTCCATGTCTTCGGGAGCCATCTTGATTTGGTTGTAGCCAGAAAATCCATCCATCAAGGAGAAGACTTTATGTTGAGATGTGTTGTCGACCTAGACGTCAATATGCAGTAGTGAGAAATCATCTTTAGGGCTTACCCTATTCAAATCCCTATAGTCTACGCATATACGAATCTTCCCATCTTCCCATCTTTAGGGCTTACCTTTATGTCACAGCCAGGAAACTTGTATTGAATTGCTTCATTACCTCAGCTTTTATCTTTTTAAACATGCCTGGCCGTATACAATGAACCTTTTGCTTGATTGAAGGGCAATCTTCCTGTGTTGGTAGATGATGAACCACTATGTTAGTATCCAAACCTGCATATCTTCATACGACCAAGTAAACACTTCAACATAGTCATGTAACATCTGTACCAATATTCCTTTGACACTGTCTTCCAATTTAGCGCCGATCTTAACCTCTTTCTTGTCTTCCTTCGTACCTAGGTTGATCACTTCTGCTGGCTCTTCATGAGGTTGAATAGCTTTCTCTTCTTGCATCAGAAGTCTGGCTAGTTCCCCTGGTAGTTCACAATTTTCTTTGCCTTCGCCTTCGGCTTCGTTGATTGGATGTTCAAAATCATAGCTAGCAATATCATAGTCGTTGGCAATGAGATCCAGAGTGAATGAGGATCTGCAAGTGTGTGTGTGTGTGTGTGTGCATGTAAGATACATGACTATTGAAAAAAAATGCAATACGGAAGAAAAAAAAGACAATGAACGCAAAATTTTGAATGCAAAAAAGGTCCAATGGTTTATATTAAATGATCATATGATAAATAAACATGAACAAAACCCTTAACAAATGGACCATGGTGCCCCGGGCAAGGCACATGGCTTAAAAGTCATTGTTTGGAATTTAAGAAATTACAGACGAAAGTTCTTGAATTGACAGAAAATAGTAAACAGTAAGTACTCCTCATGGAAGGAGATGGGAATGTATTCCTTTGTGTGCCATTTGTTGAGCTTTCCTCCAGCAGTGGGGTAGATCCATTCTTCAAAAGCACATTCATCGTCAGAGTCCTCCACCGCGTTTACTTCATGATTTCTGATGCGGAGTGATGGCTATCTCACGCAAGCGCGCCTGACCTCTTTCTGAGCTTTGATGGTGAAACCTAACCCAAATTTGTCTGATTTAAATGGAATATTGGGAAGTTGTCCCTAGATAGTACAGTTTCCATCTTCGACCACGGAACAGAAATCCTTAAGCGAAACCATTCTTGGTATAACTTCATCAGCTTTTAATATGTTGGAGGAGATCTTGGTGGTGGAAACCATAGGAGGAACAACTTCTAAAGCCTAACACAGAGTTTCTATAAATTCTTCATCCATCTCCACATACTTGAAGGAATTGAGGTGGCTCACCATAAATTCTTCTTCGCCGCAAACAGTGACGATCTTCCCTTTGACTGGACATTTTAATTTTTTATGAGGGGTGGACGTTACTACCCCAACCTTATGTATCCAAGGGCGCCCAAGCAAACATGAATAAGCAGGGAGGATGTCCATTGCGTAGAAGGTAGAGTTGAAAATCTGTGAGCCAACTTTAATTGGGAGATCCACCTCTCCATGAACCATCCTTTTGGAACTATCGAAAGCCCTTACAACAATATCACTTGGTTTTAACACCAGGCCTTCGCAATTTAGTCGGTCCAACGTGCCTTTGGGTAGCACATTTAAGGATGAGCCAATATCAATTAAGACATGTTCCATGGTGGTTCTCTTGCATTCAATAGAGACATGCAAGGATTTGTTGTGGTTCCTTCCCATAGGAGTCAAATCAGTGTCGGAGAACCCTAATCCATTGTCAGCCGTTAAACTTGCTAGACAGTTCTCGAACTGG
The DNA here is from genome assembly GCA_948472305.1 of Vicia faba. NCBI lineage: Eukaryota > Viridiplantae > Streptophyta > Magnoliopsida > Fabales > Fabaceae > Vicia > Vicia faba. Next base: position 378,752,641 of record OX451741.1, on the reverse strand, counting down.
TCAGTTGTGGTTTCTTGGGGGCACATGGGCTTTCTTTAAGAACTTGATTAAGGCTTGGGCATGAACGTATGAATAGAGTAACAATGACAACATGGAGATTTTGGAGGGGGTTTTCCCCAGTTGCTCAACTATTTTGAAGTCACTCTTCTTTATGATTTTCAGGATTTCCTCCATCTCTCGAGTGGAGGGTTCTTCAGCATCAGTATCTTTGGTAGGTGCCTCTATCCTAGAAGGCTCGCCTTCTTTCTCTTTGCCTCTAGTGTTGGCACTAGACTTGTCAGTGGTTATGCGGAAGGGAGTTGTCGTAGTAGTCGGAGGTGATATAACAGGGGGAAAGATCCTCCCTGTTCTTGTTACTTTACTAGAACCTGCAATATTAGTAACATCAGCTTCGTTTCTGTTGATCCAAGAATCTTGTTTTATCCCATGATAATAAACCTCGGCACCATAGTTCCATAGAACCTCTTTATCAGAGGTGTAGAGAATAGGCCCAGCGGCAGTGATTATTAAAGGATCAATGGTTGGTTCATTTGAAATTCTAATAGGACCCTTTAAGGGAATCCTAAAAGGCTTGTTGGAAATTGTTATTATGGACAAGTCTTCAGCTTTGTTGATTAAACTTTTGATGGTAGAAATCTTCTCAAACAGGATTTCGTGGCTATTTATTAGGAGTTGCACACCTTCCTTCAACCGCTTGCATCCATTTACTTGTTGATCACATCAAACACAATCTTTAGAATAGCCAGGGAACACCCCGACTCTCAGCAAATTATCCTTCACATTAGTTAATGGAGTTGTTAAATCTTTAATGGAGGAAACAAAAGTAGTATCATCAATTGCATTAACACCTTTTCCATGGTTCGGCATTGGTGCGGTTATCACATTTGGAGTACCAGGTGGATCAAATTCAATTGTTTTATTGTCTATCAGATCTTTAATCTTATTCTTCAGAGCCCAGCATTGATCAGTTTCATGCCCAGGGTTGTTGGAATGATACGCGCACTTAGCATTTGGATTATACTTAGGTGATGAAATTTTTGGGTTGGATGGTGGATCACGCAATGTCACTAAGTTAGCCTTCAACAGATGTTGTAAGGCTTGGGATAGTGGCATGCGTATCCTTGTGAACCTTCTTAGAGGAACTTCGGATTGTTGATTGTTTGATGATTGCCTTTGAGCAGATGGAGGGTTGGAGATTAACACAACATTAATAGAGGGTCGATGGTCCTTCTTGGTATGGGCCCTTGCCCCATACATAGCATTTGTTTCCTTCTTTCCAGGGAAAGGCTTCTTTACAGTACTTGAAGATGCATCCCTTTGAATCTTACCGCTCTTGATACCAGCTTCTATTCTTTCACCTGTCAACATCAGCTCAGTGAACCTAGTTGAAGAGCTTTCGATCAGATGGTTGAAAAATGGGCCTGACAAAGTACCCAAGAACATATCTACCAGCTCTCTATTAGACAGAGGAGGCTGGACTCTTCTTGCAAGATCTCTCCACTTCTGGGCATAATCTTTGAAGCCCTCACTAGAACCCATAGACATGCTTTGAAGTTGTGTACGGGTTGGAGCGAGGTCAGCATTGTATTGATACTGATGATCAAAAGCAGTGGCTAGATCTTCCCATGTGTGGACGCGGGAACCCTCCAATTGATAGAACCATTCTAGTTGAGTCCCATCCAGACTCTCTTGGAAGAAATGGACCCATAGCTTTTTGTCGGTAGTGTGCAGATGTATCTTGGGCATGTAAGACCTTATATGAAGTTTCGGGCAGGAAACCCTGTCGTACTTTGCAAAGACCGGTATTTTGAACTTATGGGGAATGAAGACTCCAGGTACTAAGCCCAACTCACCAAAATCCAAACCAGACACAACTTGAATTTCAACAGCCTTTAGTCTATCCTCCAACTCCTTGTATTTATCCTCAGTCGGAGGATATTTCTCATCAAAGTAATCTTCGTCTTCAGAAGCTTGATTATTGGCACCCCTAGAACGGGTGCTCCTTTCCTCTTCGTCTTGATTTTTGTATTCCTCAGGCGACTCTTCGATTATCTGTACCTGACAAATCGGACCTTTGAATCTCTTACCCATGTTGATGAAAGCCTTCTTTTTGGTTTTCTTATTGGCTACTAGCATAGTCACCAACTCTTGTTTCCCCTTAGATAGGGTCAGCAAGGTCTCTTGGAACTGAGAATTCTACACTTGCAAGTCCTTCATTGTTTGTTCGATATCCATCTTACTTAAATAAACAGTAGAAACATAAGGAAATCTATTGTGGAAAACCTGTTTATGTTATGATGCGTGATAGTACGTATGCAAATGATTTCAAGGACCTTTAAAATTTAAATTTGCTTAGACAAAGAGAGAACAAACATTAATTGCATTAATAAGTTCAAACGGTTATAAAAATTCCCCTTCGGCTTACAATGCAAAAAAACATAGATAATACAAAATAAACACCTAAAATAACAAAAAAGAATCAAGCTTCCCATGAGTGTGTCCTCTTCGGTGCAATATAGGCATTCAAACTCTGCTCTTCATGGAGTTGTCTCGTGATCTCCATAACCTTCTTCTCGCTTACGTAGAAGTGGGTTTCAAAGGTGTCTCGCTCCCCTTTGAGTTGAATCCAAGATCTTTGCAACTCCTCGACAGTAGTCGGCGTGTCAGGATGGAGAATAGTGTAAGGAACATCTCCCTCGGCAATAGGCTCCATGATGATAGGTAGAATGGCCTCATAAGGAATCATGAGATTTTGAGCGCGAGTGTTGTACCCAAAAATTTTCCCTCTCATTTCATCAACATTTCTCATCACAAGACTCTTGGGACTCAAGATCAAGCTAGGGTTTGCTCTGTTTAAGACACCTCCTTGCACTGTTGACCTAAATTAGGGTTTGAGTTTGCACAGAGATGTTTTGACCTATAATGCCCAAAATGACTTTCATACTCCATGTTGGACTCACAAGTTTGTCCATACCAAGTTTCAAGCCTTGATTCAAATTTTTTTCCCAATCAATTGGACAGTTGACCTAGAAATCAGCTATATTGGGGAAAAAGTCAATTGTGGCCAATTGACAGTCAAACCTCATGAAATTTGACCCACATCAACATTATGAACTCATATGAACCATTTGATCAAGTTTGGATCATAATTCCACAAAAAATTTGATCAGATCATCAAAAGGGCAAAATGGTCATTTTTAGGGTTTTGACTGTACAAAGGCAATTTTTGACTATTTGACCTAGCCAATGGCAAATCAAGCTCAACCATGGAATCAAGGACTCAATGACATTGTCTTGACCCATTCAACAAGTTTAAAAGATCTCAAATGCATAGGATTGACAGATGAATTTTTCAGTCAACTGATCAAAATTTGACTGTATACTGAAAAGTCAAACTTTGACTTTTTGGTCAAAATCAAGTGCCAAGGGTCATTTTTCATCAAGACATTTCAAATTATGAAACTTGTTCATCAAGAAACCAAAAAATGCAAATTAGGGTTTTAAATGGAAATTTTTCATAACTTAGAAATTTTCTAAGTTATAAAATTTTCTTATTTTTTCCTAACTTTGTCCCATCTTTTCACCAAGATGCGAATGGATTCAAAAAAAACTTACAACATGGAAGTTGTAGTCCATCACAAAGACTACAACTTTTATTCACAAAGTTTTCTCAAAAGAAGCTTGGATCTCAAGTTATGATTTTTGGAACAAGGGTATCTAAAACTTTTAACTTAGAGAAATTTTGCCCTAGTTTAGGCAGGATTTTGACCCATCTTCTTGGCCATTTTTAACATAGTTCCACTTGGAGTTTCAAGTTTCATTTCAAAGATGGATTATAGTACATGTCACAATATTTACAAATTGTCCAAGAACTCCTCAAACACCTTTGTGGTTAGGGAGAATCGAATGCTTGAAGTTGGAAAAAACTCACTTTGATCCATGGCCAATACATGTTCATACCAAGTTGCAAATCTGACCAAGATAGCTTTGTACACAATTACAGGCCTAAAAAACAGTTTGTACTCCATAATTTAATGCAAACCCATTGAGCTAATGCATTGTCTTGGTCATTAGGGTATTATACACAAGTTTAATCCCTAAATGGTAAAAGGCATAGTTCCATTTTTGAAAAGTTATACTTTATGTCAAACCAAGATCTTTGAAGCATGGGGCCATATCTCTGAGGCAAGATCAAATCCACAAATTGCAAGTATCAAGGGAAAAGTATGCAGCTTACAAGAGAGAGGGTATAGGCCTGCATTGAGTAGTTACACACTTTTGCTTCACAAAGAAGAAATTTGTCCAAAATCTTCCCAACTCAAAAACCAGCCATAGTCAGCTTACACAAAGATTGCAAACACATTTCACACAACCCTTTGAGTCATAAACACGAGCTCTTCACCACTTAAACCTCCTTGTATACAAAATCACCATTCTTCTGCAAAACAGGGCAAGCCCTACAGAACCACCTCCATCTCCACTTTCCCTCGTGTGTTTTGCTTCAAACTTGTTCCAATACCTTCCATTCAACTCACCTGAACTATTCCAGACCTCCATTGCCAGCTGTAAAACCATTAACACACATTTCCATTTTTGTTTGAAAGCTTTGCAGGTTGAGTTCTATAGCACGATTCAGGCTACTTCAAAACAAGCCAAGCATTGGGAAAGCTTCAGTGGACATCAGGCAAGCTCAAAAGAACCTCAAGCACCCTTCGAAGTTGTTGCATTGTCCAGCTCGAGCTCAACTGAAACAGGTATTTCATGAACTTCTATCTCTCTATTTAGGAATAGTTAGACTTAGGTTTGTGAATGAAAGATGTTGTATTCATAGACCTGAAACCATACATGTGCTAGTTTTCATTTATATTAATCGTGCTAGGAGAATTTTGTTCATGAACTTTCTGAAAAAACTAGGTTAAGAATTAGGGCCAGAAAAATTCTCTCTGGTCTTTGAGAGTTAGCTTATGTTTTTTATATGGTTAGATTCGTTGTTTGATGCTCTACAAGTTTCATGTTATGAGTTTTGTCAAAAAAGCACAGAATCAGGAGATAGCATTTTGTACATAGAGCGCGCGTGTTTCTGTTCAAAGGAAGAAGATGAAGTTGGTTTTTGGTTAGGCCTGTACAGGCTTACTTTTGGCACCCCCCCCCCTCTTTTCTTTTTACACCCCCCCCCCCCCCTGACCCATTTCTTGTATATTTGTCATTTTTGCATTTTTATTTCATTTCTGATTTTGATATTTTATTTTCTAATATAAAAAAATACTTAAAAAATATTTTCATAAATTTTTATATTTATTTGATATTTATTTTAATTAATTCTAGTATTAATACATTAAATACTTTATAGTTGCTTTTGTTTAAATGTAAAAATAATGTAAAAAATACTTTTATTTTTATTTATTATTTTTATACATATTTGAAAATATTTTCTTAAAATATATACATTTTGTAAATAATTTATTTTATTTGTTTTATACACACTTAATATATTTAATATATTTATATACATATATAATATGTTTTATTAAATAATTAGAGCAAAAGACACAAAAATAATACATCTTTATTTTTATTAATATTTTATACTAAAAATACCTTTTTTACAATATACTTTTATTTTTGTACAAATTGATACATTATTGTATATAAATAATAAATAATACTATTTATTTAAGAGATTAGGGTTTTTTCCCTAAAAAAAAAGGGAAATTGACTTTTTATTTGCATTTCACATAAAAAAAATACTTTTTACATACATAAAAACTTTTTTGCATAATACACTTTATTTAATATTTATTTATTGTATTTATTTAAATATTATACATTTAATTGTTATGCCTTATACATTCAATTTGGTTGTAATAATTTAGGATTTAATTTTCTTGCAAAATATTCCCCAATTCAAATTTGTACCCCTCTCCCTATATCATGTTGTAATAGTGTAGAATTTAAATTCTCGCACCTTTAAGATTTCAATTATGCCATGATTAAACTTAGGGTTTTGTATGCAAAAATCAAATTAACAAATAGTTTGACCTAATCCAAGATAAAAGTGCATGAAAAACAAACACAATACACACTTGCACCCCTAGGGTTCCAATCCACTTGTTGCCTTCAAAAATGGGCCATGATATGCATGTCAAGTACTTTGGCAAAACAAAAACAAACAAAATATCATAGTCCCTCGATGACGCTATCTGAGTTGCCTAAACAAAATGATCAAGTCCCTCAAGATAATTGCCAAAAATACTTGACACAGTTGCTATCATGGTCTATACGATGACCCGCGCCTGTCCCGTTTAATATCCTGACACAAGGTTGTTCACCAAATACAATGGTGAAACAACACTGTTAAAAAGGGTTAAAAACATAAGAAAGATCTTTGAGTAAAATAGGGTAGACAACTCTTAGTTACTTGATCAAAAAATCTTGCAAAACATCCTTGCCATTTTCAAACACACTTCACAACACAACTTCAAAACAATTTCAAAACAACTTTCAAAAGATTGAAATATCTTTTCAAAAAGACACACACCTTTGTATATAATCAAACAAGAATCATTACAAAGTTGCCTAGACAAGGCATCTTTTTCAAAACATTTTCAAAACCACACACACCACGCACCATTTCAAACAATTGAAAAGCAAAGGCAAGTGATCTAAAACAAGTAACTAAGAGCCCATGGATAACCATGGATGAATAGGGTGCTAGCACCTTCCCTTTTCATAATCTACCCCCCAAACCCAAGAAAACATCTCAAAGGTCTTTCCTGTGCTTTTTGACCTTTCCTTAGGATAAAATAAAAATTCGGTGGCGACTCTTGCTAAACCGAACAAGTGCGAAAACAAAACGCAAAATCCCAAGTCAGTTCTCCCACCGTATCACAGAATTGGCGACTCTGCTGGGGATATTTCCAAAAGTGGGGTTACCTTAGGGTTTTAGATCACCTTTACATGCTTACCTTGATTGCTTTGATTGCTTTACTTTTTGGGTTCCTTGTTTGGGCTTGTTTTAAATCCTACACCCGGATATGGGGGCACCTTTTAGGTAAGTAGCAATAAACTGTGAGGGAACTGTACGGGGTACACCGATATGGTTGAAACAGTAGCTACGTTAGTGTGACATATTTGTTGGTACCGGTAGTCTTTGAGTCAATCAAAGAGAATACGGGGCCGCTGAGTGATTTCATGAAGCACTAAAGAACTCTTAGAACCTTACTTGACCATCTTTGCCTTTTTAGGGGTAGTGAGATGACCGACTTTGGTACAGTCCGAAGTTGGTAGATACTCGATACTACACTCATTGAGGATTGTTTTCTTGGAATATTTTGGTCGCCAGTTAAGTGGCTAAACCAAAACAATGAACACCGAAAATAATCCGGTGATATTGAGCTCCTTAGAACCCGGTTTCTATTTTAGGACAGGTTTGAGCCGACTAACTTCAAGAGGGTACTTACCTACAAACCCCATGAAAGCCTAAACCTAAGGACTTGTCTGCTTTGTGTGAATGTGATTTTCTGTATATACACTTTCTTACTTTTGCATACCTGTACATAACATCATACCATAGCATTTTCAATAACCATTTCAAGGATCTCGAGGGTCTTTTGATGTAGGGGCACGTTGAACCAGACGTCTACCAAAGGGCAAGAGGTTTCATTCTCCTCTAAACAAACGACGTCAAAGATCAAGTGCAACAACTTGAATCGAGGGCTATGACCCACTTGACATGGTGAGCTTGATTCTCGTGGAAAGACATCCACCAATACAAAGTTCCCCAGTCAAAGATGCTGATCAAAGTTCAACCTCTAACACTTTCTTGTGTTTACCTCGCGAGATTCTTGAAAGCATGCATCCATATATCATACGTTGTATCATGACAGGTTTTCCTTTAAAGGTTTCCTTATTCTCCTACTGTTTATTAAAGTAGAGATGGCTCTAGAAAGGACTGTCGAAGATATCCAGGCTCAAAACGCTCAACTTCAAGAATTGTTCTTGAACTTGTCCCAGGGGAAAGAAGAAGTGAAAGCTCTCCTCACAAGGGGCATGGTCCTAGGGAATCCAGGCGGCGTCAGGAATGATCAATTGGAAGAGCTACAGATTGAGTTGGCATTAATGAGAATCCAGATGATGGGACAACTGGTGGTCCAGATGGCTCTCATTCAAGACCTGGCTCAAAGACAAGAGGAGCTCAGGGTTCTCGTCAACAAACTGCTTCAAGATAACCAAGTGGGGAAAACAATTAGGGTTGAAGATCAAGTCATCATTCAACCTCTTTTGAGGCAAGAAGACAAGGGAAAAGCTCCTCAACTTGCTTCAGGGTCACAAGCCCAACAACAACCTCGTCAGCGTCAACGGGGCAATCGGCGTAAGCAAAATACGTCTGGAAGACAATTCACTGAGACCGACGTACCATCATCTCTAATACTGGAACGCTTGTTGGAGGTCAATCTGACTGCTTTAAAGGATCCTATTCAGAAGCCCAATACCTCTACTCCTAGCTATCACCCCGATGCATTTTGTGTATACCGCTCCTATAGTCATGGACATGACACCGACGACTGTTGGGCTTTTAAAAACAAGATCCAAGACTTGATTGACAATGGAGTGCTGAAATTCATGCCAAATGGCGAGATAAAAATTTTCCGCTGAGGGTTCTCCACCTGAAATGACAAAGTTCGAACTAAACAACTTTTGTGTCATTTGAATTTTCAAGTTGTAATTTCTTTTGTTATTCAAACATTTATCTGTTGATGTCAAACTTTGTTTCATTAATGCATTGCATATGTTTGTCTTGAATTAATCCATTCGTTTTTACTATTCTTGAATTTTGCTTCCTACTTTCTTTATGATATTTAACTCTTGATAAAGGTTACAAAGTCTTTAGAGGGAGGATGACGAAACAATACCATAATCTCATACAGTATGCTTTTGAACAGACCTTGCTGATGATGTACAGGCATTTCTTTCAAATCCTAAACACTGGAGTTATAAGGAAGAAAATCCCTAGTCAACCCCTTTGAGCCAAAGAAGTAGAAGTTTTCTGTTTTAAACATAAATTGAAACTTTGATTAAACCTGGGGCAGGGTAGTCTCTCAGTTAATTCAAAAGATGCGCATTAAAGTCGTAAACTCTCAGTTCATAATACAACGAATGACATCAAAAACATTCCTTTGGAATCAAAAGATGATGATGGTTCCCAATCACATAGGCAGTCATTATCTCTCAAAAAAGAAAAATCCCACTGAGCCAAAACCTACAAAGGAGGCTTAAGAAAGCTGAGGCATCCCGTTGACTGTAATCTCAAAAACAAGAACAGTCGGGCAAAAATTAGGGATAACAAATCAAAAGAAAGAGGTCATTATAAATCCTCAACAACATGAAAAATGTTGCAAAAATGAATGCCTTCCCATAAAATTCAACCTGTGTGAACCATCACCAAAACTTCATTCCAAACTCGAATAGAGTTCGACGCACAATTAACTGAGTTTAGGATTGAAGAACATCATGAAGAGCGGGCGGGTACAAATATACTTTGAGCCTTTATCCTTTATTTCTTAAACCGTGAACCAAGCCACGTTACAACCCTTCAAAAGTCCTAATTGAAGCATGGGTTCATTCGAAAGCATACTGTTACAAAAGGTATCCTGACTCCTGTAAGGCTTTGCCCTAAATCTTGTGTTGAATTTGTCTTATAAAAAGTTTTCTGCTAAAAAACGCATTTTTCAAAACTTCGAGACAAGCATAAACTTTGCATTATTTGAATATCGTTGTTTGCACATGGTTATTTGTTTGACAGCGAAGAAATTCATACAGTGAATATACGGAGGAACGAAAGCTCTCTCAGTGAATAAAGTCACATCAAGTGGGTTGACACTCCTGTTGCAAAAATCTCCCATCAACAAAAGGGGATTTGATATGGTATTGTCCAGTAAACCTGGGGAAGTCCAGTCAAGATTTCAATAAATCTCTCAATTGCAGATTAACCTGGGGCAAATCTCCGTCACCATCACTTGGGGCATTTAAAACGCCAATCTCATCAAAGGTTACGAACAGTCCAAGCTTCCTGGAAGTTCCACAAGCATCTGATACTGGGGGCAATGATGAATCTCTCTGAAATCTTTCTGAAAAAGAATTCAAGCGTCCTCGAGAAGTTCATCACCTCTCTAGCAGACCAGCAGTCATGGGTTTGTTTCCCCAACATTTGTCAAGGATTTATTCTCCAAAACAAAATTACATTTCAAATTGATCGGTTGTCAAAAAAATTCCTTCATCACATGTTGAAGTTACAACCACCAACAGAATAACGGACAACTGGAGCTCCTAAAAATCTGTTTCTCTCAATAATGAAGATTCTCATCCTTAAAACCTCAGAAGATTGGAATACTCCCAAGCTCCTGATACCGTTAACATAATGAAGATCCTCATCCTTGAAACCCCAATAAATTGGCATACAACCCAAACTCCTGATTTCCCCAACAATGGTCCCAGGACTTCTCATTTTCAATGATCAAAGGATTTTCAATCCCCAGCGGCAGTCAAGGATTTATTTTCCCCGACAGCGGTCAAGATTTTATTATCTCCAGCTATCCAGGATTTATCTTCCTCAGCAAGACAGCTCATCAGCCTACATGCGCATACATCACGTTCATCAATCATGAACATTGACAAAACACATATATTGCATCATACATTTCATGCAACATAACTTTGTGTTTCAACTAACAATTTACCTTTTTCAGCAAAAGGTCGACAACAGCTTTTTTTTAAGTTCCAGATTAACACCTGTAACAAACCAGGACAACTATCTACTTGACCATCACCAGGCAACCCTACATTGGTTCCTTCTCAAATTCAGATGCAGTTTTACACGAACTCATCATCAGGCAACCCTACACCGGTTCCTTCTCAAATTCAGATGCAGTTTTACACGAACTCATCATCAGGCAACCCTACACCGGTTCCTTCTCAATTCCATATGCAGTTTTACACGAACTCATCATCAGGCAACCCTACACCGGTTCCTTCTCAAATTCAGATGCAGTTTTACAAGAACTCGTCATCAGGCAACCCTACACCGGTTCCTTCTCAATTCCAGATGCAGTTTTACACTGACTCATCATCAGGCAACCCTACACCGGTTCCTTCTCAAATTCAGATGTAGTTTTACATGGACTCATCATGAAGCAACCCTACATCGGTTCCTTCTCAAATTCAGATGCAGTTTTACACGAACTCATCATAAAGCAACTCTACACAGGTTCCTTTTCAGGAAATTTCGGATGAAGTTCTACACGGACTGATCACTATTCAAATTCAAGAACCACGAAAACAGTTTACGGGTGCTTCCAAACATGGATGTCAATCTATCGCTTGTTCAGATTCATTTTGCTGAAAACAGTTTACGGATGCCTCCCGACACGGATGATAATCTATTGCTTACTCAGACCCCCAGCTCAGAGACGTTCCAAACATGGATACCTTTCTGATACTCACCCACTCACCCACAACATACAAATTCAACAAGCATTCTTGGATGGCATCTTTAATCCCATCTCTGGCAGGATTCTACCATCTCTAAATGGCATCTCTAAGCCCATTTCCTCAGCTATACTTTGACGAGTGCAAATTTATGGGCACTCTAGTGTCCAATCCTCTTTTACCTTCGAGTCGTGAAAGGCAAACTTGCCAATCTAACTCTTCAGGTTCAAGAAGATTGAACAGGGGAAATTGTTGTACCCCAAAATTTTCCCTCTCATTTCATCAACATTTCTCATCACAAGACTTTTGGGACTCAAGATCAAGTTAGGGTTTGCTCTGCTCAAGACACCTTCTTGCACTGTTGACCTAAATTAGGGTTTGAGTTTGCACAGAGATGTTTTGACCTACAATTCCCAAAATGAATTTCATACTCCATGTTGGACTCACAAGTTTGTCCATACCAAGTTTCAAGCCTTGATTCAAATTTTTGCCCAGTCAATTGGACAATTGACCTAGAAATCAGCTGTATTGGGGAAAAAGTCAACTGTGGCCAATTGACAGTCAAACCTCATGAAATTTGATCCACATCAACATTATGAACTAAGATGAACCATTTGATCAAGTTTGGATCACAATTCCACAAAAAATTTGATCAGATCATCAAAAGGGCAAAATGGTCATTTTTAGGGTTTTGATTGTACAAAGGAAATTTTTGACTATTTGACCTAGCCAATGTCAAATCAAGCTCAACCATGGACTCAAGGACTCAATGACATTGTCTTGACCCATTCAACAAGTTCAAAATATCTCAAATGCATAGGATTGACAGATGAATTTTTCAGTCAACTGATCAAAATTTGACTGTATACTGAAAAGTCAAACTTTGACTTTTTGGTCAAAATCAAGTGCCAAGGGTCATTTTTCATCAAGACATGTCAAATTATGAAACTTGTTCATCAAGAAACCCAAAAATGCAAATTAGGGTTTTAAATGGAATAATTTCATAACTTAGAAATTTTCTAAGTTATAAAATTCTTATTTTTTCCTAACTTTCTCCCATTTTTTCACCAAGATGAAAATGGATTCAAACAAAACTTACAACATGGAAGTTGTAGTCCATCACAAATTCTACAACTTTTATTCACAAAGTTTTCTCAAAAGAAGCTTGAATCTCAAGTTATGATTTTTGGAACAAGGGTATCTAAAACTTTTAACTTAGAGAAATTTTGCCCTAGTTTAGGCAGGATTTTGACCCATCTTCTTGGCCATTTTTCACATTGTTCCACTTGGATTTTCAAGTTGAATTTCAAAGATGGATTATAGTACATGTTGCAAGCTTTCCAAATTGTCCAATAAATCCTCAAACACCTTTGTGGTTAGGGAGAATCGAATGCTTGAAGTTGGCAAAAACTCACTTTGATCCATGGCCAATACATGTTCATACCAATTTGCAAATCTGACCAAGATAGCTTTGTACACAATTACAGGCCTCAAAACCAGTTTGTACTCCATAATTTAATGCAAACCCATTGAGCTAATGCATTGTCTTGGTCATTAGGGTATTATACACAAGTTTAATCCCTAAATGGTAAAAGGCATAGTTCCATTTTTGAAAAGTTATACTTTATGTCAAACCAAGATCTTTGAAGCATGGGGCCATATCTATGAGGCAAGATCAAATCCACAAATTGCAAGTATCAAGGGAAAAGTGTGCAGCTTACAAGAGAGAGGGTACAGGCCTGCATTGAGTAGTTACACACTTTTGCTTCACAAAGAAGAAATTTGTCCAAAATCTTCCCAACTCAAAAACCAGCCATAGTCAGTTTACACAAAGATTGTAAACGCATTTCACACAATCCTTTGAGTCATAAACACGAGCTCTTCACCACTCAAACCTCCTTGTACACAAAATCACCATTCTTCTGCAAAACAGGGTAAGCCCTGCAGAACCACCTCCATCTCCACTTTCCCTCGTGCGTTTTGCCTCAAACTTGTTCCAATACCTTCCATTCAACTCACCTGAACTATTCCAGACCTCCATTGCCAGCTGTAACACCATTAACACACATTGCCATTTTAATTTGAAAGCTTTGCAGGTTGAGTTCTATACCACGATTCAGGCTACTTCAAAACAAGCCAAGCATTGGGAAAGCTTCTGTGGACATCAGGCAAGCTAAAAAGAACCTCAAGCACCCTTGGAAGTTGCTGCATTATCCAGCTCGAGCTCAACTGAAACATGTATTTCATGAACTTCTATCTCTCTATTTAGGAATAGTTAGACTTAGTTTTGTGAATGAAAGATGTTGTATTCATAGCCCTGAAACCATACATGTGCTTAGTTTTCATTTATATTAATCGTGCTAGGAGAATTTTGTTAATGAACTTTCTGAAAAAACTAGGTTAAGAATTAGGGCCAGAAAAATTCTCTCTGGTCTTTGAGAGTTAGCTTAAGTTTTTTATATGGTTAGATTTGTTGTTTGATGCTCTTTAAGTTTCATGTTATGAGTTTTGTCAAAAAAGCACAGAATCAGGAGATAGCATTTTGTACATAGAGCGCGTGTGTTTCTGTTCGAGGGAAGAAGATGAAGTTGGTTTTGGGATGGGCCTGTACAGGCTTACTTTTGGCACCCCCCCTCTTTTCTTTTTACACCCCCCTGGCCCATTTCTTGTATATTTGTCATTTTTGCATTTTTATTTCATTTCTGATTTTGATATTTTATTTTCTAATATAAAAAAATACTTAAAAAATATTTTCATAAATTTTTATATTTATTTGATATTTATTTTAATTAATTCTAGTATTAATACATTAAATACTTTATAGTTGTTTTTGTTTAAATGTAAAAATAATGTAAAAAATACTTTTATTTTTATTTATTATTTTTATACATATTTGAAAATATTTTCTTAAAATATATACATTTTGTAAATAATTTATTTTATTTGTTTTATACACACTTAATATATTTAATATGTTTATATACATATATAATATGTTTTATTAAATAATTAGAGCAAAAGACACAAAAATAATACATTTTTATTTTTATTAATATTTTATACTAAAAATACCTTTTTTACAATATACTTTTATTTTTGTACAAATTGATACATTATTGTATATAAATAATAAATAATACTATTTATTTAAGAGATTAGGGTTTTTGCCCTAAAAAACAAAAAAAAAGGGAAATTGACTTTTTATTTACATTTCACATAAAAAAATACTTTTTACATACATAAAAACTTTTTTGCATAATACACTTTATTTAATATTTATTTATTGTATTTATTTAAATATTATACATTTAATTGTTATGCCTTATACATTCAATTTGGTTGTAGTAATTTAGGATTTAATTTTCTTGCAAAATATTCCCCAATTCAAATTTGTACCCCCCTCCCTATATCATGTTGTAATAGTGTAGAATTTAAATTCTCGCACCTTTAAGCTTTCAATTATGCCATGATTAGACTTTGGGTTTTGTATGCAAAAATCAAATTAACAAATAGTTTGACCTAATCCAAGATGAAAGTGCATGAAAAACAAACACAATACACACTTGCACCCCTAGGGTTCCAATCCACTTGTTGCCTTCAAAAATGGGTCATGATATGCATGTCAAGTACTTTGACAAAACAAAAACAAACAAAAGATCATAGTCCCTCGATAACGCTATCTGAGTTGTCTAAACAAAATGATCAAGTCCCTCAAGAAAATTGCCAAAAATACTTGACACAGTTGTTATCATGGTCTATACGATGACCCGTGCCTGTCCCGTTTAATATCCTAACACAAGGTTGTTCACCAAATACAATGGTGAAACAACACTGTTAAAAAGGGTTAAAAAAATAAGAAAGATCTTTGAGTAAAATAGGGTAGACAACTCTTAATTACTTGATCAAAAAATCTTGCAAAACATCCTTGCCATTTTCAAACACACTTCACAACATAACTTCAAAACAATTTCAAAACAACTTTCAAAACATTGAAATATCTTTTCAAAAAGACACACACCTTTGTATATATTCAAACAAGAATAATTACAAAGGTTGCCTAGACAAGGCATCTTTTTCAAAACATTTTCAAAACCACACACACCATGCACCATTTCAAACAATTGAAAAGCAAAGGTAAGTGATCTAAAATAAGTAACTAAGAGCCCATGAATAACCATGGATGAAAAGGGTTCTAGCACCTTCCCTTTTCATAATCTACCCCCCGAACCCAAGAAAACATCTCAAAGGTCTTTCCTCTGCTTTTTGACCTTTCCTTAGGATAAAATAAAAAGTCGGTGGCGACTCTTGCTAAACCAAACAAGTGCGAAAACAAAACGCAAAATCCCAAGTCAGTTCTCCCACCGTATCACAGCGAGTTCGCACCCACTTGAGATAAGGCTCCAAAGGAATGGAGTTCTTATGCCCCAACTTCTTGCTATCGACTTTGTTTACCATGCCCCAAGCTCGTATGAATCTCTGACGATAACCTTGGACATCGTTCTCATAGTCGAATGCAATTCCTTGGACAAGTGCATCATGAGGATCATCGCTCCTAGCATACCCAAACTGTCGCAATGCCAAACAAGGATTGTAGGTAATACCTCCCCTAATACCAAGTAGAGGGACATTAGGTAATTCCCCCACAACGGTCAATAATAGTAATATCCTCTAAGGATCGAGAACACTAATGAATATCAAAATGTGTGAGCAACATTAATCTTTTGTACCACCTCATGCCTTGTTTGTTCTTCACAATAGATCGAGGTAGGTGCAAAATTAACCACCTAGCCAACAGAGGAGTTCAACACATAAGGGTCCCCCTTCTCTTCATAGTGCGAGAGTGAAGAGAATGCAAGATGTCCCCAAGCAAAGCAGGCACCGGATTGCGAGATATAAAAATTTTGACTGTGTTCACATCTATAAGTTGGTCATGATTGGGAAATAGTACCATCCCATATATGAGAAGAGCCAATACTTCTTCAAAGGCTTGTAAATCCAAAGCATCCCAACAAGCTTGAGCCTTTTCCAACAAAAACATGGCTAGAAATCCATTGACACCACTTCTTGTTTCCAAATTTTCCACAACGTCGGATCGTTGCAAATGTAGAGATTGAGAAATCTCCTCAGTTCTTGGGTATCTTTCAATACCGTTGAAGGTAATTGATCAAGAGTAGGAATTCCCAAGAGTTGAGAGAATTCTTCCATAGTAGGCACAAGTTGGTAATCTGGAAAGGTAAAGCAATGGTGTAAAGGGTCGTAGAACTGAAAGAGCACCTTCATCAAGTCTAGAGGTAACCAGATTGAGAAGTCGACCATGTCTCTTGGTGAACGGAAAATTCTCAGGAATCCTTGATGCTAATTCTTTGAGTTGAAGAGACACTCTTACGAGGTTGACTTGGATAGTATTCCTGCGAGTGGAAGCCATGTCCTATAAAATAA
Source organism: Vicia faba (assembly GCA_948472305.1). NCBI lineage: Eukaryota > Viridiplantae > Streptophyta > Magnoliopsida > Fabales > Fabaceae > Vicia > Vicia faba. Next base: position 378,735,718 of record OX451741.1, on the reverse strand, counting down.
AACAAAAATAAATCTCTAGGTCCTTGAAATGGTTATTGCAAAATGCTATGGTATGATGTCATGATGTTATGTACGAGTAAACATATACACACAAAGCAAACAAGTACTTAGGTTTAGGCTTACATGGATTTCATAGGTAAGTACCCTCTTGAAGTTTAGTTGGTTCAACCTGTCCTAGAAAGTAATTGGATTCTAGGAATCTCAATATCACTGATCTTTCTTTATCGGGCTTTGTTTCAGCGCAAGCCTCTTTATTAGCGACCGAAATATCCCGAAAGTCTGATCTCAGTAAGCGTAGTATCGAGTATCAACCAACTTCAGACTGCACCAAAGTCGGCTATCCTACTACTTCCTAATGGCCAAGTTGTTCAATTAAAGGTTCTAAGGTCAGTTAGTTCTTCATGACACCACACAGCGGCCACGTATTCTCCTTGACTAAACTCAAGGGCTATCAGTACCAACAAATGTGTCACACTAAATTAGCCATCGCTTCAACCATGTCGGTATACCCCGCACAGTCTCCACAATCTATTGCTACTTACCTAATGGTGTTCTCCGATCTGGGTAAAGGATCAAAATAAACCAAAAAAGAAGCCCACAATGTAAAGTAAACAATTCACATAATAAAAGCAATTAAATGTGATCTAGCTCTAAGGTAACCCCATTTTTTTAATCGTCCCCAGCAGAGTCGCCAGTTCTGTAATACAGTGGGAGAACTGTCTTGGGTGTTTTGCGTTTGATCGCAATTGTTGCGAATAGTAAGAGGCGCCACCGACTTTTCTTTTTTCCAATAAAGGAAAGGGTGAAAAGAACAGGAAATACCTTTGAGATATTTTCTTGAGTTCGGGGGGTAGGTTATAAAAAGGGAAGGTGTTAGCACCCTTTTCATCCATAATTATCTATGGGATCTTAGTTGATTGCTAGATTACTTGAAAATGCTTTATTTGAAAACGTGTTTGTGATGGGTGTAAGTTTGAAAATATTTTGAAAACGCCTTTGTTTCGGCAAACTTTGTAATGATTCTAGTCTCTATAAGAATGTATACAAAGTGTTGGTTTTGAAAATAGTTCAAAGAGATGTTTGTTTTTGAAGATGTTTTGAAAGTGTAAGTGTGGAAATGGTTTTAGTTTATAAGCAAGAAACTACGAGGGTCCTACCTACTCAACGGGTCTTTGTTCTTTTCCTCCTCCTTTAGATGTTGCTATCTTGCCATTTATTTGGTAAGAAGCCCTATTATTGGATATGAAGGGACAGGCGCGGGTCAATCGTACAGTCATAGAAGGCAACTTGTGAGACGCTTTAAAAACTAAATAAAAAGTTAATTAATAAAATTATTCACAAAAAATCCCTAACTAAAATAATTAAGAAAATAAATTAATTTTGAAACTATATTTTTTTATTTAATTAAAATTAAAAAAAAGTACTAAATATTAAATTAAATCTAAACTAAATTTATTAAGATAATTCTAAACTAAACTTAAAATTCTAAATAATTAGATTAATTCCAAAATTAAATTAAAAGTTCTAAATTACTAAATTAATCCTAAAACTAAGTTAAAATTCTAAAATTCCTAAGTTAAATTTAAACTAAATTAAAATTCTAAAATTACTAACTAAATTAAAATTACTAAATCAATTATAAGAAGAGGTGTGAAACAGAAAATCGAAGGTGCTGTCATGAAATTCGTATGGGCTTTTGATTAAAAGCCCAAACTTTTTTTATGACTTTTGTCTAATAGTAAAAGGAGGAAATGACAAAAAGATTGAAAAATGCACAAAACGTCCCAGGGGGTCTCGAACCCGAGACCTCTATGTTACACAAATGCACGCTGACCACTACACTGACTGACCCTTTGTTTATTTGGATACTTCTATTAATATAAAAAGCAAAATTTAAGAAATGGGCTAGGCCAAACCAAACAGGCCCAAACCCAGTTTATTGGAAAGAACAAGAAAAGTCATGTAACCCTAGGACACTAAAGGAGGCGCCGCTAGCTGGAGTTTATGGGGAAGAGAAAATTAGGTTAATTATTATTAGTTCCAATGACTTTTGTTTTTTTTTCACGATTTACCGTGAAAGATTAAACAAACTCCCTCTCTATAAACCGATTCACCACCATCTTCCTCTTCTGTTTTCTTCATCACGCTAAAAAAGGGAAATATCTTTTCTTCTTCTTCTCTGCATGAACAACAACAATAAAACTTGTGTTATGTCTTACGGCCATCTCGCACTCGAGATTCAACTCTCTCTCGCGTCTAAAACTCGAATAGTAGTGGAGTTGCCATTGTTTACGGTAAGGTATGTGTGGTTACATTGTTTCCGGTGTTGGTTTGAGAATCGGTGATGTTGTTGTCCAGTGGTGTTATAGCTCGGTAGGAAGCTGGGTATGGCAGGAAGTGGGTTAGTTCCTGTTGTTTGTGGGTTACGATTGAAGATATGAGGCAGAGGGAGTATTGTAACAGATAGTAGAAGAGGTACATTAAAGCTTCGTTTTTTTTTTGCAAATTTCTTTGTAATTATTTTTTGATTATTTGATTATAACAAAACAATAATGCATGCAGACCGATTTAACATTTTTATGGTTTCTATGAATGCAGAGAGATATGAAGATTTATCGATCGAATCTGCTTCTGAGAAAGTCATGTGTTTCTGTAGCTAGTGGCTTCACGGTCTTTGCTTTGACAGGGGAGTTGATTCCTACTTTTCTATATTTTCTGGTTTTTTATGAAGGGTTATGATTTAAAGAAAATGATGACTAAAAAATGGGGATTTCTTTGATGTCTAGCTTTAAACAAAACAGTTGTTATGATTTTTGTATATGGCTTGGTTGCTGTAAAATAATCAGCTTATCTTTTTTTTTTCTCTGAAGGAAAAAACCGATCTCCTCATGTTATGTCAACTGTTTCTCTTATAACCATGTGGGAATGAAATTCTTGGGGGGAAAAGAATCTGGATTTGAACATTTGTGCTATGTTATTTCTTCACTTTTCGATGTAGCTTATGTTTTGCCTATTTGTGTGCAACTTTTGGCCTAGCTTGGTACAGGTTTGTGCATCCGTTAGGTGGTCAGATTTGTAGCAGTTTTCTTTTTGGACTGTCATGGGCAGCAGTCTGTTTTGACAGTACTTTGCCTTTTATGTTTGTCTTTTTTACAGTAATGCAAGCTAATTTTCCATTTTTGACAATATTTTGTTTTCTTTGTGAACCAAAACATGTTTTGTGATTTGCAATGAAAACATTTTTGGGCCAATGATAAAAAAAAACTGATTGGCAAAGATAAATGAGGCCTTTGTTGGGCTTTGACAAATAATTTAATGGTGAATTTCCTAAACTGCGCCCTCATTCTTTCGAGCAAACCCTAATGATGAGAAGAAAATTTCTTTGAAAATTCTTATTTCTTGTTCTGACGTGAATTTTTGCTAACTAATTTTCTCTTTTTGTTTACATGTACGAGCAAGTTGGTATGGATCATTGAAGCAAGAGAAACTCAAGGCTACCATGAAATTGAGGTCTTGCACAAAGTAAATTCAAAAGGACCGTGAAGCTTTGGAGCTTGGAGTTTAGGTTTAGAAATCTTGAGAACCTTTGTGTAGAATTGATGTTGTGATTTAGGTTAGACCATAGGAAAACTTGAGGATTCTTGTATTGTATTTATGTTGAAAGTGTAAGTATTAAAACTTAGATGTTCATATGTGTACTTGATGATGAATCTTGAAGATTTGGCAATAAAACTTGAAATTGCTCTTGTAACATGAATGTGATTTTAACATTTAGGCTATAACACTTGTATTCTTTTTGTGTCACTGAGTTGAAATTGAAACAAAGTAAAGCTATGGTTATCTTGAAATGGATGATGAAGACAAACTTTGAAAACTAGCACTTTGAGTTTGAAAGATAATAAGTAGCATGTCTTGAAATTTGGAATTCGAATTGATGTTGCACTTGTAACTGATTTGAGAGAAAGATTAGAAATTTGAATGAAGATGGATAAATTTGATGAATTCCTTGAATTCGAAATAGTTCACATGAATGAATTTTTTTCAAATATATCAAAATTACGCCATAAGCATATTGAAACAAATTCATATGAATGAATTACGCCTCACATGCTTGAATTGGGCCCAAGTCAAGAATTATTTGAATAGATCCTCAAATATTCTTCATTAAAATCGCTATCTCCAATTCATAGCAACTTGAAATACGAACCAATACTATGAAACTTTCCTTTAAGAATTTTGATCAAAATCCCACTTTAATCCAATAATCGTTATTGTTCAAATGCAAACGAGTTGAAGTACGAATAACGAACTATCCATGAACCTTCAAACTCAAATTCTTGTTTCAATGGATTATCTCAACATAACGATCAACATCTAGAAATAACATTCTACGGTCAAGAAATTCCTATAAAATTTCAATAAATTTGATGGTCTTCCAAGCGCACTTTGACTTCGATCGTTGAAGCAATCTCATAAACAATTCTATTTGTGATAATTTGAAGAATCGCTTCAGAACATTGAAAATTGAAGAAGTTATGAGCCTCGAAAATTGGACAAGAGTTTCTTGTGACTATGTCAAAATTGCAAAATGACCTATAAAGTATTCGAATTTTCTAATGATCTTTCGCACGTAATCAGCTCTTGACTTGTGAAGAGAAATTGGAGATGACGTCAAGGAGAGTCATACGCAAAAAGAACCACTCAAAAACATCAAATAATGAATAAATTACAATCGTTTGAACTTGATCTCGCAAAGGTCGATTTTTTTGGGTCAATGCAGTCATTCTCAGTCATCTGAACCATCGACTGAGCAAAGTTACAATGCGAGGTTTGAAATTTGGCACGAACATCCTTGAGAATACATGAAGATCTATGAAGACCGTTTGAAACCTTGAAGACTCAATTTTATTTGAGAAATACCAAACCCTAATTGCTAACTCAATGCCTAGGAAGAGAATCTGTCTGATCAGACCCTAAGACATTTTGAGTATTTGAGAAACCCTAGGATAGCTTCTTGAATGAAAAACGGGAGGGAAAATTTTGGGGTACAACACAAAGGTTAGAGAAAATGTATAAAAGTGAAAACAACAAAGAAATTAAGCAACATTGGAGATATCAATAATCCCCAAATCCTCATGTTTATTGAAAAACAGTTCTGTTGCAAGAAGTTTTGTGAAAATGTCAGCAAGTTAATTTTCACTATCAAAATGCTCGAACACAACAACCCCTTTTTAACTTGATTGAGAAGGTAATTCAAGATAATACTTTTCTTGACACACACGTGTTCCTTCCTTGAGTTACTTTATTTGGAGTCCGAGAAAGTAATTCAACTCTCTCATAAGACTCATTTCAAACTCTCCTTGCATAAGCTTAGAGAACTCCTTGACAAGTTGCATGTTAGTAGAATCAAATATTATATAATGTAAAATGTGTTATGTTTCATGTTTATGAAGTTAAACATGCTTATGTACACATAAGTGTTTAAAAAAAGGAATCCATGAAAATATAATATGATGAGGTCCTTTCAAGTATATGAATTGATAAGTCACCATGGTTATCAATTAAGAATTATTTTGAAAATGAATGCTCATAATATATATATCATAAACCAAATATGTTATGTACTTAGAAAAATAAACAAGTAAAAGAGATAACTTACTAACAAAGCAAAAATTGAATCGATACTACCTCACCGTACAATATGACAGAGGATGCACTTGAATTTAACAAGGAACTCTCAAAAGAAAGTTCAACCAAATGAAAATTATGCCCCAAAGACTATAGAAAACTTGGATCTTAGCGCTTTTCACTTTGACAAAGTACCCAAAAGTATAACTTGTGATGATTCCAAGAAGTTCATTGATTTGATGATCATTCATTTTTATTGAACTTTCATCTTTATCCTTTTCATGATAATTATGTTTCTCCTCCTCGTGTTTCACCAGTTCAGGTTGATCAATTCCTTCTTCGGCTTCATTGAGTATGCCTCTTGAAGATACACCTACATCATGAAATGAATCCTTTTCTGAGTACTCTCAGATACAACATCAAAAGTAATTTATGCATATTTTACCATTTAAACAAAACTTGTTGTTGCTTTCTAGATCACATAATCCATCTTCTTGCCACATATATAATATGATTATAATATGTTACCCATCATATGCCTTAAGCCACCATAAATGAGAAACCATATTCTCTTCATAGAGTCAAGACAATTTTCCAACAAAATCAACAAGACAAGCTAGGTACCCAATCTTTATTGGGTCCTTGGAGGTTAATGAAAAATTGGTTGCATTTGGGAAACCATTGAAAAACACCTTTAGGAATAAAAAAACTCCTAAATTTAAATTTCTAAATAGTGAGGCCTTTCTTGTAACCATGGTGACAATTTAAATCTTTTCCATCACTAGAATTACTATCAATGTACTCACCTTTTAAGAACCTTGAACAAGAAGTCCTAAGAGCTTGAGACTTTGTTCCTTCCTCATTATTCATGACTTTCTCCTTTTTCTTCTTCTTCTTCTCAAGATTTTTCCCATGCTTGTCTAAGAAAGTAAGTTTTTGCTCATGTTCTCCAAACTTACCAAACAATATAGTAAGATCAAGTTTTGTAAGATCCTTGGCTTCCTTGATTGCGGTGAACTTCGGTTTCCAATTCCTAGTAAGACAACTCATAACTTTGTTAGTAGCAATCTCATTGGAAATAAGATTACCAAGTGCATTCAAACGATTAATCAGATTTAATATATTTTTCATATCATCATTATTTTATAGTGCTTTCGGCTTAGGTGTGACACCATCATCAACAACATATGTTACCGGTGTTGGACTACTTAAAATAGCATCCTACACACCTTTATCATATGAGTTAACATGAATGCATATACAAGCTTTCCAATAACTATATTTTTCTCCCAAAAAGATTGGGGCTCTTTTGTAATCCCCTTTAGGTTCGTACGCCATTTTCTAATAAGAGTTTCGAAGTTGGAAATTAACGTGGCTCTAATACCACTTGTTAGACTACGAGGACTTATCTAGAGTGAGATGAATAAATACCTAATTAAAAATTTACCTTTCACAAATAGGTATCTAAAAACTTATTTGAAAAACAATGTTGAGCGGAAGGTTTTTAGCCTATATTAAAATAGTAGTCTAAATGAACCTAGCTATTGGAAACTCGGATATGTACAAGCCGTATAGAATTTAGATAATGATAAAATCAATCATCATAATAATATATCAATTAACATTTTAATATCAAATACAACGGTTTCCTATTTCCAATTAAATCATGTTAAAAACATAACTTGACAATTTATCAAACACGTGGCGCGTAATCAATTTTTCAAAATTTTCTTTGAGCGCCACAAGACCTGCGGTGGGTATCAAAAATTGAAAAGTAAGCTTCTATTTAACTAAGGAATTTAAGCAACACCTCTTGTGGTTTCTTTTTGAATAATTAATTTCCAATGATGACGTAGCTTAACTCCTTGTGTCATACCCTAATTTTTACCCCTAAGATTCCATATATCATATCATTTGCATCTACCCAAGATCACAATGACATCCTTCTAACCTTTACCCTTTGGGTTAACCTTTGTGGGAAGCACCCTTTGTTTTTCTTTTTTCATATATTCTTGTTTGCATTTTAACTTTGCTAACCTTATTCAAAATACAAAAATATGTGTTGCTTTCTTTTTATTTTGTGCAAGGTAGGGACTTGCAATCAAAGGACCAAGCTTGGTTTCTAAATTAGGGTTTTGGTTCTCAAGGTCAAAGTATGGTCAACAAGTGGTTTTCAAGAGCTTTTACTTCAAGGCATGACCTGTAATCTTAGGTCATATTCATGTCAAGCTTCATTTAACATCATTTAATCAAGGGAAGTTCAAATTTGGTGCATAATTTCAAAATTGACTCAAGTATGGTTCGTGTGATTATTTCCATGCAATCTTCATCAAATTATCAAGATTATTAAAGGGAAAATCAAGATTCTTTCACTTGTATACAAGTGTTCATCATTAGGCCTTTGGATACAATGAAATAGAAAAAATCATAAGTTGGTACATGTTTGATTGACCTAAAATTAAGTATGGCATGTCACTTGGTCCAAACACCATAACTCTCTCATTTCTCAACATTTTTGGAACCTACTTTAAGCCAAATGTCAAATTTTAACTTCTCTACAACTTTGTTTGAAGGTCAAACATCAATTTTAACTTTAAGGACCTCAATTGTGGAATTGGACAAAAGCCGGTCCAAAACCTGGTTCAACCTATTGCCTGACCTAGAAATCAAATCATGACTTGAACTTGTCATCCATTCCATTTTTAAATCAAGCATCCTTTTGATGTGATTCTTTTTACATTTGATTCTTCATCATAAGGAGATCAGTTGGCACAAAGAACATCTCAAAATTCATGAAGGAATCTCATTTGGCCTAAGCACCAACATGGTACCATGGACTCTGCATTTTATACATGACCTATAACTTGAAGTTACCCAATCTTCGCTTGAGACCACAAGCACATTTGAAAACTCATTTATCCTTGAAAACCGCATAGAGTGGATTGCAAAAAGACTAGGTTTCGTGCTAAGCTCACGTATTTCACCCTCACTCTCCCACGGATTGCAAAATGAAATTTCTCAACTTGGTTCACACGTTCTAGATATGAATTTGCACGTACCATAACCTCATTGCATTTCCTATAAACATAGGGACATTTTGTCTTCATTTGCAAGCTTAGAAAGCCATTGAACCTCTACCGTTTTCACTCACAAAAATCTTCAAAAACCAGAAACCCTCATTCCATTTTAAGCTAGTTTTAACTTCAAATCTCTGCCCAGAATCACTCATCGGCGCCATCTGAAGCTAACATAACTATTACAAAAGCTTGCAACCTCCTGAAGCCTTCAACTCGATTTCACCATTTTTGACCTTCGAAGCTTCAACAGAAAAGGTAGATACGAGTTAAATATTTGAACAAACAAGTTACCACACTATTCGTCTTGATTCACTGATCAAAATCTCCCACTTACCTAGAATTTATTCTTCGTATTTCTCATTTAATTTTACTTTGAAGCACTAGGGTTTCTTTGTGTTTTTGAGAAAATTCTCTTTGCTCAGAACCAATCGATGGTTCTGAAGCAAAGAGACATGAGCGATGACATGAGTTGAAGCTTAACCATGTATTGTTTGAGATTAAAACTCAAAGTTCATGAATTTGCAGAAATCGTTCCAAGGTTGAAGACGATGAAGCATGGCGCGCGCTTTGGTGGGAAATTCAAATCCTGACCAATCAGATCTTGACATGTAGCTTGTTGTTGGCCTTTTTATTTTCTTTTTTTTTTAGTTCATTTTAATTTCCTTTTTATTTTCTGATTTATTTTAAATAGCTCCTTTGACCTTTTTTACTCAATTTTTTTTCATAAAACACAAATTATTTTCTATCACATATATTTTTTCTAGAATTTAAAAATCATTTTTAGAATTTTCTTTCTAATTTATTTTTAATTTTTAATTTTTATTTTACAATTAATTTTCATGCATTTTTAAATATCTTTCTCTCCAACTTTTAAGATCTAATTACTTGTAATATTTCTAATTTTCTCAAAAAAATTGGCAATTTATTTGATGTTTCGATGCCTCTTTGGAATTTTCGTTTAATTTCCATTTTAAATCTTTTTTTAATAATATTTTAATCCATTTCTATTTTGACTTTTGTTGACTTGGATTACGACTTTGTTGATCAATGCTTCGTCAATTTCAATTGGTCTTTGAATAATGCTTTGGTTGCATGAAATTTCATCATTTCAAACTTATCATTTAAAAGATCATTTGATCATTTTTGGTACTTTGGATTAATGATTAGTTTATCCCATATTATTTTGAGCTTGAATGATTAAAATTGATGATAGATGATCCTTTATTGCATTTCAAGTGTGCTTGATTATCTCTCCTTCTCCATCTTCTTCTGTTTGCTTTTGGTTTTAATCATTGTGTTACATTGTTTTAGGAAGATGATTTTATATCATTCCTCTAACATGTTCAAACACATAAATTTCTATTGACCGACCTCACATAGGTGTGACATCTATATAAGTCCACTTACGATTGCTTAACATAATGCTAAGTTGTCCCGACTCGGTTGATTCCTCATTAACACTAACATTAACATAATAATTCTGCTAACATCTAACATTTACTTTTATGCTCTTTACTTTTAATGTCATTTATAATTCATGTCATTTACATTCTTTCCATTTTTATTTTTCCCTTTTACTTTATGCCTTTTATCTTTTTGTTTCTCTTGCTTTATTACTTCAAAAAGAACAAAAACATGATAAAATATAAAACCCTAAAAAAAACTTTTGTTTTATCTTGTGGACTTTGTGTTAATATCCCTTGCTTGAGGAGTATTTTGGAATTTAGACCTTAGTACTTAGTTCTTTCCTTTTCTTGGAGTGATTGTATCTAAGACTGTATGATTCATCTAGACTTTTGAACTTCAATGCAAAACTTGGCCTTGTTCTAAGAAACTTAGATATTTCCTTGAAGACTTGGAATTCTATTTATGGCTCTGAGACCTTGGCATTCATCTGGATCTTTTGTTGTTCATCTACTTTCGTTGCTTGCTCTTGATGATTCATCTGCTTATATGCTTGCTCATGTGATTTTCTTATCTTGTGGCTTAATCCAAAGGGAAAGGAATGTTTATTTTGACCAACGTCAAATGCTTGATCCATCTTGTGGTTAGTACACTTGCACACACAAAGGATTTATCTTGGGCTACATTACATCGAGTAGTTCAACATAATGTATCTCCTCAAGGGGTGACAAGGACCTTCGTCGAATAGTCCAGCATTTCCATTGCCTCGATGGGCGGAAAGGACCTTCGTCGAGTAGTCCAGCACAAAGCTTTGCCACGGGGGGGGAAGCAAGTACCTTCATTAAAAATTCCAACTTTTCCATCGCTTTGAAGGTTGTAAAGGACATTCGTCCAACACAAGAAGCTATGTTTAAAGAGGGAATATCCCTTGTGAAACTAAATTACTTAAATGATTGTTCAAAAGTACATGGCCATGGTATTTATCGAAAAATTACAAATAGTTATAACTATACTAATATCCATGATGGAGAGTGTTTCAAGTCTTGGGCAAAAATGAAACTTCTAATTCCTACAACTAGTATGCTCTATGTAGGATTTTCTTATATATGCAGTAGATTCCTTCCTATTTAAGTTGCAGTTTCTTTGTTGTGCGGGTAGAACCACTTCTTTCAATACCAAGTCACCCTGTTACATCTCTCTTGGATTTACTTTGGTGTTGTATCTTCTTGCGGACATATCTTTGATGTTGTGGACGTCATCTTCCAACGTTTGGTTATGGCATCTTATTTCATCCATGTCGGTGCATCTCCTCCATGGCATCCTTATCACATGTGCCATTGGTACCTTCAAGTGTATGGAATTGAGCTCTCTTATTGAACATGGCTGAAAATGGATAGGTGTAGGAGTTCATGATACGACAAGGAGTTGACGGTGATTGAAAAAGGTTGTGGCCAAATTTAGTTTTATTGGGGCCCCAAGGTGGGTGTCACTTTACTGGTCAAAAAGTATATGTGTGTGTGTGTGTTCCCCTATAATCACAGGGAGACTTATAAGCCTTAGTAAGTATATAACTCATTTAGTAGTAAGGGCTTGCCCATGACGGCAAGAAGCCCTGTACAATGATTTTTTGGAGTTATTTATGAGACCTTCTCATGTGAGGTTAGAGACCTTATTAACAAACGGTGATGCCCAATAGCAAGTGTATGATCTCCAGCGGTAATGGTGTTGAGGTGACAATAAGTGTTATATTCTTTAGGGTATTATGAGAGTGTGTATGACTTAAGATTTTGTCCTCCCCCCTTTGAGGGGATATATATATATATATATATATATATATATATATTATATGAAAAATAATGTTAGAATAACAAAGTATAACCAGTTTCTTGATCGGCAAGAAACCTACAAGGCATGAAAGATGGAAGCAAGAAGAACACAATGAAATTGGTTATAAACTGTTATTCTTTACTTTATCTTTTAAACAAGATTACAAGTATTATAGAATAATAATTAACCTATTTCACCTTAATTAGGATTTGCATTGTGCAATGATGAGAGACTAGTATGCTATTTATAAGAAAACCAACACACTAAACTAATGGGGTTTTACACATAGACCCATTAGACAAGCTAACTTAGGGAACAAGCTAGCTTAAACAATTAGGCTTAACAAATATAATCAATTCGACATGCTAACAATCCTATCATTTTTACTACTGCATACTTGAGCATATTTCGACTACAGAATTACAGGGCTTCGACTACAGCATGTGAACGAACTTTGACAACACGCTAAGATCTTGTCGAATTATCGAACCAATAAGCTAATCTTTGAACATACTATAGTTCTATCCAATATCTCACAAATCTCTACCTTGGAATAAACTCTATTACATCAAGAGAACAAACTAGCTTTCTTCATGCAGCTTTATCAACTGCATACAATGGAAAAACTTGCAAATTGGCAATATCTTGGTGATCATATCAGTGGCATTATGGTTAGTTAAAACATTCAACACTTGGACTTCTCTATGCCCGACTATCCCTCTGACAAAATGCAACCTCACATCGATGTACTTGGTTTGCTCATGATAGGCTGAATTATTCAACAAATGTATAGCACTTTGATTATCACATTTAATAGTGAAAACTCGACCTTGAAGTTTCAAGTCCTTAAAAAAACTTCAAGCCGCAATGCTTCTTTCACAACTTCAGTGAGGGTGATATATTCCGCTTCAGTGGTTGATAAGGCAACAACCTTCTGAAGTTTCGCTTTCCAACTATTTGTTGTGCCAAACATAGTGAACACGTATCCACAAATATATTTCCTGGCATCCATACAATCTACATAATCATAATCGGTATACCCTTCGATTACTGCTTTACTATCTTCACCATAGGCTCCACCATAATTTAGGACTCTATTCAGAGACCCATTTATGTAACTTAGAATCCACTACAATGCTTGTTAGTGAGCCTTTCCAGGATTCTCCATGTACCTGCTTACAAGATTTATTGCATATGCTATGTCAGGTCTAGTACATACCATAACATACATCATCGAACCTATTATGTTAGCATATGTGATGCTATTCATATAAGCTCTTTTGACCTCAGTACTGGGACATTGATCTTTACTCAGCTTAAATTGAGGGTTTGTCGAAGTCACAACAGGCATTGAATTTGACATAACAGACTTGTTGAGAATCTTTCGTAGGTATGTCTCTCGAGATAAGCATAATTTCGACTGATTTCTATCTCTTTGGATGTCAATCCCAAGAATTATGGATGCAACTCCCAGATCCTTCAGGTCGAACTCCTTATTAAGTTCAACCTTCACCTTCATTAGATCTTTGACATTGTTTCTTGCTATTAGAATATCATCTATATAAAGCTACAAAATAAAAAATTAATTTCTAGGGCGAAGCCTGAAGTAAACACAATGGTCGAACTTACTTCTAATGAAACCTATGTGTGTCATGAATTTGTTAAACCTCCTATTCCAATGTCAAGGAAATTGTTTCAGCCCATATAAATATATATTTAGCTTGCACACATAATCTTCCTTTCCCTTTTCTACATACCCTTCAGGCTGCCTCATCAGGATTGTTTCATCTAGATCTTTATACAAGAAAGAAATCTTCACATCCATTTCTTCTATTTCTAGGTCAAACTTTGCCACCATAGAAAGTAACATTCGAACGGACATGTTCTTCATAACTGGAGAGAACATATCATTCAAGTCGACAACTTATTTTTGAGTAAAACCCCTTGTGACCAATCTTGTCTTGTATCTCTTTGACGTGACTCATTTGATTCCATCCTTAACTTTGAAAATACATTTACAAATGACTAACCTACCTCCAACAGGTTTCTCGATTAGTTCCCACGTGTGATTATCATGAATAGATTTCATCTCATCATCCATGGCCTTCAACCATTCATCCTTATTTCGACTCCTCATAACTTCCTTATCGTCTCTAGGTTCTTCATCTAGAACCTCACTTACTGAGATTAAGGCATAAGCTATGAGATCTGCATACCCAAGTCTCTAAGGTGAATTGACGACTCTTCTTGTCCTATCTCTTGCCAATAGGTAGTCATCTAAAACTTCCTCAACTTCCTCGGTATCTTCAGCATATTGTGCTTCTTCTTTGACTTATTTTGGCATACGTAATTCGACATCGGTGTGCTCCACCTTAACAGGAATCTCTTCTTGTTACAGCTTTTCTTCATGTTCTTGCTAAACACCAAGGACGAATTCCCTAGGAACCCAAGTGCTTCAGGGAAGGTCTCTAATGAACGTAATTTCTTTGTATATTATATTAAGGGATTCAGAGGCTTACATAGTGTGTGTGAGCTTCAAGTGATGCGTCTTGCTTACCCCTCAGTCGGGAGCATGTTGAAGAAGTGAAAAACATAAGAAGGGGGGATGAATTAAAACTTAAAAATCAAAAGCAATTGACACTATGATTTTTATCCTAGTTCGCTTGATCTTAAACTACTCCAGTCCACCCGCCAAGGTGATTTCGCCTCTCTCCAACGAGGACTTAATTCACTAATCAAACTGATTACAATTCTACTTTGACAACTGTCAAAGTCTTCTTGAGTACAACCACAACCCGATTTATCTCAAGGAAATTTCGCTATCAAAAACAAGAATTCACTGTGTACTATATGTTTTTCGTTACAAAAACAGTATCACAAACTTGTGATGTATTACACGATTTTTTAGAATAGTGTGAATATAATTTTGCAATGTTGAGAGATTGTATGACACAGTTGTGTAAATCGTGAACAATTTAGCCTTGGTTCTTGTTTAAATAGGCGTGGCAATCTGTGTAAATGGAAACATGATAATTGGCACTTGATACACTTTTCATAATATGAAGATCCTTGTCTGATTGTAGCCGTTGTAATTGATACTGCTTTGATGGAAAAGTAATGCTTCAAAACTTAAGGAATCTTGCTTGCTGCTTTGCTTCAGAACTTGGGAAGTCAGAATCATAAGGTTCTGTTTGCACGTTAGACTTCCGTTCAGAATTAAGATGTCTTCTCTTTAGCGCAGCTTCTGATCTTCATTCTTCAGAACATTCTGATGTTAGTCTGGTTACTCAGCTTGTGCACTTTTGTAGCTTAACTTTTGATCCACTCCTGTCAGAACTTCTGTACATAATAGAACACAAATTTAGAGTGCATATTTGTTCTTTGTGTTTGTTATCATCAAAACTCTTATGAGGGTTGTAGAATCAAATTATGTTCTAACAATCTCCCCCTTTTTTATGATGACAAAAACTAGGATTTTTCAATAAAAATAAACAGAACAAAAAGCTTAAGAGAGTCTCCCCCTGAGTTGAGTACTCAGATAGAGGTGAAATACTTCCCTGAAGTTCCTTCTCATCAGAGCTTTTAATTCATCTCCTTATGTCTTTATCAGAAGTTGTTCTTGTTTATGCTTTTAGAAAAAAAATATGAAGTTAAGATATTCAGAATGTTTGAGACTTTTGTCCCGGTATACTGTTATTGAAAATATCTTATGTTCTCCCCCTTTTTATCGGGAATCAAAAAGCAATATAATCACAAATTATTAGAGTCAAAAAGGATGATTTGTATTAAAACATATTTCAATAACATTTCTCAGAATCAAAATAAGACAAGATAGTGAATGCAGAAAACAAGTTTAAAAAAATCTAAGATAGAGGGGGAAGTCGTGTGAACAATGCTTCCAGCAAGCTCTTTATTTGAGTGCTTGATTCTTCTTTCTTTCCCAGCATATCCTTTATTTCTTTGGTTGTGTCTTCTTTCTTATCCAATCTTGCGTGGATTACAGCATTCTCCTTCTTCAGCTCTTCCAGAGTTTGCATGACCAGAGATGGAGCTGGTGTTTCCTCAGAGGATGCAAGTCTTTCATAACACTTTGCAACATCTTCTGATTCAATTGCTTCTTCAATTTCATTTACCTTTTCTTGAACAACAACCAGATGGTGACTATCAGAACATGGTTCATTAACTTCTGAAGATCGGTGCTCTTTCCAGGGAGCATTGTCCAGCAGAAGAATTTCTTTCTTTTCCTAGTGACTTAGAACTTGGTCTTTGAGAGCTTTCAACTGATCATTGAAGTTCTGTTGAGCCATTTAATAACTTAATTCTTTCAGCCTCTGGGATTCGGAGTTTAACCATTTTCTGAACCGATCCCAATGAGAATCAGAAGCAGCAGGATTTGAATTTTCCAAACTTGCTTGCTTCAAAGACTTAACCCATTCCATTATTTATGTTTCAAAAATCAACAAGTTCTTACCAACATCTGTTTTGGTTATGGTTGGTTTGGGTTTGGGAATGGCAATTTTATTGGAGGTTAAAGCTAGGTGGTCCAGTGCTTCTAAATCAATGATAATTCAGAGATTATCAGCTGCACGGTTAATGGGAGAGGGAGTAGGAGAATCAGAAATTATGGTTGGTGAGCGAGGAGTGTTTGGTGGTGTGGAATGATAGGGTGATGGTATTTCTGGAATGTCTAATATGGAGAGAGGTTGACGAACCATAAGAGGTTTTGTTATTCTAGGAATATGGGTAGTGGTATCAGAGTCTATGAAAGAATCTTCTGATTGGTTTACGGTAGCGTGTTAATTTTCTGGTTCAGGGGTTTCAAAGTTGGGATTTTCAGTTTGGGGAGTGTGAGGGTTTTCATTTTCTGGTTGAGGAGAATGGAGGTTTTGATGTTCTGGTTGTGGAGAATGGAGGTTTGGATTTTCTGAGATAGGTGATTGAAAGTCTTGATTAAATAGTTCAATATCATAAAGAACTCTTGCAAGTTCTGGCTGATTTTGTTCTAGGTTTGGATTGGGGGAGTGAGGTTCATTTAGGAAGCTGCCAAGGGTTACAGAAGGATCAAACTCTATGTCAAAATCCTCAAAAGTTTGAGGTGAGGGATCTTCTGTTGGTTGAGGGGGGATGGTTTCAGATGTTGGAAAAATTATTGATTCTACTACATAAACAAAGGAAGTGTTACCTCTCTTTTTAGCAGCATTGGGTGTCCTCTGAGAGGATCCTTCTCCTGCTGCCTTTCTCTTTCTGGATTTATTCAACACAACATCAGGAGATGGCTTGTACAGATCACGAATGTTAAGTTATGGATTTGTTCCATCTTCCTTGCAAGCTTCTAGGCATATGACCACAATCTCTGGTGAAGCATCAATCTCAAAAAATAATGGAAAATCTTTCAGAGGGATTCTCCTTGATGTGATGACTTCATGAGTAGCAATTGTTGGTTCTTTCTTAATGCTTTCAATAATCTTCATTTTCTTCAGATTTTTGGCATTAAGAGGTTTACCAGCACATGCCTCCAGTGTGCTGATCTGGTGAGCCTCTGTCAAATGCTCTATTAACCTGTTCTCTGTCAGAATATTAGAAATCAATCTTCCCATAGGAATCCAATCCCTCTTTGTCCTTTCTTCTTCCCTTGTTTCTTTCACGCTTATTATCAGATGATTGAAGAGCAAGTGTGGAAGATTTATTTTGGTCTTCTTTGAAATAAAATACAACAGAAACTGTTGATAAATGTTGATGTAGTCAGGAGAGCTTGTTGGCTTCCTGTGATTTATACATCCCAGAATGATCCTGGCCCAGATTCTGTAGTAATCCTTCAAATCCCTTATCTTGATGGATGGTTGTCCAGAATTAAAAATAACTTCAGCAATAGTTTTTAGGTCAGAACACTTTTCAGCCATGCCGCTGCACCTAACTCCGCCGCCATTGTACCTAATAATTTTTCCAATCAAGTCTTCTGTAATCACAATGTTCTTCTCCATTACGTAAGACGTAACCTGGTGATTAGATGAAGTAGCATGAATCCAGAATTCCTTAACAAGAATGGGGAATACTGGACCTAGCAAACGATCAAAGTACCTATTCCAGCCTTGAGTCGTTACATCTTCAGACAAATCAAAACCGTTTTCCTTTAAGCTTTCAAAATTAATGATTAACTTGCATAAAACTTCAAGAGAATCGACTGGAGTGAGCAATGTTCTTATGGGTTCCTCATGTTGTTCAGCTGTTGAACAGGAACCAGGAGCACTTTGGAGATTTCTGATGCTTGAGGAAGATGCCATTGTTCACACAGTTTGTTTTGAAATTTCTGAGAAAAGGGTTTTTTTGAAAAACAAAGGCTAGAGAAAATAATAGATACGAGAAGAAGTGAATGAAATAGTGATTGTGTGTTTATAAGCAATTTTGAAAACTTAAGCAGTAAGAAAGAGAAAACAAAATAATGATTACACTACAATCATGAAACCTGGAATTAGGGGATTGCGTGTAGATACTGAACAGTTACCATTGACATGTGTCTCAATGCATTCAATCAGAGCCTTGGACCCTCCAGAATTTGAACGCTTGTTCAGCCTTAGAGGGTGACTTGTGAGAGGATGACAGTTGTTTGATGGTGTGAACTGCACGCCTCTATCTTTGAAATGAAAGGTTCAGATCTTCTTAGATAGATTCTGAAGCAACTGTTTTATTTCTATATGCTTAGCCCTAGAATGAAAAATTGGATTTCTAGATAAACATATTGCAGAAGTATTATCACAGAAAATAGGGATGTTACTCTCAAATATGTTGAAGTCTTCAAGATAACTTTTCATCCAGAGCATATGTGTGTTGCATCCAGCAGCTGAAATGTATTCAGCTTTTGCTGTTGACAATGCAATTGTGGACTGCCTCTTGCTGGTCCATGAGATCAAATTGTATCCCAGAAACTGGCAGCTTCCAGAAGTACTTTTTCATTCTACTCTATCTCCAGCAAAATCAGCATCAGAGTATCCTACTAAACTGTATTCATTGGTTTTTCTATAAAATAAACCCAGGTTAGTAGTACCTTTCAGATACTTGAAAATTCGCTTAATTATTGTTAAGTAATATTCTCTAGGATCTTATTGGAATCTAGAACATAAATAAACGTTGTATAAAATGTCAAGCCTTGAAGTTGTTAGATAAAGGAGAGAACCAATCATACCTCTGTAGATCTTCTTCTCTACCTTTTTACTTACCTATTCCTTTTCCAGAATGCGTGTGGGATACATTACAGTCTTTGATGGCTTACATTCTGATAGATCAAATTTCTTCAGGAGTTCTCTGACGCATTTGCTCTGGTGAATGTAAGTTCCTTTTGGAGTATGATTGATCTGAATTCCCAGAAAGAATTTAAGTTCTCCCATCAAGCTCATCTCAAACTCTGCCTGTATAGAATTAGCAAATTCTCTTCCTAGAGAAGGTTTAGTAGATCCAAATATAATATCATCTACATAAATCTGACAAACTAAAATGTCATTCTTAAATGTCTTACAGAACAAGGTTGTGTCCACTTTCCCTCTGGTGAATTCCTTTTCTAACAGAAAGTTACTTAGTCTTTCATACCAAGCTCTGGGATCTTGTTTCAGACCATAAAGTGACTTCTTTATCTTGAAAACATATTCTGGATGTTTGTAATTTTCAAACTCAGGGGGTTAGTGCACATAAACCTCTTCATCAATGTAACCATTTAAGAATGCACTTTTGACATCTATCTGATACATAGTGATGTCGTTATTTACAGCAAAAGAGATTAAGAGTCTGATAGATTCTAACCTTGCGACTGGAGCAAAGGTTTTTGTATAGTCTATCCCCTCTTACTGATTATAACCTTGTGCCACCAATCGTGCCTTATTTCTAACGACTTATCCTTGTTCATTCAGTTTGTTTCTGAACACCCACTTTGTTCAAATGACGTTGAATCCTTTTGGTTTAGGAACCATATCCCAAATGTCATTTCTGGTAAATTGATTTAATTCTTCCTGCGTAGCCAGAATACAGTCATTGTCCAGAAGAGCTTCATCAATTGTTGTTGGTTCAATCAGAGATACCAATCCCATGAGGGATTCTTCAGAATTTCTGAATGTTGATCTTGTTCTGATTGGATCATCCTTATTTCCCAGAATTTAATCTTCAGGGTGAGCTATGCTGCTTCTGGATAGTCTTTTTTGGAGTTGTTCAACAGAAGTTGCTGGAGCGCTTGTGACATTTTCTTCTGATGTTGTTGGAGCTCTCTATTGGGAACTTCTGATGAATTTCCTTCAGCACCTGTGAATTCAACTTCTATATCTACAAATGATTCATTCTGCTTTGACTTTTGAGGGCCAAGCTTTTCATCAAATCTAACATTGATTGACTCTTCTACAATCTGTGTTTCTGTATTGTATACTTTGTACCCTCTTGAGCGTTCAGAGTATCCTAACATAATACACTTCTGTGCTTTAGATTCAAACTTGTTCAGATGTTCTTTAGCGTTAAGAATAAAGCAGGTACATCCAAAAGGATGGAAATAAGAAAGTTTGTGCTTTATGTTCTTCCACGATTCATATGGAGTCTTATCCAGAATAGGTCTTATAGAGATTCTATTCTGAATGTAACATGCTGTGTTAATTGCTTCTGCCCAGAAGATCATAGCAATGTTAGTCTCATTGATCATGGTTCTGGCTATTTCTTGCAATGTTATGTTCTTTCGTTCTACAACTCCATTTTGTTGGGAAGTTCTAGGACAAGAGAAATCATAAGAAATGCCTTTTTCATTAAAAAATATTTCAAATTTTTTATTTTCAAACTCTCCACCATGATCATTTCTGACTTTGACAATTCTAAGATCTTTCTCATTCTGAACTTGGTTACAGAAAGCAACAAACACAGAATGTGACTCGTCCTTGTGTCTTAAGAACTTTACCCATGTCCATCTGCTATAGTCATCTACGATCACTAACCCATACTTCTTGCCATTAACAGACGCAGTTTTCACTGATCCAAATAAATCTATGTGCAGAAGTTCTAATGGCCTAGAGGTAGAAACAACATTTTTTGCTTTAAAAGAAGGTTTTGCAAATTTTCCTTTCTGAGATGCTTCACACAGCATCTGAGCTGAACTTCAGATTAGGAAGTCCTTTGACCAGATTGAGTTTGTTAATCTGAGATATTCTTATCATACTAACATGCCCCAATCTTCTGTGCCAGAACCATTGCTCGGTGTTAACAGAAAGAAGGCATTTTACATTCTGACTCTTTAGTTCAGAAAGTTTTATCTTATAAATGTTTTTTCCTCTTTCCATTAAACAAGATAGTTCCATCTTTCTGACTAACAACTTTACATGAATTTTGATTAAAGATCATATCATAACCGTTATCACTTAATTGACTTATGGATGACAAGTTATGCATTAATCCATCAACTAACAACATATTATTAATAGAAGGGAGGTTACCATTACCTACTGTTCCAGAGCCAACAATCTTCCTTCTTTGATTGCCTCCAAAACCCACGTAACCTCCAGGTTTAAGTTCCAGACTTTGGAACATATGCTTTCTTCCCGTCATGTGTCGAGATCATCCAGAGTCCAGGTACCATGACTGGTGTTTTAGCCTTGTTGTTAAAGATATTTGCAACATATATAATTTTGTTCTTAGGTACCCATATCTTTTTGGGTCCTTGTTTGTTAGTTTTACCAAAATTCTGTTTGAATTTTGGTTTGGCAGAATAATCATTGCTAGTGTATTTCAGATCATGTGTGTGCTCAGAAGTGAAGTGAGATTTTAATGGTGTGCATTTAATTACTAAGTCCATGACTTTATTAGGTGAGGATACTTTACCTTGGTATCCTATACCTTTTCTTCCATTTCTGTCAACTCCATAGATCATTGAAGCCATCTTGCTTCTATCTATGTTTTTAGCCAGAAACTTCTGAAAGCTATGATCATATTCTTTTATGATCTTATCAACATTACTAGGAGCCTCTGAGATTATTTACTTCTGATAGTTTTGTAAATCATTTTCTAGTTTTGAAATCTTTTCTTTTAACTCTGAATTTTCTAATCTAAGACTCTAAGTTTCTTCAGAGTCAGAAACAAGATCCTTTTTCAGGTTCTTGAATTTGACATTGAGCTGCTGATACCTTTCAAGAATTTCACTGAGACTTTCTCCTAGTTCAGCTTTGGTAAAATTAACAATAAAGTCAGGAAATACCTCTTCTGTGTCTGATTCTGATTTTGACCAAGATGCTTCGCTGTCTTCTGCCACATTTTGCATAAGAGCAACGTTGGCTCTTTCATCATCTGACTTTGTGTCTGCGTCAGAAGTATATGAATCATCCCATGTTACCATAAGACTTTTCTTCTTCTCCTTGAAGAACTTTTTTTTGGGTTTCTCCTTCTAAAGTCTTGGACAATCGCTTTTGTAGTGCCCTTGTTCATTGCACTTATAGCAGATGATGTCCTTGTTGCTTGACTTTTTGTGACCAGAAGAACACTCAGACTTTCTGTGTCTAGAGGAGGGTTCAGACTTTCTGTATCCAGAGGAGGATTCAGACTTTCTTTATCCAGAGGGTGATTCATTTTGATTCCCTGTTCTTCTGGAGTTTTTAAATTTGCTTTTCCTCTACTTCCACAGCTGATTGACTCTTCTGGAGAGAAGAGACAATTCATCTTCTTCTGATGAGGATCCATCAGAGGTTTCTTCCATAGCCTGTAAAACTTTAGAATCAAATTTTTTGTTAGATTTTAACACTAAAGGCTTACCTTGCTTCTGAGGCTCGTCATCTTCTAGCTCTATCTCATGACTTCTGAGTGAGCTGACAAGTTCCTCCAGAGATATCTTGTTGAGATCTTTTTCCAGCTTGAGAGATGTGGCCATTGGCCTCCATTGCTTTGGTAAACTTCTGATGATCTTCTTTACGTGATCAGCAGTTGAATACCCTTTGTCAAGAACTCCCAGTCCAGCAACTAGAATTTGGAATCTTGAGAACATTCTTTCAATGGATTCACTTTCTTCCATCTTGAAGGCTTCGTATTTCTGAATGAGCACAAGGGCCTTGGTTTCTTTAACTTGTATGTTACCTACATGCGTCATTCTCAGAGAGTCAAACATGTTTTTGGATGTCTCTCTGTTTGAGATCTTCTCATACTCTGAATATGAGATGGCACTAAGAAGAATCATTCCGGCCTTGTGATGGTTTCTGAAGTCACACTTTTGTTAGTCAGACATTCTTTTTCTATCAATCTTTTGACCACTTTCATCCACAGGATGCATGTATGCATCAATTATCATATCCCATAAATCAACATCATGATCCAGAAAGCTCTCAATTCTGTCTTTCTAGTAGTCAAAACTTTCTCCATCAAAGACTGGAGGTTTTCCGCAGATTTTATCCTTATCATCGTGATAGTCATTGCTGATGTTCTGACTTGGTCCCACCATAGTGTTTTTCTTAAGCGTGGATCTTGTACTGACACGGTTAAGTGTATGAACTCAGAACCAGGCGCTCTGATGCCAATTGAAGAAGTGAAAAACACAATAAGGGGGGGTTGAATTGAAACTTAAAATCAAAAGAAATTGACACTATGATTTTTATCCTGGTTCGCTTGATCTCAAACTACTCCAGTCCATCCGCCAAGGTGATTTCGCCTCTCTCCAACAAGGACTTAATTCACTAATCAAACTGATTACAATTATACTTTGACAACTGCCAAAGTCTTCTTGAGTACAACCACAACCCGGTTTAACTCAAGGAAATTTCACTATCAAAAACAAGAATTCACTGTGTACTATATGTTTTTCGTTACAAAAACTGTATCACAAACTTGTGATGTATTACACAATTTTTGAGAATAGTATGAATATAATTTTGCAGCGTTGAGAGATTGTATGAAGCAGTTGTGTAAATCGTGAACGATTTAGCCTTGGTGCTTGTTTAAATAGGCGTGGCAATCTGTGCAAATGGAAACATGATAATTGGCACTTAATGCACTTTCCATAATATGAAGATCTTTGTCTGATTGTAGCCGTTGTAATTGATACTACTTTGATGGAAAAGTAACGCTTCAGAACTTAAGGAATCTTGCTTGCTGCTTTGCTTCAGAACTTGGGAAGTTAGAATCATAAGGTTCTGTTTGCACGTTATACTTTCGTTCAGAATCAAGATGTCTTTCTCTTTAGCATAGATTCTGATCTTCATTCTTCAGAACATTCTGATATCAGTCTGCTTACTCAGCTTGTGCACTTTTGTAGCTTAACTTCTGATCCACTTCTGTCAGAACTTCTGTACACAATAGAACACAAATTTAGAGTGCATATTTGTTCTTTGTGTTTGTTATCATCAAAACTCTTATGAGGGTTGTAGAATCAAATTATGTTCTAACACATGTTATTTGATATTATCGTGTTTCTCTAGCATAGGTCGCAGAGAGTTTGCAGTGAGAGAGAGATCGAGAGAGAGTCCCCTTTCCATTCTACAAGGACTCCTTACATAGGCAAGTCCTTGGTCTAATAATCATTTAAGTCATATCATAACGCTCGTAACAATTTACTTAATGGCTTGTAACGTCTGTAACCGACCCATAAGTACTATAACATTTGTAACCGTCTACAATGGCTCGTAACATTCGTAACTGTCATCTATTGGTTTCTATAAGGGTAACCAACTCGGCCTGGCCCAACCTGACCTGGCATGGCTAGGCCAGGCATAACCTGACTCGAAACAACCCGGCCAGGCACAGATAGGCCATAATTATTCGACCTCTATTACCTTAGCATTGATCGACATATTTGGTTACAATACTCTACTTAGAGAATTATGGGATATAGGAACAAGCCCCCCGAGCACGAGTCTTTTTTTGGGATGAAGTGTTCGGTCATGAAGAGTCCCATAATTCCGTGCACCCATATTCAACCGTCTTTTGCAAGAATCTCTTCACAATTTGACCAGTGGTCATTTTTATGAAATCTGTCATGGTGTCTCTTATAAGATCCACAAGCATTTGAGGTCGGGTTCGTATGTCCTGGTGGCTGGAATTTCTAGTAGTCAGATAGACTTTGGTCAATTTCTCCAAGTTTTATATAAGCATGTAGAGGTGAAGTGATTTTAAGTAAGACTTACTCCGACCATTCTTATTTTTTAGTTTCTCCATAAGTTTCCTCTTTTGAGATACTCGGGAATATTAGCGACTCTGGACTTTAGGATCCTAAAGCGTTTGTTTTAGTTACGGGCTAATAAGCCCCTAACACATTTTACTGAGTATGGGGTTACCGCGATGAGTTTTATACATTCGGTTTAGGATATTATTTTTCCGTTTAAGGTAGGCATGGTTTCACTGGTGACCAGATAAAAGGCCCTAGGTTTCACTAGGTAATGGTAAAAGCTTTTATTAATCTGACCGGACTCAAGGCATAACAACATAGCCGAGGAGTTGTAGTATTTGACCATTTTGTGGTTTTTTATTATTCGGAGGTGGTAGTTGGGCGGTTGGGCCTCGATTCCACTCCGGTAATGTATTTAACTCTTATTGATGAGGTATGTAAGGCTTCACCTCTTTATACGAGGAGCTTTGTAGAACTCAACTCTTTAAACGAGGAGTGTTTTTATGGTGCTCGACCCTTGTATGGGGAGTGTCATTAGTGGCATACAGAGGCCCTAAAACGTATGGTTATGATTGTTTCCTACGGGTTTTGTATTTGGAACCGCGCTTTGTGGCTTTTATAATCGTATTTGTCATTTTCATCTTTAATCGTACTTTTGCTTTTTGTGTTATCAACTTCCGTGCATGCCAATTTAATTTTGTATGCCCATATGCATGTAAGAGGATTATGGATATATGGTAGTGTAGCGGTAGAAGTGTTGAGACTAGGCCATTAGATTGACTTAACTCGCACAGATCAAAATCAAAATCGCCACCGCGCTTTATTGTTTCCAAAGGAATGGGAAAAGAGCGAATAACCCAAAAGAGGGGGAAAGATTCAAGGTAAGGGGGCTGGTTATACAAAGGGAAGGTATTAGCACCCTAAACATCTACGATACTCCGCAGGAACCTCTTTGTAAAATCTATATATTTTGGATATAAAATGTTGTATAAAATAGATGCTGGAGGTGAGAAAAGAAATATTTTTTATGATTTTTGCACCCGCCGCGGTTGCGAACCTTTAGTGCCTACGTACCACCTTTCGTGCAATAGGGTATCAGGGTACACACAGTTCACCTTTAAAAACTTAAAACATAAGTGTGTTAGTTAATTTTATGAGATAAGACATCATCGTCATTGTCCATGTGGAAAACATACTTACTACCCACAATCATGAGAAAGGAGAATTTGTGTCATCTCAAAGTGGAGGATATGGCTTGGATTTTAAAATCAACAATGCCTCACTCATCAACCGAGTGGAAAATATCTCTCTTCACTACATATTATAGAAGTATAGTTGTTTGCATCACTACAAGGATTGACAAGAGTCTAATCTTTTGAGAAAATTTTAAAGATAAAAGTCAAAGTGGCAAAATGGTTTGAATGAGATTGATTGACTTTTAGTCTTCTCACAAAAAATGTCAAGGTATTATTAAGTTGATTGAAGTTTATTTATGAAAATGTTTTGAAAATGCATGGACCTAAGTCCAAGTTTATTATGAAAGTGGTTCAAGTTTAAAAACAAGAATAGTTTTCAAAAGGTGGGAGAAGATTTTTGAAATTAAAGAAGATGGGAGGAGATGAAGGGACTATCCTAAAGCATAAGGTAAAAGATAAGGAAGAAGAACCATCTAACCAACAAGAAGCCAACACTTGACATTATGAGTAAAGATAGAATTCCCATTCGTTGGATTGAAATCAAGCAAGCAAATATACTAGACCTCTTGATAGAACCAAACTTCAAGTGTATTAAGTCTTCATAAAAATTGGGCAGAGTAACGGCTGTATACAAACGAATTCCAGATTACAGACAAAGTATGTAATTATAATAACTTGCACACAAAACAAAAAAAACAACCCAATGTCTTGAGGTAAACCTCAAGAACTCCAGACAAAATATAAATTAAGGTCACAAGGTCTCCGACATAGGCCAAGGTTTCTATTCCTAAGTCCAAGAAGTCTAATACTCCATAATGCCAAGGATAGTAACCAAACAGTCCAAGTAACATTAAAGTTTTTTATGGTTCATGTTGATTATTAAGTATCTTTAAAAGGAAAAGAAAAGCTCAAGTGAGCAAAATAAAAATGACATAAAAGTAAATGTGCAAGTGAACAAAGATGAAAATAGTATGAAATGTAAATGATAAAGTAAATGGTACATAAAGTAAAGAGCATAAAATAAAAGCATGAGATAAAGTCAATTGATAGAAGTTAATGGTTAGTTGAATATCCATATTGAAACTTGCATTTGGAACTCATTAGAGGATTGGTAGAACCAAAGCCTATCAACAACAAGTTGCATTTTCTTTTTGTCAAGTATATCATCCATTTAAGAATCCTCAAGACAACATTTAATGATCAATGATGTTTAAGTGATCCGCGTCGACCAAAATTGATGAAGATCCATTGGAAGATTGGTAGAACCAAAGCCTCCTAAAAATGAATCTCAATGTTATTGGATCAAAGGGTTCAAATTAACATGCTTGGGCTTGAAAACATAGTTTTGGGCCACGAATGATCATTTTCTCAAATCGGGACAAAATTTAGCGCTATGTTAAGCAATCGTAAGTGGACTTATGTAGAAGTCGCACCTATTTTGAGGCCGGTCAATAGCAATTTATGTACCTCGTGTTTGGATAAATGATATAGAGATCATTATCCATTAATATGTAGCACAAATAAAAAAGAAAGGGATGAGATGAAGAGGGAGGGGAATGATAAGCTAATTTGGTTCACTACCTCAAATTTCTTTCATCTTTAAATTCAATCACTCATCTCAATGGATTAAAGTACTAAATATATCATTAATCCAAAGCACCAAAAATGAATTAAATAATTCACTCTTAGGTAGATTTGAATTAATAAACATTTATCCAACTTCATCTACACCCAAAGTCTATTGAGTTTAAAGAGAAATTGGACATCTAAAGTTGTAATCCAAATCAACAATCAAAAGGAGTGAGTAGAAAAAGAGAGATGGATCAAAACAGCCCTAAAACAAGGCAGAAAACACATTTTAGCTCTGTTTGAATTGATTGAACTCTGGCAACAATCGATTGCATCAGTGCTTTTTTTCAAAAAAAATGTAAAATTGTCATGTGACAATCGATTGCGCTCTGGCAACAATCGATTGCACCCTATCAAAAACCGAAAATCAGCATTTCAAAAGGCCAAATTCTTGTTCAAACTTTTCATCAAACACCTTATGATCATGGATTTAATTGAGCACGGAAATTTCATCAAGTTATGAGAAAATGACACCAATGGAATCACAAAACAATGCTCAATGAATCAAATCCAAAGATCAACAAGAGATCACATTGTGAAAGATGAAGATCCAACTTACCAATGGTAGATCTTGAGAATTATCAAAACAACTTCAAGAATTTGCTTCAATTAAGCCCCAAGAATTAATTTCCCAAGCTTGGATGTAGAGAATTGATAGAGAAAAAGTGTTTGGATGAAGGTTTAGCTCAAAGATTAGTAAGCTTCAATGCAAAGCTTACTAACTTTTTTAGAAAATGGAGCTTTGAGTGAATTTGGTAGATGGAGGAAATTGAGAGATTTTTTAGCAAAGTGAATTTGGCTATCGAAAGCTTGAGATTTGAACGAAATGAGGGCTCTATTTATAGAGTTTTGGCTTGGGATTAGTGGTGGTTTTGAGTTTGGTTTGGGAAATGAAATTAGGCTTGGTAATTAATTCTTGGAGCCAAAATTTGAATTAATGATATATCTTTCAAAAAATGAAGAAAAATTGGAGCCAAAATTTGAATTAATGATATATCTTTCAAAAAATGAAGAAAAATTGGAGCCAAAATTTGAATTAATGATATATCTTTCAAAAAAAAAAGAAAAATTGGAGCCAAAATTGGAATTAATGATATATCTTCCAAAAAATGAAGAAAAATTGGAGCCAAAAAAATGACAAGCTTGAAATTGCTGATTTTTTAAATTTTCACTTTTTGCAATCGATTGCACTCTGGGAGCAATGGATTGCACCCTGTTCTTTTTTCAAAAAATGTGCAAAATGCACTTTGTGAAATCGATTGCACTCTAAGAGCAATCGATTGTACAGTGAAAAAAATGAAATTTTTTAATTATTTTTCTTTTGCAAATAGAGATTTTAGGGAAATAATACCGGAAAACCTCATTTGTCAAATGCTTTGACTCGGTACCTACAAAACAAAAATATACAAAGACAAAGACAATTTTTTTTTGTATTTTGATTAGAAGTTAGTCAACAACACATATACAAAATACACAACTAAGGTGCTTGGAGATTCCTCAAGAGCAAACTTAAAGATAGGAGATAGAAAAAGAGGAAGAACCAACCCTAATGTGATATTGTTATGATCGAGTTGATATGATATGATAGGGGAATCTTAGGGGGGGAAATTGGGGTACAACAGTTGCCCTTATTTAAGTGTCTTCTATCTGGAGATACGAAGTTTAAAATCTTCGTGTCGACGTGATTGAAGATACTTAAATATAAAAACAAGCCCTATTTTTGGCCCTAAGATACCATGCAATGCTTATGATTGTGACTGCAGATGAACAAGTCTAAAGGGACGCAAGACACCACTAGGGATGTAGGAAAGGAAACAAGAATCAAAAGAGAAACCTGACCAGGAAAATAAATCACTGGTGAACAAAATACTCGACTCTATTGAGGTAAAACCCAAATAGGAGATAAGGCATCAACTCATCCAATGAGGAAAGACAGTAAAGGATAAGAGTGATCGACCGATAACTGTGAACTACGAACTCAAAAGTTGAAGGTAGAAGACCAAAAAGATACTGACTCATAGATGACGGTAAACTACCAACTCAATAGTTTAAGGTAGAAGATCAAAAAAGATATTGACTCACAGATGACGGTAAACTACCAACTCAATAGTTGAAGGTAGAAGATCAAAAAGATACCAACTCACAGATGACGGTAAAAGATTAAAGGATACACCAACTTTCACTGAAGGTGAAAAGAAAAGAATAACACCAACGTTCACTAAAGGTGAAACTACCGAAGTTCACTGAAGGTAAAGAGAAAAGAATAATACCAACATTCACAGAAGGTGAACTACCAACGTTCACTTAAGGTAGAAAGAGAAGATGACACCGACGTTCACTGAAGGTAGAAGAATAAAAAGACACCAACATTCACCAAAGGTGAAAACTACCGACGTTCACTGAAGGTAGAGAGAGGAAACATAACAATAACACCAACGTTCACTGAAGGTGAACTACCAATGTTCACCGAAGGTAGAAAAAATAATAACACCAATGTTCACTGAAGGTGAACTACCAACGTTCACTGAAGGTAGAGAGAGAAAACATAACACCAACGTTCACTGAAGGTGAACTACCAACGTTCACAGAAGGTAGAAAAAATGACACCAACGTTCACTGAAGGTAGAAAAAACGACACCAACGTTCATTGAAGGTGAACTACCAATGTTCACTGAAGGTAGAGAGAAAAGAATAATAACAATAATAAGTTTCCCAAAATCATGACGTTTCACCTAGAACGGGTCTTAACTTCTTCTTTACCTAAGGCATTTCGCCTGGAAAGGGTAATATATAAGTTGTCTCAAATAAAGAGACTACCACTTATAAAGATTTCTCAACGAACTGTCTCTGTCATATTGAAAAGACTTGCCATCCATTGAAGTAATTTGACATTGAACTGCAAACTATCCACTCATAGAGAAGATAGCAAAAAAAAGTAACGTCGAATTTTACGGGGAAGTACAAGTTGCTCAAATAAAGGGACGTGCTACTTGTTGTTATGGGAAGGATTGTAAAAATGACTTCCTGGGGAAAGAAATGTGGCTTCCTGGGGAAATAAATACGACTTCCTAGGGAAAGAAATATGGCTTCTTGAGGAAATTCCAATATATTCCTACTAAGGAGATAAAGTCTTCTCATGCCAAAATAAATGCACATTCTCAAACTAGGGCTCAAAGCTTACAAAAATCCAAAGTAATAATATTGCTGGGAACCAAAGATTCAAACCAGAAATAAACTGGAATGAAACAGTCAACCAAAATACATCCTTTGAGAAATAAACTCAAGAGGGAAACCTAAATCATCCAGACAAAGATCTGTACAGGAAGGCTAAAGCAAAAATCTTCCACGAGGGATAGCCCAGTGGGGAAATTGGAATAATATACACTTTCTTCTTAAGGTTGGTACTCTATTGGAGAGAGGATAACACAACTCTACAAAACAGGGTAATATGGTAATAGAAAATTAATGAATGCAAGTGAGCAATGATTTGCTAAATTCAACTATGCATGATGTATGTATGAATGCATGAGTGTTATCGTGTATATGCTGACAAAACCAACTCGGGTATCATCAATACTCAGTTAAATCACATCCAAGACAAAGATTCCATAAGAAAGTAAGCACCAACTGAGGAAACAAAATCCTATTTTGCGGCTTAACTTCACTGGAAAGGAACATAATCCGAAAATAATTACATCATACCAATAAATCAGTACAGGGATATAACATCCTCCTCCAAGCTTCACCGGGGGATATCACACGGACTTCAACGGGGAAAACAAATGTTTTACAGTATGTACTTCTACTGGGGATTGCAATATTGATTTCAATAAGGAAGATGAAAACCATATTGTCAAAACATCAACTGAGGATCTCGTGCTGATTTTATTGGGGAAATATCATACGGACCTCACTAAGGGGATAGTGCCTCATTGTCGAGATATCAACTGGAGACCTCGTGCTGGCTTTATTGGGGAAATGTCATACAGACTTCACTAAGGGAGATAGTGTCTCATCGTCGAGATATCAACTGAAGACCTCGTGTTGACTTCATTGGGGAGGACAACACCACCTCGTCGAGGGGACACCAAGATACATTCTTAAATATTGAGAGTAAATATTGCACTAACTTCTATGGGGAGAAAGTATGAAACCTCATGGGGATAACAACTTGGGGAGTTAAGAAGTCAAACATTACAGCAATAAATCACACTTATGGGGATTTTAAATCAAACCCAGCATTGGCGGGTGAAAACCCAAAAGGTTGACAATTGTCTCAACACTTCTTAGAAAAGATATTTCCCTGGCCTAGTTTCCTGGGGAATAAATACCAACAATAATGCCAACACTGCAAAAAGAGTGACATTTTGAAAATAGTTCCATATCAGCACACCAAGGGAATATGAACTTTTGTCATATGAGGGAAGACTTCATTGGGGAATCTGGGTTAGAGACTTCAGACCATGAAAACCCAAAATCAAAAATGAACCAAGACTTGACTGGGGACAATGGGATCACAAACTTGATATTGCATCATACATCAATTGGTATCATCTCCAACTATCTGAGAAACACAAGAAAATCATGCACATATCAGCAGAAACAACCTGAAATAACCTTCATGGGGGAAACGAAACTTCCCAAAATTATTAGAGTTCATCCATTCTTGGGATCACCACTTTTGTTTTTCTCTTGAGTCATAAAGTCTAAAGTAAAAGTTATTTGTAAATTCTTTTCGAGAAACAATTTTGTTATTTAATCTTTTCGCTTCGAAAATTACTATCAATAATAAATGAAGTCTTTATAGGTAGAATAAAATAAGAATTACAAATAATTGGATAAAAGCTCAAATTTTATTAATAGAATGGTAGTCTGCGAATGGTGAGACTCCATGGATGATTACAAAGTTTGGAAAATGTAAATATGTAATGGAAAAGATACATTGAAATACAATGACCACTATTCTCCCTAACAACTTTGAAATCCTGAGCAGCAGCTTCTGTTGAAGTATGGTGAGGATCCAAGAAGATTGTTACTTCAATGATCAAGTCTTGTATGATGTAGTTACTTGCCAAGAAAGTCCCTAACTTTTTCCTAAGTTTCCCTTGCAAGTTTTCAACTTAGTAGGAAAATTTATTCTCTTTATGTCTCTAATTTTTGCCTAGACCGCCCTTTCGGGTTTTTGGCCTACCGAGATGCTCCTTTTTGTCTAAGCCGCCCTTTCGAGTTTTCGACTTAGCAAGTTGTTCTTTTATTTCTTTAGGCAAAGTATTTCTTGACTGCATCAGCATCATGGGACGTGGGAACTACTCGCCATCCATAGTTTCAAGAATTAATGCACCGCCAGAGAAGGCTTTCTTGACAACGTATGGGCCTTCAAAATTGGGAGTCCACTTGCCCCTAGAATCAGTGTTAAAAGACATGATCTTCCTGAGCACGAGGTCGCCTTCTCTAAATTCACTAGGTTTGACCTTCTTATCAAATGCTTTCTTCATTCTCTTCGGATATAACTGCCCATGACACAAAGCCGTCATTCTCTTCTCTTCAATCAAATTCAATTGGTCAAACTTGTTCTGGACCCATTCAGTCTCTGGTAACTTGGTTTCCATTATCACACGTAAAGAGGGAATCTCAACCTCGATTGGGAGCACTGCTTCCATACCATACACAAGGGAAAACGGGGTTGCTCTTGTTGAAGTGCGGATAGATGTCTGATATCCATGTAGATCAAAAGGGAGCATTTAATGTCAATCTTTATAAGTAACAACCATCTTCTGGATGATCTTCTTGATATTCTTATTAGCAACTTCAACAACCTCATTCATCTTTGTCCTGTACGGAGATGAATTATGATGGACAATCTTGAATTCTTCACAAAGTTTGGTCATCATCTTGTTATTCAGATTTGAGCCATTGTCGGTGATAATTCTGCTTGGCACACCATACCGACATATCAGATTATTCTTAATGAAGCGCACTACCACCTGCTTAGTAACATTAGTATATGAAGCAGCCTCCACCCATTTGTTGAAGTAATCAATGGCTACCAAGATAAAATGGTGTACATTCGATACTTTGGGTTCAATCATTCCAATCATGTCAATATCCCCACATAGAGAAAGGCCATGGGGAAGAAATAACATTGAGAAGTGTCGGAGGCACGTGAATTTTGTCCGCATAAATCTGGCATTTATGGCACTTCTTTGCAAATTTGTAATAGTCAGATTCTATTTTCAGCCAATAATAACCTTCCCTTAGCATCCTCTTAGCCATTGAATGTCTATTGGCATGAGTGTCATAGGAAACTTCATGAATTCCATGCATCAACATGTCTGCTTTGTGTCTATCCATGCATCTGAGCAAGACCATGTCATAATTTCTCTTGTACAACACATTTTCACTGAGGAAGAAACTACCATCCAATCTTCTCAATATCTTTCTATCTTTATTCGATGCACCAATCGAATATTCCTGCGTCTGGAGAAAATGCTTGATATCATAACACCAAGGTTTCTCATCTGCTACTTCCTCTGTTATAAACACATGAGCAGGCCTATCCAGTTGTTGAACTATAATTCTAGGTATATCATTCAAAGTATTCACTTGATACATAGAAGCCAGAGTTGCCAAAGCATCGACCATTTGATTTTTGTCTCTGGGGATGTGATGGAATTCAACCTTATTAAAGAAGGGTAACAATATTCTAGCATAATCTTTGTAAGGGATCAAGTCGGGATGACGAGTATCCCAATCTCCTTTAATCTGATTTACTACCAAAGTTGAATTTCCATACACATATATAATTTTAATTCGGAGATCAATAGCTTCCTCGAGACCCATGATGTAAGCCTCATACTCTACCATATTATTGGTGCAATCGAATGTCAACTTTACAGTAAAAGGTATATGCGATCCATGAGGAGTGATGATCACAACACCAATTCCTTTACCATAAGCACTCACAGCTCCATTAAATATCATGCTCCAATGAGACTCAGGATTAGGACCTTCCTCAAGTAATGGTTCATCACAATCTTTCACTTTCAAAAACATCACATCCTCATCAGGGAAATCATACTTCACAGACTGATAATCATCAACTGGCTGGTGAGCAAGATAATCTGCCAACACGCTGCTTTTAGTAGTTTTTGAGTGCGGTATTCAATGTCATATTCAGATAACAGCATTTGTCAACGGGAAATTCTCC
Source organism: Vicia faba (assembly GCA_948472305.1). Lineage (NCBI taxonomy): Eukaryota > Viridiplantae > Streptophyta > Magnoliopsida > Fabales > Fabaceae > Vicia > Vicia faba. The sequence continues at coordinate 378,700,651 of OX451741.1, read as the reverse complement.
AAGAGCAGGCTTTTCAAAAATGTACTTGATTGGATCCATTTTGGAGATCAACAAAGTGGTATGATTCAACATATACTGCCACAAACGTTTTGCCGCCCAGGCCATAACACAACATGTCTTTTCCAACATAGAATACCATGACTCACGATCAATAAACTTTTTACTGAGATAATAAATGGCATAATCTTTCTTCCTTGTTTCATCTTGTTGTCCCAGAATATAGCCCATGGAATTATCTAACACTATCAAATACATAATCAATGGTCTTCCTTCAACAAGAGGGAGCAAGATAGGAGGTTTAAGTAGATATTTTGTAATACTTTCAAATTCCCTTTGGAAGTCATCTGTCCACACACTACCTTGATCTTTATTTAACAACTTAAAGATCAGTTCACATGTTGTAGTCATGTGGGAAAAGAATTTGGAGATGTAATTCAAACGCCCGAGGAAACCTCTGACTTGCTTTTCAATTCTCGGCGCTGGCATTTCTTGAATTGCTTTGACTTTAATAGGGTCAACTTTAATCCCTCTTTGGATGAAAATGAAACCCAACAATTTCCCTGATCGAACACCGAAGGTACATTTATTTGTATTCAAGAGGAGACGATACTTCCTCAAACGCTGAAACAATTTCAACAAATCTTCTACATGCCCTTCTTCAGTCTGGGATTTAGAAATCATATCATCAACATATACCTCAATTTCCTTGTGCATCAGATCATGGAATAGGGTTGTCATAGCCCTCTGGTACGTTGCACCAGCGTTCTTCAACCCGAAGGGCATCACTCTGTAACAGAATGTTCCCCAGGGTGTGATAAACCTTGTTTTTTCCATGTCCTCATGAGTCATCCTTATTTGATTATATCCAGAAAATCCATTCATGAAAGAGAAAACTTTTAATTTTGTTGTGCTATCCACTAACATATCAATGTGTGGCAATGGAAAATCATCTTTTGGACTAGCTTTACTTAGATCTCTGTAATCTATGCACATGCGAAGTTTTACGTCTTTCTTAGGTACTGGGACAATATTGGAAAACCACTGAGGGTACACTGACGTCACAAGAAAACCAGAATTAATCTTCTTCAGAACTTCTTCTTTGATTTTTACTGCCATATCTGGGTGAGTTCTTCGCAACTTCTGTTTGATTGGCGGGCACTCTGGCTTCAGCGGTAAATGGTGCTCTACAATATCTGTATCTAAACCAGGCATATATTGGTATGACCAAGCAAAGATATCCACATACTCTTTCAACATCTCAATCAACTTGTTCTTCACATCAGGATGTAGCAATGCTCCAATCTTGACTTCCTTCGGGTCTTCTTCTGAACCCAAATTGATTACTTCCAATGGCTCTTTATATGGATGAATGGCACTCTCATCATGCTTAAGCAACCGTGAGACCTCTTCTGGAATCTCATCATAGTCTTCTTCTTCGGCCCCATACACAGGACATTCAAAGCTGGGAGAGGGTGCATGGTTATTGTATTCAACGGGTTTTTTAATTTATCTGCACATATGATTTATGATTGCTTTTAGAAACTGACACATATAACAAGTGATTATGCAGATTCAATTTCAATTATTATTTATTTTGAAAGGTTTTTTCTGATTACCATTTTCCAAGAAAAAGCAGAAAATAAAAAACACAATTTGGGGAACAAATACAACTTTTATTATTGATTTTAAAAATCAAACAAACATATAAGCCCATACAATATCAATACTTTCACCATGGGCGAATTGAAAGCTTTTCAAAAAGATTAACAAAAATAAATAACTTTGAGATATGTATGCAAGAGGGAACATCAATGGTGATCTAGTTCTGAACCCTAACTCTGTGCGTCACATAATTTGGCATTTCTAGCTTTGCTTCATCTTCCACAATGGCATTAATCCCGGAAACAGTTGGATAAAGATAATCCCCGCTATGACAGATATCCTGATACTTGCCTGTAGCAGACTTCGGAATCATGTTCTTACCTTTATCATTCTTCACAGATGTTGTACCCCAAAATTTTCCCTCTCATTTTATCAAGATTACTCATCACAAGACTCTCTGAACTCAAGACCAAGCTAGGGTTTGCTCTGCTCAAGACATCTCCTTGCATTGTTGACCTAAATTAGGGTTTGAGTTTGCACAAGGAATTTTGGACTTCTAATGATCAATGTGACTTTCATGCTTCATGTTGGACTTATAAGTTTTCTCATACCAAGTTTCAAGCTTTGAAATAAACTTTTGCCCAGTCAATTGGACAGTTGACCTAAAAATCAACTATATTGGGGAAAAAGTCAACTGTGGGCAATTTACAGTCAAACCTCATAAATTTTGATCCATATCAACATTATAAGCTCATATGAACCATTTGATCAAATTTGGACCACAACTCCTCAAGAAATTTGATCATATCATCAAAAGGGCCAAATGGTCATTTTTAGGGTTTTGACTGCAGAAGAGCAATTTCTGACTTTTTGACCTAGCCAATGGAAAATTGGGTTCAATCATGGATTCAAGGACTCAATGGCATCATCTTGACCTATTCATAAGGTTCAAAAGATCTCAATTGCATTGGATTGACAGCATAATTTTTCAGTCAACTGATCAAAATTTGACTTTACACTGAAAAGTCAAACTTTGACTTTTTGGTCAAAATCAAGTGCCAAGGGTCATTTTTCATCAAGATGTGTCAAAACATGAAGCTTGTTCATCAAGAAACCCAATTTTGCAAATTAGGGTTTAAGATTGAAAAATTTCCTAACTTAGAATTTTTCTAAGTTATGAAATTTTCTTATTTTTTCCCAACTTTGCCCAACATTTTCACCATGATGCAATTGGATTCAAACAAAACTTCCAACATGAAAGTTGTAGTCCTCCACAAAATCTACAACTTTTATACACAAAGTTTTCTCAAAATAAGCTTGGATCTCAAGTTATGATTTTTGGAACAAGGGTCCATGAAACTTTTAACTTAGTGAAATTTTGCCCTAGTTTAGGCAGGATTTTGACCTATCTTCAAGGAAATTTTTCACCTAGTTCCACTTGGAATCTCAGAATGCATTTCAAATATGGATTGTAGAGCATGTTACAATGTTTCCAAAATGTCCAAGAACTCTCCAAAATCGTTTGTGGTTAGGGATAATCGAAGGTTTGAATTTGGCAAAAACTAACTTTTGATCCATGGCATTTTCATGTTGATACAAGTTGCAACTTCTGTCCAGCTTCATTTGTAATTGATTACAGGTCCCTAAACCCTTTCATACTCAATAATTAAATGCAAATCCATTGGTTTGAGGCTTTGTTCTGATCATGGAAGGATTACACAAGAGATTAATTCAAAAATAGCAAAAAGGCAACATTGCCATTTTTGTCAAATTTGCTTTATGTCAAATTACATTCTTGAGCCTTGAACAAAATCTGGTACAACAAACAATATCCACAAACTGAGGGGGCCAAGATCATAAAGTGAAAGCTGGTAGATAGCCTGTATAGGCCTGTCTTGCATCATTTCTTACTTTTGCTTAAAATACAAGTAAACTTGCCAAAAAGCCACAACTGGCATATCTGTTATAACCAACTCTTGCAAGAATTGGAGACAAGTTTTTGACATTGACTTGAGCCAGAAACACGAGCCCTCCATCCCTCAAACACTCCTAAACATAAAAAGACCTTCCTTTTGCAAAATAGGGCACTCCCTGCAGTTTCACTTCCATCTCACAAGTTACTCGTGCATTTTGCCCCAAACTTGTTCCAATACATTCCACATAATCTATCCAAGCTATCCCAATCATTGGCCACTGACTGTAACTCCATTTACAAGCTTCACCATTTCTGTTTTCATCTTGTGCAGGTTGAGTTCTACAAGCTTGTTCAAGCACATCCAAGGCAAACTAGGCATTGGGGAAGGTTAGAGGAAGTTCAAGCAAGCTCCCAAGCATCTCAGGCCTCACTGAAAAGCTCCACATTACCATACACGAGTTCAACTGAAACAGGTTTTTGTCAACTTCCTATCTCTCTATTTAGGACTCATTAGGCTTAGGTTTGTGAATAAAAAATGTAGTACTCATAGCCATGAAGCTGTACATATGCTTAAATTTCATTTAAGTTAATTGTGTTAAGAGAATTTGATTCATGAACTTCCTGAAAAAGTTAGATTAGAAATTAGGGCCAGAGAAATTCTCTCTGGTCTTTGAGAGTTAGATTAAGTTCTTTATATGGTTGAAATCATCTAGAAAAATGCTATAACTTTGGTGTTATGACTTTTTGCATTAGAGCACGTATGCAGGTTTTCCATATTTGAATCAGGCGCGCGTGTTTTTGTTTGACAAAGGTTGAAGATGAAGTTCAGTGGGCTGGGCTTGGTTCTAGCTTTGTTTTTGACACCCCCTTTTTACTGATTGCACCTCCCTGGCCCATTTCTTTATATTTTTGAATTTTTTCTATTTATTTTTCATTTCTGATTTTATTTTATTATTTTCTAAACATAAAAAATATTAAAAACATTTTCATAAATTTTCACATTTTATTTTGTATTTTTTATTATTTTTTCTAACATGAAAATAATTTTTTAGATAATATACCTTTATTTTATTTAATAAAAACTTGAAAATAATACATAAAAATATTATACCTTTATTTTTTATTATTTATACTTAAATAATATTTTTTCTAATATATCTTCTTTTTTGTTTTATATTTGTACATATTTCATTATTTTATTATTTTATTATACATAAATAATATAATTAATATATATACTTTCTTAAAGAAAATTAGGGTTTTTACCCTTAATAAAAAAATAATCTTTTATTTCTATTTTTGTAATACATTAAATATTTTATTTTTACATACATAAAAATAAACAAAAACATTTTTTGCATATTCATAATATTTTGCATATTTATTTAATTGACCATTTAAATACTTGCCTATTTACTTATTTGTACCATTTATTCAATTTGGATGTAATAGTAAATATTAGGGTTTTATTTTCTTGCAAATACTCCCCCATTCAAAAATGTATCCCCCTCCCCATATCAATGTTGTAATAGCTTAGGTTTATTTTTCAAATATACCATGTTAGAGATTAGGGTTTGTATGCAAATGTCCAAAATCAAAACAAATAGCTTGACTAATACAAAGACAAAAAGCATGTAAATTGACAACACAATGCACACATGCACCCTTAGGGTTTCATCCACTTGTTGCCTTGAAAATGGCCATGTTATGCATGTTGAGTATCTTGGCAAAACAAAAACAAAACAAAAGATCATAGTCCCTCGATGATGCTATCTTGGTTGCCTATACAAAATGATCTAGTCCCTCAAAAATTTGCTAAAGATACTTAGCACAATTGCTATCATGATCCATACGATGACCCGCGCCTGTCCCGTTTAACATCCAAACACAAGGTTGTTTACCAAATACAATGGTAAAACAACACTGTCAAAAGGGTTAAAACTGTGTAGGAAAGATCTTTGAGTAAAATAGGGTAGACAACTCTTAGTTACTTGATCAGAACTTGCAAAAACATCCTTGCTATTTTCAAACACACTTCACAACACAATTTCAAAACATTTCCCAACTTTCAAACAATCAAACATTGAAATATCTTTTCAAAAGACTAACACCTTTGTATATATTCAAACAAGAATCATTACAAAGGTTGCCACAATGATGGCCTCTTTTCAAAACATTTTCAAAACCACACACAAAGCACCATTTCAAACAATTGAAAAGCAAAAGCAAGTGATCTAAACAAGTAACTAAGAGCCCATGGATAACCATGGATGAAAAGGGTGCTTGCACCTTCCCTTTTCATAATCTACCCCCCGAACCCAAGAAAACATCTCAAAGGTCTTTCCTGTGCTTTTTGACCTTTCCTTTGGATAAAATAAAAAGTCGATGGGGACTCTTGCTAAACTGAAACATTTGCGAACACAAACGCAAAACCTCAAGTCAGTTCTCCCACCGCATCACAGAACTGGCGACTCTGCTGGGGAGAATTCTAAAAGTGGGGTTACCTTAGGGTTTTGATCACCTTTACATGCTTATCTTGTTTGCTTTAATTGTTTTACATTTGGTTCTCTTGTTTGGGTTTGAATCCTCCATCCGGATTTGGGAAACATTCATAGGTAAATAGAAATACGTTGTGGAAACTGTGCGGGGTATACCGACATGGTTGAAGCAATAGCTATATTAGTGCGACATATTTGTGGGTATAGGTAGCCTTTGATTCAATCAAAGAGAATACGGGGCCGCTGAGTGGTGTCATGAAGCACTAATGGACTTTTAGAACCTTTACTTGACTATCTTGGCCTTATTAAGGGTAGTGAGATGACCAACTTTGGTGCAGTCCGAAGTTGGTAGATACTCGATACTACACTCATTGAGGGTTGTTTTCTTGGAATATTTTGGTCGCCAGTTAAGTGGCTAAACTGAAACAATGAACACAGAAAATAATCCAGTGATATTGAGCTCCTTAGAACCCGGTTACTATTTATAGGACAGGTTGAGCCAACTAAACTTCGAGAGGGTACTTACCTATGAAACCCCATGCAAGCCTGAAACTAGGATCTTGTGTGATTTGCTTGTACATATACTTGTGCATACATCATGAACATCATAAAGCATCATACGCATCCACTAACCATTTCAAGGGTTTGGATCTTCATCTTTTTTCCTGTTTTGTAGGTAATGGAATCACTCCGCAGAAAAACAATCCAGGTCAACCTTGTGAGAATCCCTCCTCTACTCAAGGAGCTTGTTTCCAAGATTCCAGAGAATTCTCCCTTCAGTGAAATACATGGTAGACTTCTCAACTTGGTCAACTCCAACATTGAAGAAGACATGGTGAAAGTTCTCTTCCAGTTCTTTGACCCCCTACACCATTGCTTGACATTTCCTGATTACCAACTAGTACCTACTTTGGAGGAATTTTCTCAACTCCTGAGGATTCCTATTCTCCATTAACTACCTTACAACGGTACGGAAAGAGAACCAAAGCCTGAAGATGTTGCTCAAGCCTTACACTTGCAACCATCTGATATCAAAGGTCATTGGGAAACCAGAAGTGGTGTCAAGGGTTTCTTGGCAAAGTTTCTGTTTGAGAAGGCACAAGAATGCTGGAATTCTCTAGATCTGCAAGCTTTTGAGGAGATTGTAGCACTTCTCATCTATGGGTTGGTCTTGTTCCCAAACCCTGATCAGCTTATAGATGTGAATGCTGTCAAAATTTTCATATCTCGGAATCCTGTGCCTACATTGCTTGGGGACATCCTACACTCATTTTACACGCGAACAATAAGGAAAAGAGGTGTTCTCATGTGTTGTACTCCTCTTCTAGAAAGGTGGTTTATTTCTCACCTTCCCCAGCCAGTCTTGAAGAATGAACAAGGCTTGAGGTGGTCGCAACGATTGATGACTCTTACACATTCTGATGTTCATTGGTGTTCTCGGTCCATAGAAAATGTCATCATCATTGATCATTGTGGGGAATTCCCTAATGTCCCACTACTTGGCATTAGGGGAGGCATTACCTACAACCCCTGTTTGGCTCTGAGACAATTTGGGTATGCCCGAAGGGATGGCCCACATGACATGCTGATTCAAGACTTGGTTTTTTACTTCGACAACGACGCTCAAGGACTTCGACAAAGGTTTATCCGAGCTTGGAGGATGCCCAACAAAGTGGACAGTAAGACACTGAGACACAAGAATTCCATCCCCCTTGAGCCTTACCTCAAGTGGGTACGAACCCGCGCCCAGAGTCTTATGATGCCTTACCCTTACATTCTCCATGTGATCAAAGAGCCTGTTACGGAAGGAGAGGCTCCATACACCCTTCTACATCCTGACATGCCAACATCATTGGAAGATTTGCAAAAAAGTTGGATACAGCTCAAGGAAGAACGGAATACTTTTGAAGCCAGCTTCTACGCCAGTGAGAAGAAGGTTTTGGAACTTACTCGTCGTCTTCATGAAGAGAAGACTCTCAACACCTACATCGCACCAAAGAGGATGCGCAATGTCTTTTTACATTAGAATTTTGCAATATTTTTCCCATGGGGCATTTATGTACTAACAAAATTCTTCTTAATATGACGTGTGTTCTTTTTGTTTGCAACAACTTTGAATTTCTGAATCCTTGAATGCATTACATGAATACATATCATTCATCATATGCATAAACAGGTCTTCACACTAGGTTTCCTTATCTCTCTGCTGTTTATTTCCGCAAGATGGATATAGAGCAGACGGTCAAAGATCTACAAGCACATAATTCGTAGTTCCAACAACTTCTCATGACCTTGGCAAAGGGTCAAGAGGACCTTAAAGCACTGTTAGAGAAGGAAAAGGAAAAAGAAAAGGAGAAAAATAAAAAAAGAGTTGGTGTGGCCACTATGGGAAGAAGATTTGAGAACCAAGATAGAAGAGTCCTAGATTTCCCCTCAACGTCTGATGAAGGGGTTGGCAAAGGAAAGGGAGTTGCGGTACCCTCCGAGTCTGAGGTTGAAGAAGAAGAAGAAGAAGAGGATGAAGATTACTCTGAGCAGCAGTACCTTCCTGCAGACGACAAGTATAAGAATCTGGAAGAGCGGTTGGCAGCTATGGAGGTACAAAGAGTACCTGGGCTGGATTTCGAGGAGCTAGGATTGGTTGTTGGGGTTGTGATTCCCCCCAAATTCAAGGTGCCTACGTTTGCTAAATACGATGGTTTGTCTTGTCCGAAGATGCATCTACGGTCTTACGTCAGAAAGATCCAACCTCATTCTTCTGATAAGGATCTGTGGGTCCACTTTTTTCAAGATAGTCTTTCGGGTACACAATTGGACTGGTTCTACCAGCTTGAGAGGGCTGACGTACACAATTGGGAGGATCTGGCTGCTGCCTTCTACATACAATATCAATATAACACACACTTAGCACCTACTCGTACTCAACTACAGAGTATGGGTATGGTCTCTAATGAAGGTTTAAGGAGTATGCCCAGAAGTGGAGGGACTTGGCTGGAAGGGTGCAGCCACCATTGTCTGAAAGAGAGCTGGTTGATATGTTTTTGGGGACGTTGTCTGGTCCATTATTTAATCACCTGATAGGGAGTACATCGTCGGGGTTCACTGAATTAATTCTGACTGGTGAAAGGGTCGAAGTTGGCATCAAGAGCGGTAAAATTCAAAAGGATACATCTGCTTCTACCGCCGTCAAAAAACCTTTTCCAGCCAAGAAAGAGGTGTCAGCTATTTACTCTTAAAAAGGTCGAGGAAGAGTGGAGCGCCGGCCAACGGTGGGGGCTGTAATGATCCAAAAGACTGCAGCTGATCAGCCTAGAAATGATCAACCAAGAACCAACCAACAAAGAGGGGGAAGGCCTGCTAGGCAGTTCACCAAAATAAACATGACGCCTGCCCAGGTTCTCCCCCATCTCTTGAAGCTAAACCTTACAACCTTGAGAGATCCGCCACAAAATCCGAATACAACTTCTCCTTTTTACCATGCCAATGCTAAATGTGCTTATCATTCTGACGGCATAGGGCACGACACCAACAACTGTTGGGCCCTCAAAAACAAGATCTATGATTTAATAGATGCCAAGGAGGTGGAGTTTGACGCACCTGAAAAACCTAATGTGATATCCGGCCCAATGCCAAAGCATGGTCACAGTGCCCATGCTATTGAAGAGGATTTATATGTTGCTGCTGTTGATGACTTAATGACCCCTTTGCCAATGATCAAGATGAATTTGTTGAAAGTCGGGATTTTCCCAGGTTGTGAAAAAGATTGTTACCTTTGTTCGACCTTGCAATTCGACTGTCCGCTATTGAAGTCAGGCATCCAACGCCTGATGGATAATCAAGAAATCCTCTTCAAGAAAACTCATGTTACTCTTGTTACTCCAATCAATGATGTTGCTATAATCACCATTTTCGACAATCTTTCCAAGGTCTCCAAAAGACCTGTTAAGATTACACCTGATCCAAAGTTTGTACCACTGAAAATTACTATGTTGGGGCCTATCTCATACAAGTCCAACAAGACAATATCGTGGAATTATGGAGGAGAGATCTTCTACCACGGTGTTAAGCAGATTGAATCAATGGAAGAGAATTTCGATGAAGAAACTCCTGACATAGGAAATATTGCGGGGACGAGTAAGATCACTCGTAGCGGAAGAATCTTCTCTTCGGAGATTGCTCCTCCAATGGAAATCTTCAGACCCTCAAGTGCTCTTGTTCCAGTCAAGATATCTGTGCGAAGTCCAGTGATTGAAGAAATTGTTACTCCCGAAGTTGTACCCTCTGCTGTTACTGCTGATAAAGGTAAGGGGATCCAAGAAGCGCCCTTCAGGACGAGGGCTCAGTCTTTGGTCATTCCCGAGACCACCCAAAAGGAAATGAAGGAAATTTTAAAAATAATTAAGAAAAACGACTATGATGTCGTAGAACAACTAGGGCAAACCCCTTCAAAAATCTCCATGCTGGCCCTATTTCTCTATTCCGAGGCTCATGCCAAAGCCTTGATCAAATTCCTGAAGACTGTGCACGTGCCTCAAGAAACTTTTGCGGATCCGTTTCAAGAGTGTGTAGCTAGCCTTACAGCCGACAATGGTCTTGGCTTCTCTGATGTCGATCTAACATCTAAGGGAAGAAAGCATAATGATGCGCTGCATGTCTCGGTGGAATGCAGAGGGACCACACTTGCTCACGTTCTGGTTGATATTGGGTCGTCTTTAAATGTCCTACCAAAGAAAGCATTGGACAGATTGGACTGTGAAGGTTTGACCTTAAAGCCCAGCAATATCATTGTAAGAGCCTTTGATGGTTCTAAGCGGATGGTCCACGGGGAAGTGGACATCCCAATTAAGGTGGGTACAGAAATTTTCAATTCTACATTTTATGTGATGGACATTCGTCCTTCATATTCTTGTTTGCTGGGAAGACCTTGGATCCACAATGCTGGGGCAGTCACTTCTTCTCTACACCAAATGCTCAAATACCCAGTCCAGGATAAAATCATAATAGTTCATGGTGAGGAGGAGTATATGATAAGCCACCTTAACTCTTTTAGCTATGTGGAGTTAGATGGTGAATTCATAGAAACACCTTTCCAACACTTTGAAGAGGTTTCTCCTAAAGTTGCGACAGCTAAGACAATGACTCATGTACCCATCATTACCAAGCCTGTGTCCCGGATGTCATCCCTTAAAGATGCGAAGGCCGTGATCGAGGAAGCAGGAAGTATAGTGTGGGGTCAGCTACCAGATTTTCCCTTCAAGGCAGATAAGTTCGGTTTGGGTTTCACTGCTGCTAGTCAGAAGGCTGTGTGTCGCTCCCGGGCTGGAGGACCACTATTAAAGATCACTCATCATGGAGTTCATGCTTTGGAAGATGTTGAAGATGAGAGCAATTTTGAAGATTGGATTTTCCCAACCATTGAAGGAGGACTGAACAACTAGGAGGCGAAAGACTTCGTTCCCATTACTTTCATCAATCAGTAATTTATCTTTTGAACATTTTACGTTGGTCTGTAATAATTTTTGAACAATTTGTACACTCTTTTTGCCTTATGCCTTACCCGGGGCATATAGGTCCATTTGTAAGGGCTTGATTTCTTCATTTTCATATGCCATTTTTAATGAATCATGGACGTTTTCATCTATAAACTTTTGTGTTCATTTTCTTTCTTTTTACATTTTATTTTGTTTAAAGGTGGCTATCCCTTACACACACCCACACTCACAAAATGCAGGTACCCGTCCACTCCAGATTCCATGGGTAACAATTCTGCTATGGCCTTCAGTGACTCTGAAGATCTGGTCAATCATGCCGAATACGAAGGTGATGAAGACTGTGAAGTGCCTGGAGAGTTGGCTATACTTCTACAACAGGAAGAAAGGGATATTTTGCCCCATGAAGAGCTGTTAGAGACTATCAACTTGGGTACTGCCGAAGACAGAAAAGAGGTTAAAATGGGTGTCAACCTGGAGCCAAGTGTCAAAGAGCGCTTAGTTCAGCTGTTGAATGAATATGTTGAGATCTTCGCCTAGTCCTACGAAGACATGCCAGGACTCGATACAAATATTGTGGTTCACCGTCTCCCTACAAGAGAAGACTGTCCACCAATTAAACAGAAAGCTCGCCGAATGAGGCCCGATATGTCTGAAAAGATCAAAGCCAAAGTGATGAAGCAGTTCAACACCGGGTTTCTTGCTGTTACTTCCTATCCATAATGGGTTGCTAACATTGTGCCCGTGCCTAAGAAGGACGGAAAAGTGAGAATATGCATGGATTACAGAGACTTAAACAGGGCTAGCCCTAAAGATGACTTTCCACTACCGCACATTGACATCTTGGTTGACAATACAGCTCAGCATAAGGTTTTTTTCCTTCATGGACGGATTTTCAGGGTATAACCAGATCAAAATGGCCCCCGAAGACATGGAGAAGACTACTTTTGTTACGCAGTGGGGTACCTTCTGCTATAAAGTGATACCATTCGGATTGAAGAATGTCGGGGCAACCTATCAGCGAGCCATGGTAGCTTTGTTTCATGACATGATACATCATGAGATCGAAGTCTACATAGACGACATGATAGCCCATTCACAGACAGAAGAAGAACACCTCGACCATCTGCAAAAGCTGTTTGTTAGATTGAAGGAATATAAGCTCAGACTGAACCCTAGCAAGTGCACTTTCGGAGTCAGGTCCGATAAACTCTTGGGATTCATCGTCAGCAACAAAGGCATTAAGGTTGATCCTGCCAAAGTCAAAGCCATACAAGAAATTCCTGCCCCTCACACTGAGAAGGAGGTCAGAGGTTTCTTGGGACACCTAAACTACATTGCAAGGTTCATTTCTCACCTAACATCTACCTGTGAACCAATCTTCAAGTTGTTGAAGAAAGATCAGGTGGTTGAATGGAATGACGACTGTCAAGTTGCTTTCGATAAAATCAAGGAGTATTTGCTGGAACCTCCTATCTTGATGCCACCCGTCGAAGGAAGACCGCTAATCATGTATCTGACTGTTTTGGATAATTCAATGGGGTGCGTATTGGGCCAACATGACGAGTCTGGTCGAAAAGAGCATGCCATTTATTACCTTAAAAAAAAGTTTACCGACTGTGAGACTCACTACTCACTGCTCGAGAAAACTTGTTGCGCTTTGGTATGGGCTGCTCGCCGGCTAAGGCAATATATGTTGACACATACCACTTTGCTGATTTCTAAAATGGATCCGATCAAGTACATCTTCGAAAAGCCTGCTTTATCCGGAATAATCGCTAGATGGAAAATGATCCTGACTGAGTATGATATCCATTACACAACCCAAAAAGCTATAAAGGGGAGTGTACTAGCTGACCATCTAGCTCATCAAGCTGTCGAAGATTACCAATCCATGAAGTCCGACTTCCCCGACAAAGACATTATGACATTGGACAACATTGAAGGTAACGGACCGTATGACAGACCTGAACAAGGATCCCGATGGACCCTTTACTTTGGTGGTGCTTCAAATGCACTTGGCAACGGTATCGGTGCGGTACTTATCTCTCCAGAAGGTTGCCATACACCTTTCACTTCTAGACTCTGTTTCAGCTGCACCAACAACATGGCCGAGTATGAAGCTTGCATCTTTGGTCTCAAGGCTGCTATTGACTTGGGAATCAAATCTTTGGTTGTGTTTGGGGACTCAGCTTTGGTTATCAGTCAAATCAAAGGAGAGTGGGACACTAAACATCCTAATCTCATCCCATACAAAGAACATGTCCTGACATTGTTACCTCATTTCGAGCAGATTACCTTCGAGCACCTCCCGCGAGAAGAAAATCAGCTAGCGGATGCTCTAGCTACAATGTCTTCCATGTTTAAACTTAACTGGGATAATGAGGCTCCCCAAATCACCATCGAGCGAATGGATGATCCTGCACATTGTCACGAGATTAATACGAAAGAAGTAGTGGACCGACCCTGGTTTCATGACGTCAAAAGGTATCTCAAGACTCGAGAATACCCTGAAGGAGCTTCGGTCAACGATAAAAAGTTCTTAAGGAGATTTTCTACCAAGTTCTTCCTGAGCAATGGTATCCTATACAAGCACAACCATGATTACGTTATTCTTCATTGTGTGGACAAGGTTGAAGCCGAGCAAATCATGGATGAACTACATAATGGCACCTTTGGCACCCACTCGAGCAGTCATACGATGGCTAAGAAGATTCTACGGGCAGACTACTACTGGTCTACCATGGAAGCTGACTGTCATCAATATTCTCGTACTTGTCACAAATTCCAAATCTATGCGGACAAGGTACATATTCCTCCAGTTCCTCTCAATGCCCTAACAGCTTCTTGGCCATTCGCAATGTGGGGTATCGACATGATTGGAGAGATCAAGCCTACAGCATCCAATGGACACCGCTTCATCCTGGTAGTCATTGATTACTTTACCAAGTGGGTCGAAGCAGCTTCCTTCGCCTTTGTTACAAAGAATGTGGTTGCCCGCTTCATCAAGCAGAACCTCATATGCCGGTATGGTATCCCCGAAAGGATCATCACGGACAACGGTACAAACCTGAACAAAACTATAACCATTGCCCTGTGCGAGCAGCTCAAGATTCAACATCACAATTCATCTCCCTATCGGCCAAAGATGAACGGTGTTGTCGAAGCTGCGAATAAAAATATCAAGAAGATCATTTAAAAGATGACAGTCACCTACAAGGACTGGCATGAGATGTTACCGTTTTCTCTGCACGGATACCGTACCACGGCGTGTGATTCGACTGGGGAAACCCCCTTTTCTTTGGTATATGGCATGGAAGTTGTTTTACCTATGGAGGTTCAGATTCCTTCCCTGAGAATCAGGAAGGATGTTGGTTTGAGTGAAGACGATTGGATTCAAACCCGGCTTGATCAACTTAACTTGATTGACGAAAAGCGACTTACTGCTGTTTGCCATGGTCAGGCGTATCAAAAACGTATGATCAAGGCCTTCAACAAGAAAGTCAAGAGACAAGTATATCAAGTCGGGGACCTTGTAAGCAAGTGGATCATCTTGCCGCAAAGTGATCCCAGGGGAAAATGGACTCCTACTTACGAAGGATCATTTGTGATCAAAAACATCTTTTCTGGTGGGGCAATGGTCCTGACCACCATGGACGGCGATAACCTGCCGCACCCTGCGAACGCAGACATAGTCAAAAGATACTACGCATAAAACGACCCGACAAGTTGAAAACCCGAAAGGGCGACTTGGGCAAAAATGGGCATCTCGGTGGATCGAAAACCCGAAAGGGCGATCCAGGCAAAAGTTAGGGATAAACAAAAAAAATATGTACACCCAGGAAGTTGAAAACCCGAAAGGGCGACTTGGGCAAAAAAGGGTTTCCCGGTGGATCGGAAACCCGAAAGGGCGATCCAGGCAAAAGTTAGGGAATTAAAGCGTATGACTATGTCTCGTCGGATCACTTCAAGGACAATATCTTCATGGACAAACTCCAGGTTTCTGATCAATCCAATCATCTGCGGACGAAGCAACGAATGGACAAGATACTCAGAGTTATGAAGGCTATAGCAGAATGGGAACCCCATGGAATTATTACACATAGCCATCTTTCTTTGTATAAATTTTTTCTCAATTTTATGACAACATTCTCTTACTAGGATGTATGTATCCTTTGTACAAAATACTTACACAAAGTTAATACAAAGATACGTCAAAGTGCAGAAAATTGTTTGCCTTTTCTTTTTTTATATACTTGTGTTTTATTTGAAAACGTCCAATGATTTACTAAATGAGCATATGCATTTGAATATAATCACTGCTTACAAATAAAATGAAATGAGAAAGAATAATTACTGATAGGGTGAAAGTATGGGAAAATGTCTTTAGGCTATTCCAGGAGGAATCCCCTGTAATACAACATCCGGATCCTCGGCGGAACTAAAACCTTGAAATGCATATCCCCAGCGGGGTTAAGTTTCAAGAATCCCCATCAGAGCTAAGTTTTTAAATTCCCAATCCCCAGTGGAGAAAAACTTTGAACTACAAACCCTCAGTAAGGATGAAACTTTCTTCCCCAAACGGAACCAAACCTTCAGCCTTTGAACACCAGTGGAGACCATCCAGTTTCCTCCAATTTCCCCTGAAGAGTCGCTTTAAAACCAGATAATTCCCCAGAGAGTTATTTTTAAAAAAACCCTCTTCCCCAGTGAAGTCGCCACGATCAAATCAGCACGTCATTAAGATCCCCAGCGGAAAGGAAACTTTAATCTACCAATCCCCAACGGAAACCATTCAGTTTTCCCCTGATACCCCCAACAGAACGGAGATTTTCATTCTGGAAGTTCCCAGTAGATTGGCATACAACCCAAACTCCTGATCTCCCCAGCAGTATAGCTTCTCCCCACAGAGGTTGTCAAAGATCTTGAATCTCCAGCAGTGGTCATGGATTTATTTTCCCCGACAGCGGTCAAAGATTTTTTTGTCTCCAGCTATCCAGGATTTATTTTCCTCAGGAAAACAGCTAATCAGCTTATATGCGCATACATTACATTCATAAATCATGAACATTGATAAAACACATCTTATTGCATCATACATTTCATGCAATATAAATTTGTGTTTCAGCTAACATTCTACCCTTTTCAGGATAAAATTGATAGCTACCTAAAACAGATATTCAAAGCTCAGAAAATGGCTTAGAGATGCTCCAGACACGAATTATTTTCTATTTATTTATTCAAATCAAGGGGCAGATTCCTGTTCCAGTTACAAAACCTGGATCCAACCAGATTTTATCTTGATTATACTAAAACCCGGAGATCGATCGGAAAATAGTTGAATCCCCTGCAAATTCTTCTGAAACCTGGACATTGACCAGATAGGAAGTAAAGTACTGTGAAGCTTGGACGTTGACCAGATAGCAATACAAGACTGTGAAGCCTGGACGTTGACCAGATAACAATAAGGTATACTGTGAAACATGGATGTTGACCAAATAACAGTTTACTTGGCCAATTACTTTGAAGCCCGGATTCAACCGGATTTTAGTAGGCCCCGAAATCAAAGGGAAAACCGGATGCAACCGGATAACCATTTGATTTCCTTCTGAAGACTGGATGTTGACCAGATAGGAAGTAAAGTGTCGTGAAGCCTGGACGTTGACCAGATAGCAATACAAGACTGTAAAGCCTGGATGTTGACCAGATAACAGTTCACTGTCACCTCTTCAACCAAGATATGACTCCTCGGTAGAATAACAGACGACTGAAGTTCTATTTCTACCACGACCGAGACCAACATTCCCCGGCGTAGTCCTTCTCAAAAACAGGTATACGGGCTCTCCCAAAGGAATCTCTTATGCGATCAACTTTCTTGGATGGAATCTTTAAGCCCATCTCTGATGAGATTCAATCACATCTCCAAATGGCATCTTTAAGCCCATTCCCTCAACTACTCTGACGAGTGCAAATTTACGGGAACTCTAGTGTCCAATCCTCTTTTACCTTCGAGTCACGAAAGGCAAACTCGCCAATCTAACTCTTCAGGTTCAAGAAGATTGAACAGGGGCAGCTGTTGTACCCCAAAATTTGCCCTCTCATTTTATCAAGATTACTCATCACAAGACTCTCTGAACTCAAGACCAAGTTAGGGTTTGCTCTGCTCAAGACATCTCCTTGCATTGTTGACCTAAATTAGGGTTTGAGTTTGCACAAGGAATTTTTGACTTCTAATGCTCAATGTGACTTTCATGCTTCATGTTGGACTTATAAGTTTTCTCATACCAAGTTTCAAGCTTTGAAATAAACTTTTGCTCAGTCAATTGGATAGTTGACCTAAAAATCAGTTGTATTGGGGGAAAAGCCAACTGTGGCCAATTTACAGTAAAACCTCATAAATTTTTATCCACATCAACATTATAAGCTCATATGAACCATTTGATCAAATTTGGAGCACAACTCCTCAAGAAATTTGATCAGATCATCAAAAGGGCTAAATGGTCATTTTTAAGGTTTTGACTACAGAAGGGAAATTTCTGACTTTTTGACCTAGCCAATGGCAAACTGGGTTCAAGAATGGATTCAAGGACTCAATGGCATCATCTTGACCTATTCACAAGGTTCAAAAGATCTCAATTGCATTGGATTGACAAATGAATTTTTCCGTCAACTGATCAAAATTTGACTGTACACTAAAAAGTCAAACTTTGACTTTTTGGTCAAAATCAAGTGCCAAGGGTCATTTTTCATCAAGATGTGTCAAAAAATGAAGCTTGTTCATCAAGAAACCCAATTTTGCAAATTAGGGTTTAAAATTGAAAAAATTTCATAACTTAGAATTTTTCTAAGTTATGAAATTTTCTTTTTTTTTCCCAACTTTGCCCAACATTTTCACCATGATGCAATTGGATTCAAACAAAACTTCCAACATGAAAGTTGTAGTCCTCCACAAAATATACAACTTTTATTCACAAAGTTTTCTCAAAAGAAGCTTGGATCTCAAGTTATGATTTTTGGAACTAGGGTCCATGAAACTTTTAACTTAGTGAAATGTTGCCCTAGTTTAGGCAGGATTTTGACCTATCTTCATGGCAATTTTTCACCTAGTTCCACTTGGAATATCAAAATTGATTTCAAAGGTGGATTGTATATCATGTTACAAGCTTTCCAAAATGTCCAATAACTCTCCAAAATCATTTGTGGTTAGGGAGAATCGAAGGTTTGAATTTGGAAAAAACTCACTTTTGATCCATGGCATTTTCATGTTGATACAAGTTGCAACTTCTGTCCAGCTTCATTTGTACTTGATTACAGGTCCCTAAACCCTTTCATACTCAATAATTAAATGAAAATACATTGGTTTGAGGCTTTGTTCTGATCATGGGAGGATTACACAAGAGATTAATCCAAAAATAGCAAAAAGGCAACATTGCCATTTTTGTCAAATTTGCTTTATGTCAAATTGCATTCTTGAGCCTTGAACAAAATCTGGTACAACAAACAATATCCACAAACTGAGGGGGCCAAGATCATAAAGTGCATGCTGGTAGGTAGCCTGTACAGGCCTGTCTTGCATCATTTCTTACTTTTGCTTAAAATACAAGTAAACTTGCCAAAAAGCCACAACTGGCATATCTGTTATAACCAACTCTTGCAAGCATTGGAGACAGGTTTTTGACATTGCCTTGAGCCAGAAACACGACCCCTCCATCCCTCAAACACTCTTAAACACAAAATCACCTTCCTTTTGCAAAACAGGGCACTCCTTGCAGTTTCACTTCCATCTCACAAGTTACTCGTGCGTTTTTCCCCAAACTTGTTCCAATACATTCCATATAACCTATCCAAGCTATCCCAATCATTGGCCACTGACTGTAACTCCATTTGTAAGCTTCACCATTTCTGTTTTTAGCTTGTACAGGTTGAGTTCTACAAGCTTGTTCAAGCACATCCAAGGTAAATTAGGCATTGGGGAAGGTCAGAAGAAGTTCAAGCAAGCTCCCAAGCATCTCAGGCCTCACTGAAAAGCTCCACATTACCATACATGAGTTCAACTGAAACAGGTTTTTGTCAACTTCCTATCTCTCTATTTAGAAATCAATAGGCTTAGGTTTGTGAATAAAAAATGTAGTACTCATAGCCATGAAGTTGTACATATGCTTAGATTTCATTTAAGTTAATCGTGTTAAGAGAATTTGATTCATGAACTTCTTGAAAAAGTTAGGTTAGAAATTAGGGTCAGAGAAATTCTCTCTGGTCTTTGAGAGTTAGATTAAGTTCTTTATATGGTTGAAATCGTCTTGAAAAATGCTATACCTTTGGTGTTATGAGTTTTTGCATTAGAGCACGTATGCAGGTTTTCCATATTTGAATCAGGCGCGCGTGTTTTTGTTTGACAAAGGTTGAAGATGAAGTTCTGTGGGCTGGGCTTGGTTCTAGCTTTGTTTTTGACACCCTCTCTTTACTAATTGCACCTCCCTGGCCCATTTCTTTATATTTTTGTATTTTTTCTATTTATTTTTCATTTCTGATTTTATTTTATTATTTTCTAATCATAAAAAATATTAAAAACATTTTCATAAATTTTCACATTTTATTTTGTATTTTTTATTATTTTTTCTAACATGAAAATAATTTTTTAGATAATATACCTTTATTTTATTTAATAAAAACTTGAAAATAATACATAAAAATATTATACCTTTATTTTTTATTATTTATACTTAAATAATATTTTTTCTAATATATCTTCTTTTTTTTATATTTGTACATATTTCATTATTTTATTATTTTATTATACATAAATAATATAATTAATATATATACTTTCTTAAAGAAAATTAGGGTTTTTACCCTTAATAAAAAAATAATCTTTTATTTCTATTTTTTTAATACATTAAATATTTTATTTTTACATACATAAAAATAAACAAAAACATTTTTTGCATATTCATAATATTTTGCATATTTATTTAATTGACCATTTAAATACTTGCCTATTTACTTATTTGTACCATTTATTCAATTTGGATGTAATAGTAAATATTAGGGTTTTATTTTCTTGCAAATACTCCCCCATTCAAAAATGTATCCCCCTCCCCATATCAATGTTGTAATAGCTTAGGTTTATTTTACGCATTTTATGCTTTCAAATATACCATATTAGAGATTAGGGTTTGTATGCAAATGTCCAAAATCAAAACAAATAGCTTGACTAATACAAAGACAAAAAGCATGTAAATTGACAACACAATGCACACATGCACCCCTAGGGTTTCATCCACTTGTTTCCTTGAAAATGGCCATGTTATGCATGTTGAGTATCTTGGCAAAACAAAAACAAAACAAAAGATCATAGTCCCTCGATGACGCTATCTTGGTTGCCTATACAAAATGATCTAGTCCCTCAAAAATTTGCTAAAGATACTTAGCACAATTGCTATCATGGTCCATACGATGACCCGCGCCTGTCCCGTTTAACATCCAAACATAAGGTTGTTTACCAAATACAATGGTAAAACAACACTGTCAAAAGGGTTAAAATGTGTAGGAAAGATCTTTGAGTAAAATAGGGTAGACAACTCTTAGTTACTTGATCAAAACTTGCAAAAACATCCTTGCTATTTTCAAACACACTTCACAACACAATTTCAAAACATTTCCCAACTTTCAAACAATCAAACATTGAAATATCTTTTCAAAAGACAAACACCTTTGTATATATTCAAACAAGAATCATTACAAAGGTTGCCACAACGATGGCCTCTTTTCAAAACATTTTCAAAACCACAAATAAAGCACCATTTCAAACAATTGAAAAGCAAAAGAAAGTGATCTAAACAAGTAATTAAGAGCCCATGGATAACCATGGATGAAAAGGGTACTTTCACCTTCACTTTTCATAATCTACCCCCCGAACCCAAGAAAATATCTCAAAGGTCTTTCCTGTGCTTTTTGACCTTTCCTTTGGATAAAATAAAAAGTCGGTGGCGACTCTTGCTAAACCGAAACATTTGCAAACACAAACACAAAACCTCAAGTCAGTTCTCCCACTGCATCACAACAGAGAATCCCAAGCTAGCTCTATTCTTGCTTACAAGTGGGTCGACAATCTGTCCCCATACTTCACTATGGCCATTACGCACAACCTGGTGAGCATCCTTAAGCGAAGCTATAGAATTCTCATTTCCTTTAATATTATCAATGGGTAGAGCTTGGAACTGGGTTCCAACAGCAGCTTCATCTTCTTCCACAATACTGAAAGAGGACAAATGAGATATCAATAATGCCTGCTCTCTGTTTATGATGACCATTTTTCCTTCACGTACAAACTTTAACTTCTGGTGTAAGTTCAAAGTGACAGCCCTTACCTCATGTATCCACAGCCGTCCCAGCAAAGAGCTATAAGCGGGTATAATATCCATGACCTGGAAAGTAATCTGAAACAAATGTGGGCCTATATAAATAGGCAAGTCCACTTCACCAATAACATATTTCCCTGATCCATCAAACACTTTCACAATAATTCCACTCGGGCGCATGGGTGTTCCTTGATATTTCAACTCCATAAGCATGCTCCTTGGTATAACGTTCAATGCAGATCCATTATCAATCAGCACATTGTATAATGAATCATTCTTGCAGTTCATAGAGATGTGGAGGGCCATATTATAATTCCTTCCTTCATCGGTCAGTTCATCGTTGCAGAAACTCATGTTATTACATGATGTAATGTTCCCTACCACACTGCTGAATTGGTCTACTGGCATATCACTTTCCACGAAATCTTGGTCCAATAGCCTCATCAAAGATTCTCTATGAGCAGAGGAGTTCATAAGCAAATCCAGAATAGATATTTTTGATGGAGTTTGCAACAATTGATCTACGATCCTATAGTCTCTCATCTTTATAATCTTCAAAATATCATCCACCTCTTTTTCTAGTTCCACTAGATTCCCCTACTGCCTTCTTGGGTGCAACATCTTCAACAATTTTCTTATCGGCATCAACACTTCTTCTATTGACAAGCGCGAACACACGACCATTGTGGGTCACTCGGTTGGCCTCAGCAATATTTACAACCCTAGACATAGGCTGGATGGGAACTTCCACACCATCCTCTAAAATTATAGCATTATACTTGTAGGGTATAGCCTCGTCTGACTTGTAAGGGACAGGACCCGGCAAGCTAATCACCAATGGAGTAATATTTGGCTTGCCATGATATTCAACTTCAAAAGGGGTAGGTGTACCAAAACAAGGCACAGTAACATTTACTCCCTCTTCAACACATTCAGTCACTACAGAGTCATCTCTGGAAAACATATCTTCATCTAAAGAGAAGAACTCATCTGCAGAGGCATATCATCATCTGACGCAGTCTCATCTGAATAAACTTCAACCATATTAACATAATCATCCCTATTTCCTGAAACCTTGATGGTACCGTTGTCCAACAATAACTGAATACCTTTTCTCACAATGGAACAACTGCGCGAATCTCTGCAGCAGATCCGGCAAGATCTATAATGGTTCCTTTCTTGACCTTCTATATGGCAAAAGGTAGCATGGAACTGCACCAAGTCATCGTTCATATATTCCACATCAAAGATTCTGAGCTCTCCAGGACATCCAGAAACCATGTTTACTTCCTCCTCATACTCTATCGTAGGCCTGATTATATGGATGAGGCCCTCATCCATCATCTCTTGCAAATCAGCCTTTATCTTGTCACAACCTTGTATATTTATGCTGCAAATACCACAACAAGCATGGTCATGCGTATAGTAACTAAACTCGCATAGGTCAGCATGCATTTTTACCAAATCTCCTCTAACCAAATTAATATCGAAATCTGGAAATCGCCTGGACAACCAGCCACCATGTTCACAGCATTTGCTCCTCCATGCTTTGGCAAAGGATTATCTTTCACGTTAGGGCCAACATATTTTAAGGATAAGATACCCGTCCTCACCAATTTTTTTACTTTGGTTTTCAAAGGATAGAAGCTCTCAACATTGTGCCCTGGTGCTCCCTGATGAAAAGCACATGTTTGTTATGCATTATAATACCAAGGCAACAGTGATGGTATAGCAGGAGGTGGTCTGGTCTGAACCAACTTCTTTTGAATTAATGCCGGAAGTAATTCTACATAGCTCATAGGGATAGGGTCATAATTCTACCTCATCTAATTATACCCTTGATTCCCCTGATGGGATGGTCTCTGATAAGAAACGTTGGTTAGAGCCACGCCAACTACTAGAGTTACTGAGGCAACATGTTAATGATGTTGATAATTTCTTCTAGGAGGATTATCCCTTCTCTCTTGCATAACAGCATTTATATCTCCTTCCTTACTTTTGGCAACCCCATATGATGGCTTCTTCATACTTCCGAGACTTTCACTTTTTGTTAGACGACCCTCTCTCACAGCCTCTTCCAAACGGATACCCATGCCCACCATTTCAGTAAAGTCACTTGGCACAATCGCTACCATCCTCTCATAGTAGAAAGCACCCAGAGTCTTCAGGAAAATCTTAGTCATCTCATTTTCTTCCATTGGAGGAATCACTTGGGAGGCTACCTCACGCCATCTTTGTGCATATTCCTTAAATGATTCTTTGTCTTTTTGGATCATGGCCCTGAGTTTATCATGGTCAGGCGCCATGTCCACATTGTATTTGTATTGTCCGATAAATGCTTCGCCCAAGTCTTTGAAAGTATGAATATTGGTACTGTCCAAACTCATGTACCACTTTAACGCAGCACCAATCAAGCTATCCTGAAAAAAAGGAATCGGTAGATGTTGATCATCAGTGTGGGTAGACATTCTTCTTACATACATCATAAGATGAGCACGAGGACAAGTATTTCCCTTGTACTTCTCGAATTCTGGAACTTTAAACTTTGTAGGTATATTGACATTAAGAACCAAGCATAAATCTTTCACATTCTGCCCTAACAATTCCTTTCCTCTGAGGGTCTTCATCTCCCTCTGCATCTTGTCAAACTGATCCTGAAAATCATCCATTCGATCATAGAGATCCAAGCTTTCACTTGGTGGAGGAAAAGGATGGTACACATCATGATTAGCAAACGGGACCACATTCACCGAGGGCGGTGCAGCATAGTGAATCTTGTTTCTAGCAGCAGGGGTAACATGCACCGCAGGAGGTGAGGGAGCAGCAGTAGTCTGAGTAAGCAGAGCAATCTGAGGATCCTGATTAAAACCTTCTGGCACAAAGTTCTCTGGCATTCCCCATGGATAACCTTGAGACATGCGATTCTGAACAACATCTGGAGTAGTAGATACGGGAAGAAGCTTCAGTAGTAACTATTGTCTATTGAGGCTGAGCAATCGGTGGCTGATTTTGAGAAGCCACCAAAGATTCCATCAGAGTAATGAGATTGGCCATACCGGCCTTCAGAGCAGAAACTTCCTCGCGTAGTTCAAAATTCTCTTGTTCTAAGTTGTCCATCTTCCTTCTGAAATTAACTTGAGTATTGTACTGATGAGACAGCTTGCTGAACAAAGTAAAGAAGCTCAATAAGACCCTTGGATATGCATAAAAAATGCAAGAAGTATGTGCAATATGATGCATGATATGCAACGCACATGATTTATTTTATTATTATTACTTCAAGGGACTAAAAGTATAGACAACATTGCAAATATCAAAGTAATAACACATTTGGAATACTGAAAATTTTTATTATAACTTCAAAATAGATTACAAGTTTCAATAATCCCAAGTACAAGATGAAAGTAAAGTCTAAAACCCTAAAAAGTGAAGCTGATGGAGATCACTCTATACGATGACGCTTCCCTGTAAGTCTGGCAATATGAGCCTCCAACTTCTGGTTTTCTTCCGCATATCTGGTGGAAACCTCCTTCCAATCACCTGAATCAGGAAGTGAGCAACTAGCATTTGACTGAGGCTTAGGGGAAAATAAATCCCCTTGCCTCTCCATCGTCTCTACAGCCCGACTCTCAAGAATCTCAATCAAGTCATCTTTCTCTTTCAAGTATGCTTTGTAGGAAATCTCCTAGATTTTTGCGCTTATTCTTCCAAGCTTCCTTTTCCTGCTGCATCCTGACTAAATCAAGTTGTAGCTCTTCCATATCATCCAATAAGGGAGGAGTGGTCTTCACAAACAAATCATGCATTGGTGCTTCCCAAGAATATGGCATCTTCAATTAAATAGCTCTCGCTTGGACCCACTGAAGATAAGGCTCCAAAGCAACAGCCTCCCTAGATCCCAAGTCCTTCCTACTCTTCCTGTGAATGTGACGTCAGACCTTTGCAATCTGCTCCTTAGCTTCCTTATGGTCTTCTCCCTACTTCAAGAAGAAACTACTCAAATGAATGCTATTCTGTTTATCCCTCATCGGATAACCAAGCTGTCATTGTGTAAGAACATGGTTATAGTAAATTCCTCCCTTTGTACCAAGAAGAGGTACATTGGGGAAACTACCATAATTATCGAAAATATCTATATCATGGTAAGCCTGATGATACCAAACAATATTTGAGTGAGTAAGTGCCATGATTTTAGGATCCCAACGGGGTTCCTTCCTGACATCCCAGAAAGCATCAGACTGAGGCAAATGAGAAGTAAACCACCGATACAACAGAGGCGTACAACAGATAATTATCCCCCATGATAAGAATCTCAAAGATGAATAGAGTAATAAGTATCACCCAACAATGTAGCAACTGGGTTCCCTGTCATGAAGATCCTGATGGAATTAATGTCAACAAATTTGTCTACATTAGGAAATAAGAACAACCCGTAAGCAAGTAGAGAAAATATGGCCTCAAAAGCGACTGTACTCTTCATCCTGGAAAAGTAACGAGATTTCTCCAATAAGAACTGAGTTGGTAATCATCTAATCCCTCCTTTAGTAGTCATGTGAGCTTCAACCTCAGACTTCCCTAAATGGATCAAAGCAGCAATCTCATGTGGTTTTGGCTCACCCTTCAAACCAGTAAAAGGAACATGATCGGTAATAGGTAAATCCAACGGATAAGAATACTCCTCCAGTGCAGGCATCAACTAATAGTCGGGAAAAGTAATGCAATGATACATCAGATCATAGAACTGGACCACGGTCGAGAGAATACCCTCCTTCATCCTAAGCTTCATGAGAGAAATGATGGACCCATACTTCCTCCAAAAATCTACAGAACACTCAATCTCGGGAATCAGACTCATCAATTCATCTATCTTGGAATCTTTGAAACTATATTTTCTGGTCTTTCTTTTCCAGAATCCATAGTCAAAAAGTACCTGAGATATTCACAAATGGTCAACTTTTAAGTCCCTTGAAATAAAGTTTCTTCAAAAGATGCTTATGAGTGCATGGATGCATGATGTAACAATCACACACAAGATCACAAACATAGGGTTCATAGGTTCAATGTCACGAGCATGAGGTCGAAGGTACTACCCATAAGGTATGGTCTAAGAGTTATCACTTGCCAAACAAGGTTCTAGAGGTTCCCAGAGTCTACATCCTTCCTTTGGATATTACCAACTTCTTGATTGACTCGGTAATTAGTAACATTCTCAAGAAAAATTCGTCCGAACATAGTATCGCGTGACAACTATTTCTGAATTCCTCCGCCATAGCTTCCGCACTACACCTAAAAGGCCAAGATGGGTTAGGTATTCTACGGTCCTCAGTTTCAGCAGGCTCCCGGGTCAAAAGTAGTACGTCTTCTCGATTACTCGATAAACGACACTACAGTCAAAGGGGTCTCCACTGAGTGAGGGATCTCATGTCTCCTTTTTTGGGATTACTCCCTCAAAGTTAATATGACTATACCTCCCGTCCTATCTTAAGTTTGCCCAAGTCTGGGTATAGGACTCATGAGTAATCACCAAGCACCCTGAAAACCAGGAAAATCCACACAAACATATATATAACATATAATATATAAACAACAATAGCTCATGTACAGATATAAACAAAGATAGGTTTAACCCACTTAGAGATGGACCACCAAGAGGTCAATCTTTCCCCATTGAAGTCGCCATTTTTTTTGTAGCGGTGGAAATGTTGAGACTAAGCCATTAGATTGACTTAACTCGCACAGATCAAATAAAAATTGTCACCGTACTTTATTGTTTCCAAAATAATGGGAAAAGAGTGAATAACCCAAAAGAGGGGGAAAGATTCAAGGTAAGGGGGTTGGTTATGCAAAGGGAAGGTATTAGCACCCTAAACATCTATGGTACTCCACAGGAACCTCTTTGTAAAATCTATATATTTTGGCTATAAAATGTTGTATAAAATAGATGGTGGAGGTGAGAAAAGAAATATTTTTTATGATTTTTGCACCCTCCGCGGTTGCAAACCTTTAGTGCCTACGTACCACCTTTCGTGCAATATGGGATCAGGGTACACGTAGTTCACCTTTAAAAATTTAAAACACAAGTGTGTTGGTTAATTTTATGAGATAAGACATCATCGTCATTGTCCGTGTGGAAAACACACTAACTACCCACAATCATGAGAAAGGAGAATTTGCATCATCTCAAAGTGGAGGATATGGCTTAGATTTTAAAATCAACAATGCCTCACTCAAAACTCGAGTAGAAAATATCTTTTTTCACTATATATTGTAGAAGTATAGTTGTATGCATCACTACAAGAATTGACAATACTCTAATCTTTTGAGAAAATTTTAAAGATAACAACCAAAGTGGAAAAATGATTTGAATGAGATTGATTGACTTTTAGTCTTCTCACAAAAAATGTCAAGATATTATTAAGTTGATTGAAGTTTATTTATGAAAATGTTTTGAAAATGCATGGACCTAAGTCCAAGTTTATTATGAAAGTAGTTCAAGTTTAGAAACAAGAAGAGTTTTCAAAAGGTGGAAGAAGATTTTTTAAATTAAAGAAGATGGGAGGAGATGAAGGGACTATCTTAAAGCATGAGGTAAAAGCTAAGGAAGAAGAACCATCTAATCAATAAGAAGCCAACACTTGACATTATGAGTCAAGATAGAATTCTCATTCTTTGGATTGAAACCAAGCAAGCAAAGTTACTAGACCTCTTGAGAGAACCAAACTTCAAGTGTATTAAGTCTTCACAAAAATTGGGCAGAATAACGACTGTATACAGATGAATTCCAGATTACAGACAAAGTATGTAATCATAATAACCTGCATACAAAACAAACAAACAACTCAATGTCTTGAGGTAAACCTCAATAACTCCAGACAAAATATCAATTAAGGTCACAAGGTCTCCGACATAGGCCAAGGTTTCTATTCCTAAGTCCAAGAAGTCCAATACTCCATAATGCCAAGGATAGTAACCAAATAGTCCAAGTAACATTAAAGTTTTTTATGGTTCATGTTGATTATTAAGTATCTTTAAAAGGAAAACAAAAGCTCGAGTGAGCTAAAAAAAATGAAATAAAAGTAAATGCTCAAGTGAGCAAAGATAAAATAGCATAAAATATAAATGCTAAAGTAAAGAGCATAAAATAAAAGCATAAGATAAAGTCAATTGTTAGAAGTTAATGGTTAGTTGGATGACCATCTTGAAACATGTATTTGGAACTCATTAGAGGATTGGTAAAACCAAAGCCTCTCAACAACAAGTTGCATTTTATTTTTGTCAAGTATATCATCCATTTAAGAATCCTCAAGGCAACATTTAATGATCAATGATGTTTAAGTGATCCGCGTTGACCAAAATTGATAAAGATCCATTGGAAGATTGGTAGAACCAAAGCCTCCTAACAATGAATCTCAAGGTTATTGGATCAAAGGGTTCAGATTAACATACTTGGGCTTGCAAACATAGGTTTGGGCCACGAATAATCATTTTCTCAAATCGGAACAAAATTTAACGATATGTTAAGCAATCGTAAGTGGACTTATGTAGAATTCGCACCTATTTTGAGGCCGGTCATAGCAATCTATGTACTTCATGTTTAGATAAATGATATAGAGATCATTATCCCATAAAATGTAGCACAAATAAAAAAGAAAGGGATAAGATTAAGAGGGAGGGGAATGATAAGCTAATTTGGATCACTACCTCAAATTTCTTTCATCTTTAAATTCAATCACTCATCTCAATGGATTAAAGTACTAAATATATCATTAATCCAAAGCACCAAAAATGAATTAAATAATTCACTCTTAGGTAGATTTGAATTAATGAACATTTATCCAACTCCATCTACACCCAAAATCTATTGAATTTAAAGAGAATTTGGACATCTAAAGTTGCAATACAAATCAATAATCAAAAGGAGTGAGTAGAAAAAGAGAGATGGATCAAAACAGCCCTAAAACAAGGCAGAAAACACATTTTGGCTTTGTTACAATCGATTTCCCTCTGACAACAATCGATTGCATCAGTGCTTTTTTTCAAAAGAAAACGTAAAATCATTTTGTGACAATCGATTGCGCTCAGGAAGAAATCGATTGCACCCTGTGAAAAATAAAAAATCAGCATATCAAAAGGCCAAATTCTTGTTCAAACTTTTCATCAAACACCTTATGATCATGGATTTAATTGAGCACAAAAATTCCATCAAATTATGAGAAAATAGAACCAATGGAATCACAAAACAATATTCAATGAATCAAATCCAAAGATCAACAAGAGATCACATTGTGAAAGATAAAGATCCAACTTACCAAAGGTAGATCTAGAGAATTATCAAAACAACTTCAAGAATTTGCTTCAATTCAGCCCCAATAGTCAATTTCCCAAGTATGGATGTATAGAATTGATAGAGAAAAAGTGTTTGGATGAAGGTTTATCTCAAAGATTAGTAAACTTCAATGCAAAGCTTACTAACTTTTTTTGAAAATGGAGCTTTGAGTGAATTTGATAGATGAAGGGAATTGAAAGATTTTTTAGCAAAGTGAATTTGGCTATCAAAAGATTGAGTTTTGAATGAAATGATGGCTCTATTTATAGAGTTTAGGCTTGGGATTAATGGTGGTTTGGAGTTTGGTTTGGGAAATGAAATTAGGCTTGATAATTAATTCTTGTAGCCAAAATTTGAATTAATGATATATCTTTCAAAAAATGAAGAAAATTTGGAGCCAAAATTTGAATTAATGATATATCTTTCAAAAAATGAAGAAAGATTGGAGCCAAAATGTGAATTGATGATATATCTTTCAAAAAATAAAGTCAAATTTGAGCCAAAATTTGAATTAATGATATATCTTTCAAAAATGAAAAAAAATTAGAGTAAAAAAAATGACAAGCTTGAAATTGTTGAATTTTCAAATTTTCACTTTGTGCAATCAATTGCACTATGGGAGCAATCGATTGCACCCTAATATTTTTTCAAAAAATGCGTAAAATACACTTTGTACAATCGATTGCACTCTAAGAGAAATCGATTGTACAGTGAAAAAAATGAAAATTTTTAATTATTTATCTTTTGCAAATAGATTTTAGGGAAATAATATCGGAAAACCTCATTTGTCAGATGATTTGACTCGGTACCTACAAAACACAAATATACAAAGACAAAGACAAATTTTTTTTGTATTTTGATTAGAAGTTAGTCAACAACACATATACAAAATACACAACTAAGGTACTTGGAGATTCTTCAAGAGAAAACTTAAAGATAGGAGATAGAAAAAGAGGAAGAACTAACCCTAATGTGATCTTGTTATGATCGAGTTGATATGATATGATAGGGAAATCTTAGGGGGGGAAATTGGGGTACAACAGGTAGCCCCCTGGTCACATGGTGTTGACAAAAAACACAGTGATTAGTCATGAAAAAAGGGCCTTAATCCTCCTTGAGATGCATTGAGTTGTTTATACGCATGTCGGCTATTGTCCTTATTTTCAGGATTATGCAGTGTGACGTTGGAGTGCCTTTGTAGCATCTGTTTTGCTTTTATTTCTGAGGCGTTTGCCTAGAGATTTCGAATAGTTGTATAGGCTTGTGGGAGCCAGACAACAATGTTTAAGCATTTAGTCGAATTTCTTAATGTAGAAATTATTATCGTTTTGGGTACTAGCCCTGAGTCTCCAGTTATTTAGATCGGGTGTATCTTTAAACACTCGGGGGTGTTAGCTTTGGTTGATATATAGATGCCCTTAGGCAGTCTTTGGCGGGATCTGATTAAGGTACATTGTATGGGAGCTTGCATCTGAGAAGGCCCATATTGTAACAAAGGTGCAAAGCCCGGAAATATTTGTTTGCTCGGGAGTTACCTAAAAGGGAGTACCACTTGGCAAGAAGTTTAAACCAGAAAGGTTGCCCTCGAGCGGTTTCAAGATTTGAACTGAGGTGCAAGGCCTTTGAAGGGGAGGAATCTGATTAAGGTTCATCACTGATGGGGGTTACACCTGAGATGGTCCATGAGGGAACCAAGGTGTAGAGCCCGAAAATATTTTTCTGCACGGGAGTACCACGAGGGGAGTGACCACTAGGCAAGGAATTTCAACCCGGAAGGTTACCCTCGAGTGGTTCAAGATTAGAAACGAGGTGTGGAGCCTTAGAGAATGCCCTCAGGCAGACCCGGGAGAAATCCAATTAAGGTTCTTCATCGATGGGGGTTACACCTGAGATGGTTCCGAAGGGAACCGAGGTGTAGAGCCCGAAAATATTTTTCTGCACGGGAGTACCACGAGGGGAGTGACCACTAGGCAGGGAATTTTAACCCGGAAGGTTACCCTCGAGTAGTTTAAGATCAGAACCTAGGTGTAAAGCCTTAGAGAATGCGCTCGGGTAGACCCGGACAAAATCAAATTAAGGTTCTTCATCGATGGGGGTTACACCTGAGATGGTCCCAAAGGGAACCGAGATGTAGAGCCCGAAAATATTTTTCTGAACGGGAGTACCACGAGGGGAGTGACCACTAGAAAGGGAGTTTCAACCCGGAAGGTTACCCTTGAGTGGTTCAAGATCAGAATCAAGGTGTAGAGCCTTAGAGAATACCCTCAGGCAGACCCATATGGAATCCAATTAAGGTTCTTCATCGATGGGGGTTACACCTGAGATGGTCCCGGAGGGAACTGAAGTGTAGAGCCCGAAAATATTTTTCTGCACAGGAGTACCATGAGAGGAGTGACCACTAGGCAGGGAATTTCAACCCGGAAGGTTACCCTCAAGTGGTTCAAGATCAGAACCAAGGTGTAAAGCCTTAGAGAATGCCCTCAAACAGACCGGAACGGAATCCAATTAAGGCTCTTCGTCGATGGGGGTTACACCTGAGTAGGATCAAGATATGACCCAAGGTGCAGAGCTCAGAGAGGATACACCTGAGTTGACCCAGATCGGAACCAATGTGTAGAGCTCAGAGAGGTTTTTGTGTCAGAGACTTCAAGTGCTATTGGACTTTAGTTTTGATTCAGAGTCCCTAGCAAGGTTTACCTAAAGGTTTGGGTCAGATGTTTATACTTGCACTACCCGGCCATAACCGATTACATATTCTTTTTACATATTTGTTGTAAATTTCACCTGTCTTTGGGACTAACAAGAGTAGGGTGTCTCCTGCCCACGCAGGGGAGAAGGACAATACCTGTTGCTTTTTAAGTAATTCTTTAAATAATTACCATCGGTGGAGATCGTGTCGTGCCTTTTAATAAAATAGACATCAGGCTTTGTTCTCGGCCCTGACTTTTGTTGTCTTCTTTCTTCCATTCAGATTCAGTCAACTTGTCTAATTAGTTGATTTATCCTCTTAGATATCCGACTTATTTTCTTCGTATGATATTTTAGCTTCTTCGATAGAGAATATCTTCGTCGTTCTCTACAAGTTTAGAAATATTTGTTAACGACCTTGATTGATGATTTTGTGTGAACCGCTCCTTGCGTAACTTGATGCCTTCGCTTGTCAGTTAGCTCACCGACTCATGCATAAATATATGAATTTAGTTATTCAAATTGTCTTTGGTGCTCAATAATAATGAAACATGCATAATACGGCTGAATGAAATGACAAACTATTATGACTTCGACGTTTATAATCTTACACTTTGATCCATCTTTGAATGACCAATTAGAATAACGCAAGCTACCGTAGTATTCCCCACGTCTATGATTGATGATGATATAACATACTAAACATATATTAATTAATGTATTCATCTTAATTCACATCAATGCGAATAATTTTTTAACCGCTGCCATTGAAATCCATGCTTTTGTCACAGCTATACCACAAATTAATTCCCTGCGAGCTTGGCATTAGTATTTTCTGTATTGGCTAAAGGATAGAAATATGTTGCTTACCTCAATTGTGACCAATGAGAATGAATATAAAGTACTTCCATTTCTATACGTATTGGATGAAGTAAAAATAAATAAAGGATTATCATGATGGTACAACCATGTTGAAATGCCTTAGTCTTCTAATATCACATTTTAGTAAGTAAACTAAAGTATTCCTCTAAACCAAATAACTCTTATAAGTGAATATTTATAAGTTCCTCTAAACCAAATAACTATGATAACTGAATATTTATAAAACATATAACTTATCTTTTGGTGATTCCAATGACCTGAGCTCGGATACTTCGTTATCACACCTTGCTTGCCGAGACTTATAAGTGTCGGTTTGGATTTCATCCTGGCAGCGTATCACGCATCGTCATTCTCTTATTGCCATGTCATAAATAACTTGATCCCGAAACCGCTCCGGGTACTAGTTTTATCATGCTATTATATTTGAACTCTTTGGATCATGGATGACAAAAATAAAGTAACTAATGCCCATAAAGCGAATTCAGAAACGCATGTGTTTGCATGTTGATCAGATTGGAATAGATGCAAGAAGATTTTCCACGAAGCTTCAATCTTCTTTCATACACAGGACATCATTCACAACATGATTACAATTAGTAATTTAATCGAAAAGGAGTTATAAGATGAAGAATTATCACAATCACTTATCTATCCATACAGTATCCCGACCTTGTTTGATACCAACAATTGTACTGACAACACACCTCGCCATCGTTCTCGTTTCAAAACATCTAACTTGAGAGGTTCTATCATTCCTCGCCGACGTCGCAACACCTTGTAAAGTATTGATCGACGACATCGATGGTTCCTTGGAGTTTCTTTCAGCCTATGTGCGCATAGAACTTCGTCTTATTTCATTATCTGGTTGCATAACAGCCTTTGTTACTCTCCAAACCAGCCGTCTAATATACAAATCATGTGATTACTGACGGCCATATAAGTCACACAACTTGACTATTAGAGAAATATTGAATAAAACTCCAATGACAACAACATCAGAGTAAACCATCTAATGTGCACTTAATGTAGTAACAACGGTCCGTTATAATCAATAAATAAAAACAACAAGAGTTACTTATCTTTTAGTGTTGATGTCGGTCTCGTCGATCCAATGTTTTGTGACCAAGGAAGGCCTCTTATTATCCTAATTTGTCCCGTCATCACTGTAACGAGGGTGTCGTGAACCACAAAGTTGAGGCTTTGGCAGCGACATCGATTCATATCCTTGCCAAAATACTCTTTGACGGCGGTTACGAGTCTCTGGTGACTCTTACCAAGCCGATATGCTCATGATGTTGATCCCGGCCTTTTAAGTCTCCGAATATGTCGACAGCTCTGCTTAGAAGTTTATCTGGAGTAACTTGTCGCAGATGGAGATCCGGCCAGCCCCAACCCCGGGCATTGTTGGTGTATCCACCGATAGCCTCCTCGAACGCGAAAACCGTATATGTGACTAACCTCCTTGAATCGACTGTGGATCTGCTTCAACGATGAGGGAATATGAACCTCGAATGAGTTTTAAAATTAGATTGATACAAGCCATGTCCCTCTTATAGTGTTTTTGCACCTTTTTGCAATGTATGATGGATCTTTCGTACCATCCGTATTGGAAAGAATAGAGCAACTTAGCCTTATCAGATCCATTTTCTGAATGATGTTCAACCGACAGGGATCCACCCGATGGTGAGTTTTAGGATATTGTTGCGTGGCCCCAGAAAGTTTTATCGAGCTCCGTGGTGGGCACTAAATATTCTTGCTGAACACTAAGGACAACTTCCCTACGAATCCAAGAGTTTCAGGGAAGGTCTCTAATGAACGAAATTGCTCTGTATATTATGTTAAGCGATTCAAAGGCTTACACAAGTGTGCGTGAGCTCTAAGCGATGCGTCTTGCTTACCCCTCAGTCGGGAGCCCTATTATCTGATATTATCGTGTTTCTCTGGCATAGGTCACAGAGAGTTTGCAGTGTGAGAGAGATCGAGAGAGATCGAGAGAGAGTCCCATTCCCATTCTCCAAGGGCTCCTTATATAGACAAGTCCTTGGTCTAATGGTCATTTAAGTCATATCATAACGCTCGTAATCATTTACTTAATGGCTTGTAACGTCTGTAACTGACCCATAAGTACTGTAACATTTGTAACCGTCCATAATGGCTTGTAACATTCGTAACCGCCATCTACTAGTTTTTATAATGGTAACCAGCTCGGCCTGGCCCAACCGGCCTGTCACGACTAGGCCAAGCATAACCCGACCCGGAACAACCTAGCCAGGCGCAGATAGGCCATAATTAGTCGACCTCTATTACATTAGCATTGATTGACATATTCGGTTACAATACTCTACTCGGAGAATTATGGGATGTAGGAGCACTTCATATATATCTGCACTTCAACCAACGTCATCAGTTTTCTTGAAATACATATCAATTTCATTGAAAACTACATCTCGAATAGTGATACACCTTCTGTGACTTGGCTCTAGGCACCATAGCCTATAAGTTTTCACTCCTTCAGGGTATCCCATGAATATGCATTTTAGAGCTCTAGTTCGACTTTATCTTGTGTAATGTAAACATAGGCTACGCATCCAAATACTCTAAGTTTTTCGAGATCTGGTAGATGTCCCGACCAAACTTCTTTAGGTGTCTTCATATCTAATGCATTGGAAGGACATCTGTTTGTTAGATATAATATTGTCAAAATAGCCTTTGTCCAAAACACCTTCATTAACCCAACACTAGTTAACATGCATCTAACTCTTTTCAAAATGGTTCGATTAAACCTTTTAGTTAAACCATTTTGTTGGGGAGTACCTACAGTAGTTTTGTGCCTTGCAATACCAGAGGTTACACAAAAACTGTTGAACGCATCATTACAAAATTCAAGACCATTGTCGATTCTCAACCTCTTGACTTTTTTCCAGTCTGATTTTTTACCAGAGTCTTCGAACTTTTTAAATTCTCAAAAGTTTCATCCTTAGTCTTCTGGATTAATACCCATAACTTTCTGGAATAATCATCAACTATGGATAGAAAATACATTGCTTCTGAATATGATGGACACCTTGCAGGCTCCCAAAGATCAGCATGGGTGTTATCAATGGATTCATGTGTTCTTTGTTTGCCTTTAGTGAATTCCACTCTACAAGATTTTTCAAGTACACAGGGTTCACAAAACTTCAACTTTTCGACTCTGTCTCCACCAAGCAGATTTTGTTTCCTCAGTTTGACTAGACCCTTTCACTGACATGGAATAATAACATGTGTTAAATTCCTATCTTCGATAAAGGTTTTGTGGATGTAACATCTGCATAACCATTAACAACTTCAGCCTCAAGGGTATAATAAGCCTTGTTTCTTCACGTCTCTAAAGACTTCCTTTGACTTCTTCATGACTCTTAGAATACTTTTCTCTCCTTGTAAAATATATCTTTTTTTTTCGAATTCACCAAGAGAAATCAAATTTCTCTTCAAGTTAGGTACATACCTAACTTCAGTCAACAACCTTATTGACGCATCATGGAGCTTGAATCTCACAGATCCAACACCTACAATCTTGCAAGCTTTATTGTTTCCCAACAATATTGATCCACCATATTGATCACACAGTTCCTCAAACAAGTCTTTATTTGGACTCATGTGTCAAGTGCAACCTGAACCTATAATCCACTCCTTACTCGAGTTACTGCTTGAAACCACAAGAACATCAGATGAGTCGAAATCATCTTGAACAATGGTTGGCTTTCCATTATCCTTTCCTCCATGATCTTTCAAGCTCTAAGGGAACACTTTTCTTGTATGAACCTCCTTTTTACATTGATAACATTGAATACCAGATAATTTATCACTATAAGACTTCTTTTGACTTTTACCATTCTTCTTGTTGAACTTACCATCTTTTTTCAAGAATTTTCCCTTAACAAACAAACCTTCACCAACAGATGATGGTTTATGCTCCTTTTGTTCGTTCAAATCCTTAGAATACAAGGTTGATTGAAATTTTTCAAAGGTCATAGAATCTCTTCCATACAAGAGAGTTTCTTTGAAGTGAGCATGTGATATAGGTAAAACACATAACAATAATAGTGCTTGATCTTCATCCTCGATCCTAACATCGGTGTTTTCAAGATCAAGAATCAACTTGTTGAACATATCCAACTACTCAGCCATGACTTTATCTTCACTCATCTCTAATGAATACAGAGTGTGATACGGTGGGAGAACTGACTTGAGGGTTTTGCGTTTTATCGTAAATGTTGCGGTTAGCAAGAGTCGCCACCGACTTTTCTTTTATCCAAAAGGAAAGGTGAAAAAAGCACAGGAAAGACCTTTGAGATGTTTTCTTGAGTTCGGGGGGTAGATTATGAAAAGGAAAGGTATTAACACCCTTTTCATCCATGGTTTTCCATGGGCTCTTAGTTACTTGCTTAGATCACTTGCTTTTGTTTGTTTGAAATTGTGTTTTGTGTGTTTTTTAAAAGTATTTTGTAAAAGAGGCCATTCCTTTAGGCAATCTTTGTAATGATTCTCGTTCGTAAGAATGTATACAAAGATGTTTGTCTTTTTGAAAATGTTTTCAATGATTGTAAGATATTTTGAAATGTGTGTGTTTATTTTGAAAATAGCAAGGATAGTTGTTTTGAAATAGAGCAAGTAACTAGAAGTAATCTACCTACTCAAATGTCTTTCTTATGTATTTTCTATTCCTTTGACATTGTTGTCTTACCATTGATTTGGTAAATAACCCTATCTTTGGATGTAAATGGGACGGGTGTGGGTCATCGTATAACCATGATTAGAAATGTTGCAAAGTATCTTAGCATTTTTGAGGGACCAAGATCATTTGGTGAGGCAACCTTTGAATAGCGTCATCGAGGGACTATGATCTTAAATTTGTTTTGTTTTACCAAGATACTTCACATGCGTAACATGGCCATTTTTGTTTTAGGCAACCAAGTGGAGAACCCTAAGGATGTTTGTGTGCAAGTGTGTTATTTTTCATGCTTTGATTTTGTCTTGTATTTTAGGGTTTTCTATTTTGCCTTGTTTTGATCTTGTCATACAAACACTAATTACTAATCATGGTATATAAAGCGATAAATTGCGTAATGTAAATATTTCTAAGCTATTACAACAATTTATGGGAGGGGCGAATACAAATTTGAATGGGGATTTGCAAAAATATAAACCTAAATAAATTATTACAACCAAATCGAATTTGTACGGATTAAAATAAATAAAATACAATATTTAAATATGCAATATAATGTACAAGTGAAAAGATTTTTTTGTTTTTTTATGTAAAAGAAATTTTCATTTAAACCTAACAATGTAAGGAAAAGGAATTAATTTTAAAAGGGGTTTAACCCTAATTGTTATTTTAAAAGAAAATAAAGTTCTTGCATATTATTATTTATGTATTTTTTGTATTAAAATAATAAATAATATTGTATAAAAAATATAAAAATTTTATATATGCAAAAATAAATATTTATAAGTATGAAATGAAAAAAAGAAATTAAACTAAATATATTTTAACTATATTTTTACAAATTTATTAAGAAAATATATGATATCTATTAAAATAAAATATATTTTTATGTGAAAAATAAATTAAAATCCAATATTATGAAATTTACATTTTTTAGGATTTTGGTGTATTAAAGAAAATATTTAATATATATTAAAAATGAAAATAAAATAAATGAAATAAAAATATGAAAAGTTGGCAAAGGGGGTGATGTAGCAAAACTGGTAGTGATGTTAGCAAAAAAAATCATGGCCCAAGGAACTAAGCCCAAACCTGCAAAAAGTCACAAAACTGAAAAATGACAAAAATATGGAAAACCAAAAGTAGTGCCCAGGATCGAACCCGGGACATGGGTCTTGCCAGGGCGCTACTTTGCCACTGGGGTGGCCATACATCCATTAGTTTATGGAAAGCAAAAATAATATAACCCAAAACAAGTCATTGCCATGTACTTCATCTTCTTCCTCAAGCTTGGCCAGACATCCTGTAACTCTCTCATACTTCCATAAAAATGAAAACTCATAACATGAAAGTTGTAGTATTTGTACTCACGATTCCAACCATATAAGTTATGTAAGCTAACTATCAAAGATCAAAGAGAATTTTAACAGCCCTAAATTTAAACCTAATATTTTCAGAAACTTCAAATTCTAAATTCTCTCAACTCAAGTAAAATCAATGCAAGATAAAGATATGCATAGTTTCATTGTGATGAGCACTACGTTTTTTATTCACAAATCATGGCCTATGGTTTCCTGTACAAGGAGATAGAGTTTGAGATTTTACCTCCTTCAGTTAGATTCGTGGATGGAACTGGAGTGAGTTTGAGGGAGGCCTGATGCTTGCTTGAGCTTCCTTGAACTTCCCTGAACGTATTACAACCCTTGCTTTGCTCTGAGAATGCCTGAAACTCCTTGGCCAAGTCAAACTGCAAGCTTGGAAAGCAACAATGGAAGATGATGGAAAAGTGATTATAGAACAGGGATGATGGTCTGGATTGGTTTGATATCAAGTAGGTAAGATGTTTTAATGATCAAGACTTGAAATGCACGAGCCAAATAGAAGATGGGTATGCTTATGCCAAAACTGCAAGTTTGGACAGATTTTTGGTGTTTTCCTGCTTGGGAGTGTTTCAGGCCTTAACTAATCGTGTGCTAAGTTGTATTCTCTTTGTATATTAGTATGGAATTGGTTTTATGTCAACCCTCTAACAGTTGTGCCTCTCCTAGCCTTTTTGCAACTTTTCTTGCATTTGAAGTAAAGTGAAGGGGTAATGCTTGACATGCTTGTACTTGCTCCCTTAGGGTTGGTATCAGTTTGTACAATTTGCTTTAGACCTATGAGACTTGTATGTACAATGGAGATAGGTGCAATGCTCAAGAATTGGAAAGTGGTAAAAGTTGTGCTTTTCCAAAATGCAATGGTCACTTTATGCCATTTATGGAATTGCAAGTTGGATAATGGTTCTAAGGCATGGATCAAAGCTTTTTCAACTGAGTAAACATTAAATTAATGAGTTAGGAACAAATTTAGTACTTGTAAAGCATGGATTAGGCAGCATAGGTACTGATTGAAACTTTGTTCTTCATGAAATGGCTTGGACAAAAAGTGAGAAATTGTTAACTTCATCTCTTCGATTCTCCCTACTCAAAAATGATCTTGAGGAGTTCTTGGATATTTTAGAAAGCTTGCAATGTGCTCTATAACTAATATTTGAAATGCATTTTGAGATACCTCTTGGAACTAGGTGAAAAATTGCCATGAACTTGGGTCCAAAACCTGCCTAAATTAGGGCAAAATTTCACTAAGTTACTTAGTTCATGACCATGTATTCATAAATTTATATATTAAGATCCAAGCATCTTTAGGGAAAAGTGTGTGAAGAAAAGTTGTAGATTTCATGTAGGTCTACAACTTTCATTTTGGAAACTTTCCTTGAATCATTATGCATCATGGTGAAAAAGTGGCCTAAAGTTGAGAAAAAATAAGAAATTTTCTATACTTAGAAAATTTTCTAAGTTAAGAAAATTTTCAAATTCAAACCCTAATCTTCAAACTTGGATTTCTTGATGAACAAGTTTCACATTTTGACATGTTTTGATGAATTATGACCCTTGGCACTTGATTTTGACCAAAAAGTCAAAGTTTGACTTTTCAGTGTACAGTTGACTTTTGATTAGTTGACTGTAAATTTTATCTATCAATCCAATGAATTTGAGATATTTTGAGCCATGTAATTAAGTCAAGATTATGTAATTTAATCCTTGAAATCATGCCTTAACTCAATTGCTCATTTGCTAGGTTAAAAATCAGAAATTGCCCTTCCTCAGTCAAAACCCTAATTTTGACCATTTTGCCCTTTTGGTGATTTGATCAAATTTCTTGAGGAATTATGATACAAACTTGACCAAATGATACATATAAGTTTAAAATATTGATGTTGATCAAAAATTATGAAGTTTGATTGTAAATTGGCCATGGTTGACTTTTTCCCTAATATAGCTGATTTTTAGGTCAATTGTCCAATTGACTGATCAAAAATGTGGTTCAAGGCTTGAAACATGTCATGAGTAATCTTAGGGATCCATAATGATGTTTGAAAGTCATATGAAGCATTGATAGTCCAAAAATCTTTGTGCAAACTTAAACCCTAATTTTGGGTTATCAGTGCAAGATGAGATGTCTTGAGCTGACCAAACCCTAATCCAGTCTTGAGTCAAAGGAACCTTGTGAGAAAAGTCTTGATAAATGAGAGGGCAAATTTTGGGGTACAACAGCATCCCCTGTTCAATCTTCTTAAACCTGAAAAGTTAGATTGGCGAGTTTTGCCAGTGACTCAAAGGTGAAAGAATGATTGGACACTAGAGTGCCCATAAATTTGCACTCGGCAATGTGTAGTTGAGTGAATGGGATTAAAGATGCTATTTGGAGAAGTGATAGAATCTTGTTGGAGATAGGCTTGTAGATGCCATCCAAGAAGGTTCGTTGGATTGTAAATTGTAAGCTGAAAAAATGAGTATCATAATGGTGTCCGCGTTTGGAACGTATCTGAGCGGTATTTGAACTTGAAATATGAATGAGTATTAGAATGGCATCCGTGTCTGGAGCGTATCTGTACTGTATCTGAACTTGAAATCTGAATGAGTATCAGAATGGCATCTGTGTCTGGAGCGTAGCCATACTGTATCTGAACTTGAAATCTGAATGAGTATCAGAATGGCATCCATGTCTGGAGCGTATCCATACTGTATCTGAACTTGAAATTTGAATGAGTATCAGAATGGCATATGTGTCTAGAGCGTATCTGAATTGTATCTGAAAGCTGAATTTGAATGAGTATCAGGATGGCATTTGTGTCTGGAACGTATCTGAACTGTATCTGAACTTGAAATCTGAATGAGTATCAGAATGGCATCCGTGTCTGGAGCGTATCTGAACCGTATCTGATTGCACATTGTTAATGGTAACTACTAATCTTATCTTGAAAAGGGTAGAATGTTAGCTGAAACACAAAGTTACGTTGTATGAAATGTATGATGCAATGTATGTGTTTTATCAATGTTTATGATATGTGGATGTAATGGATGCGCATGTAAGCTGATTTGCTGTATTGTTGTTTGATTGAGGAAAATAAATCCCTGAATGCTGCTGAGGCTATGTTGAAATTTCATGTTTTGAAGTTGAAGTACTGACGAACTCTTGTTGAGAGAAGTAAATTTTGTTGTAAGGGCAATGCCATATACTTCTTGGGGAATCCAGAGAATTTTGATGACTTCTACTGGGGATTAATAATTGGGAGTCTTTGTTCCGTCGGGGAGTATCAGAAGTCAGTTGTTATCTTGTTGGATTTCAGGCTTTAAAACAACTTGCTAGGGAATTTGGAGAAACCGGACGGTTTCCACCGGGAATTAATAGTTTGAAGTTTTAGTTCCGCCGGGGATCTAAATGATGTATCGTGGGGATTTCTCATGGAATAGCCTAAAGACGTTTTCCTATTCTTTCAACCTGTCATTAATTGTCTTTTTTCATTTTTTTTATTTGTAAACAGTAATTATGTTCAAATGCATATGTTCATTAATGAATCATTGGAAGTTTTTGCAAATAAAACACAAGTGTAAAGGAAAAGGACAAATAGTTTTTCTGTACTTTAAAGAGATATCTTTGTATTTACTTTGAATAAGTATTTTGTACAAAGGAGACATACATCCTAGTAATAGGATGGTGTCATAAGAAAAAATTTATACAAAGAAAGATAGATATGTGTTATAATCCCATGGGGTTCCCATTCTTCTATAGCCTATGTATCTCCGAATATCTTGTCTATTTGTTGCTTCGTTCGAAGATGATTGAATTGATCAGAAACTCCGAGTTTGTCAGTGAAGAGATTATCCTCAAAGTGATCCAACGGGACATAGTCATACGCTTTTAATTCCCTAACTTTTTCCTGGACCGCCCTTTCGGGTTTTCAGTCCACCAGAAAACCCCTTTTTGCCCAAGTCGCCCTTTCAGGTTTTCAACTTGCCGGGTGTACAGTTTTTTTTTATTTTATCCCTAATTTTTGCCTGAACCTTTTGGTTCGCCGGGATGCCCTTTTTTTTGCCTAGGTGTGTCAACCTAGCGGGTCTCTTATGCGTAGCATCTTTTGACTATGTCCACGTTCGCAGGGTGTGGTAGGTCATCACCGTCCATGGTGGTTAAGATCATTGCCCCACCGGAGAAGATGTTCTTGATTATAAATGGTCCTTCATAGGTAGGAGTCCATTTTCCCCTGAGATCATTTTGTGGCAAGGTAATGCGTTTGATCACTAGATCTCCAACTTGATATACTTGGCGTCTGACTTTCTTGTTGAAATCCTCGATCATCCGTTTTTGATACATCTAACCATGGCAAACAGTAGTAAGTCTCTTTTCATCAATTAAATTCAGTTGATCAAGTCGAGTCAGGATCCAATCGTCCTCATTCAAACCTGCATCCTTCATAATTCTCAAAGAGGGGATCTGAACCTCAATAGGCAAGACATCCTCCATGCCATAAACCAAAGAATAGGG
Source organism: Vicia faba (assembly GCA_948472305.1). Lineage (NCBI taxonomy): Eukaryota > Viridiplantae > Streptophyta > Magnoliopsida > Fabales > Fabaceae > Vicia > Vicia faba. The sequence continues at coordinate 378,656,311 of OX451741.1, read as the reverse complement.
TGTTACCCAAATTGAAGTGCGAGTCGTGGTACGATACCCGTGGAGAGCAAATGGTAGCATCTCATGTCAGTCCTTGTAGGTGACTATCATTTTTTGTATGATCTTTTTAATGTTTTTATTTGCAGCTTCGACGGCACCATTCATCTTTGGCCGATAGGGGGGTGAATTGTGATGCTGAATTTTGAATTGCTCGCACAAGGAGGTGATCATAGTATTGTTAAGGTTTGTACCATTATCAGTGATGATCCTTTCTGGGATACCGTACCGGCAAATGAGATTCTTCTTGATGAAGCGGGCAACAACATTCTTAGTAACGGATGCAAAGGAAGCTGCTTCGACCCATTTTGTAAAATAGTCAATGGCCACTAGAATGAAGCGGTGTCCATTGGAGGTTGTAGGCTTGATCTTTCCAATCATGTCGATTCCCCACATAGCAAAGGGCCAAGGAGCTGTTAGGACATTCAGAGGAACTGGAGGTACATGCACCTTGTCCGCATAAATTTGACATTTATGACAGGTCCGAGAGTGTTGATAGCAGTCTGCTTCCATGGTAGACCAATAATAGCCTTCCCGTAGGATTTTCTTCGCCACCGTATGCCCACTGGAATGAGTGCCAAAAGTACCTTTATGTAATTCAGCCATGATCTTTTCAGCCTCAATCTTATCCACACAACGGAGTAGAATAGAGTCATGATTGCGTTTGTACAAGATGCCATTACTCAGAAAGAACTTAGCAGAGAATCTCCTTAAGAACTTTTTTATCATTGATTGAAGCTCCTTCTGGATATTCTTGAGCCTCGAGATACCTCTTGACTTCATGAAACCAAGGCTGGTCCATTATTTCTTCAGTATTAATCTCGTGACAGTGTGCTGGTTCATCCATTTGTTCGAGGGTGATCTGGGGAGCCTCGTTGTCCCAATTAAGTTTAAACATAGATGACATTGTGGCTAGAGCATCTGCTAGCTGATTTTCTTCTCGCGGGAAGTGCTCGAAGGTAATCTGCTCAAAATGTGGTAGCAATGTCAAAACATGTTCTTTGTAAGGGATAAGGTTTGGATGCTTAGTGTCTCATTCTCCTTTAATTTGACTGATGAACAAAGATGAATCTCCAAACACATCTAAAGATTTGATTCCCAGGTCTATGGCAGCCTTGAGACCAAAGATGCATGCTCCGTATTCCGCCATGTTGTTCATACAGTTGAAGCAAAGTCTGGCAGTAAAGGGAGTGTGACACCCTTCCGGAGATATGAGTACAGTGCCGATACCATTACCAAGTGCATTGGATGCCCCATCAAAGAACAAGGTCCATCGGGATCCTTGCTCAGGTTCGTCATATGGTCTGATCTCTTCACAGTCGTCTAATGTCATGATGTCTTCATCCGGGAATTCAAACTTCATGGACTGATAATCTTCTACAGCTTGATGAGCAAGATGATCAGCTAGCACACTGCCCTTTATAGCTTTCTGGGTAGTGTACTGTATGTCATATTTTGTTAGGATCATCTGCCATCTAGCTATCCTTTGAGACAGAGCGGGTTTTTCGAAGATGTATTTTATCGGATCCATCTTAGATATCAACAAAGTAGTATGAGTCAACATATACTACCTTAGCCGGCGAGCAGCCCATGCCAGAGCGCAGCAAGTTTTCTCGAGCAATGAATATCTGGTTTCACAGTTGGTAAACTTTTTGCTCATGTAGTAAATAGCATGCTCTTTTCGGCCAGACTCGTCATGCTGCCCCAATACACACCCCATTGAGTTCTCTAAAACGGTCAAATACATGATCAGTGGTCTTCCCTCGACTGGTGGCATCAAAACAGGAGGCTCTTGTAAGTACTCTTTGATCTTGTCAAAATCAATCTGGCACTTATCATTCCATCTGACTACTTGATCTTTCTTTAATAGTTTGAAGATTGGCTCACAAGTAGCTGTCAGGTGAGAAATGAATCTGGAAATATAGTTCAGGCGTCCCAAGAATCCTTTGACTTCCTTCTCAATACGAGGAGCAGGCATTTCTTGTATCGCTTTAACCTTGGCATGATCAACCTTGATGCCTTTTTTGCTGACAACGAAACCTAAGAGTTTACCGGACCGGACTCCGAATTGCACTTGTTTGGGTTCAACCTTAGTTTGTACTCCTTCAATCTCACAAACATCTTTTGCAAGTGATCAAGGTGCTCCTCTTCAGTTTGTGATCGGGCTATCATGTCATCTACATAGACCTCTATCTCATGATGTATCATATCATGAAACAAAGCTACCATGGCGCATTGATAGGTTTCCCCAGCATTCTTCAATCTGAATGGCATCACTTTGTAGCAGAATGTGCCCCACTGTGTAACAAATGTAGTTTTCTCCATGTCCTCTGGTGCCATTTTAATTTGGTTATAGCCTGAGAATCCGTCCATGAAGGAAAACACTTTGTGTTGGGCTGTATTGTCGACCATGATATCGATGTGGGGAAGTGGAAAATCATCTTTAGGGCTGGCCCTGTTTAAATCTCTATAATCCACGCACATTCATACTTTGTTGGCCTTCTTAGGCACATGAACAATGTTGGCAACCCATTGAGGATAGGAAGTGATAGCCAAGAATCCAGCATTGAATTGTTTCATGACTTCCGCTTTGATCTTCTCTGACATGTCAGGTCTCATGCGGCAGACTTTTTGTTTCACTGGTGGACAGTCTTGTCTTGTGGGCAGACGATGTACCACGATGTCTGTATCGAGTCCTGGCATGTCTTCGTATGACCAGGAAAAGATCTCAACATAATCATGCAATAGCTGAATTAGACGCTCCTTGACACTCGGCTCTAGATTGGCACCCACCTTGATTTCCTTTTTGTCCTCCTCGGTACCCAAGTTGATTGTATCCAACGGTTCCTCATGAGGCTGAATAACTCTTTCCTCTTGTTGTAGTAGTCTGGCCAATTCCCCTGGTACTTCACAATCTTCCTCGCCTTCGTATTCGGCTTGGTAGATTAGATCTTCAGAGTCACTAAAGGCCATAGCAGTATCGTTACCCATGGGATCCGGAATGGAGGGGTGCCTGCATTTGTAAGTTTGGGTGTGTGTAAGGGTATAGCCATCTTTAAACAATAAAAATGTAAAAGAAAGACAATGAGCACAGAAGGTTTGTATGTGGAAAAGCGTCCATGATTCATTGAATGTCATATGAAGATGAAATAAAAACCCTTACAAATGGACCGTTGTGCCTCGGGTAAGACACAAGGTTTTTAATGTGAGAATTGTTTGTGAATATTACAAGTCCAATAGAAATGTAAAAGATAAATTACTGAGAGATGAAAGTTATTGGGACAAAGTCTCTGGCTTCCCAATTGTGAAGTCCTCCGTTGACAGTAGGAAATATCCAATCCTCCAAGCTGCCATCTCCTTCACCATCTTCCACTGCGTTGACCTCTCGGTTGCTAATCTTCAGAGGTGGCCCTCCAGCACGGGCACGGCGCATAGCCTTCTGAGCATTTGAAGTAAACCCTAAGCCAAACTTATCTGATTTATACGGGATGTCCGGAAGTTGCCCCCAGATGGTGCATCCACCCTCCTCTACTACTGCATTGGCGTCCTTTAGAGATGACATCTGAAGCGGAGGTCTTGTGATCTTGGGGATCTGGGATATCTCCTTGGTTACCGCTACTTCTTGAGAGACCTCTTCGAAATGTTGCAAAGGAGTTTCAATGAACTCGCCATCCAACTCCATATACCGGAAAGAATTTAGATGGCTAATCATGTACTCCTCCTCTCTATGGACAGTGATAATATTTCCATGGACTGGGTATTTCAGCATCTGGTGTAGCGTAGAGGTGACAGAATTGGAATTATGGATCCAGGGCCGTCCTAACAGACAGGAGTAAGAGGGCGGATGTCCATTACATCAAAGGTTGAGTTGAAACTCTGAGTTCTCACATTTATGGGGATGTTCACCTCTCCGTGGACCATCCTCTTTGAGCCATCAAATGCTCTTATAATTATGTTACTGGGTTTTAGAGTCAGCCCTTCGCAATCCAATCTGTCAATAGCTTTCTTCGGTAAAACGTTCAAGGATGAGTCCGTGTCTACCAAGACATGGGCCAGAGTTATTCCTCTACACTCCACAGAGACATGTAATGCCTCGTTGTGCTTTCTCCCTCTGGGTGTCAAATCCGCATCAGAGAATCCTAGGCCATTATCGGCTGTCAAACTGGCCACACAATCTTGGAATTGGTCAGCAGACGTCTCTTGTGGCACATGGGTTGTCTTCAGGAACTTTACCAGAGCTTTCGCATGTGCCTCAGAACACAACAGCAATGCTAGCATGGAGATCTTGGAGGGAGTTTTCCCCAACTGTTCAACCACGGCATAGTCACTCTTCTTTATTATCCTCAGGATCTCTTCCATTTCCTTCTTGGATGTTTCGGGGATAGCTAGTGATTGAGCCTTCGTCCGGACAGGCTCTTCTTGAATGCTTTTTCCTCGATTTTCAGCAGTAGAAGTATTGGTAGGGATAACAGCAGGGGTCGTGTCGTCTTTGTTGGTAGGAGCAATTTCAGGTATGATTATTGGTACATAGGTAATCTTCGGAACAGCCACGGGTCCAAAAACTGCCTTTGGAGGGGCAATCTCTGGAGAGAAGATTTTACCATTACGAGTAATTTTACTAGTTCCGACAATATTGCTAATGTCAGAATCTTCTTCGGAGCTCACTTCTTCTGCGGTCAGCCTATCTTGTTTGATACCATGGTAGTAGATTTCTCCATCGTAATTCCACGGTACTGTTTTATCTGATTCATACGAGACCGGCCCAGGCATTGTAATTATGAGAGGAGTAGTCTTTGGAACTGATGTAATCCTAAATGGTCTTTTGGGGACCCTGGAAGGATTGGCGGAGGTGGTTATAATTGAAACTTCTTCGATAGGAATGGGTGAAACAGGAGCATTTTCAAACAGAATCTCTTGGTTGTCTATCAAGCGTTGAATGCATGTCTTCAACATAGGGCAATCAGTTGGTGAGGATAAGAAAAGATGACAGTCTTCATTACAACCTGGGAATATACCAGCTTTCAACAAGTTTATCTTAATGATCGGGAGCGGAGTCAAGAGTTTATCCACTGTAGCAACAAACAAATCTTCTTCGATAGCATTGGCGTTGTGACCATGCCTAGGCATAGGAGCGGAAATGACATTTGGTTTCTCGGGCGCCTCAAACTCAATCTCTTTTGCGCCTATAAGGTCTTGAATTTTGTTTTTTAAAGCCCAACAGTTGTTAGTGTTGTGCCCCGGACTTTCGGAATGGTATGCGCATCTGGCATTCGGGTGATAATAAGGTGACGCCGTGTTGGGATTCTTTGGAGCTTCCTTCAAAGTTTCCAAATTAAATTTCAGAAGATGTGGTAAGACCTGGGCTAGAGTCATATTAATTTTAGTGAATTGTCGGACCGGCCTTTCCACCCTCGGTTGATTACTCCTTGGTTGATCAGATGTAAGCTTTGGGATCATAACAACCCGTATCATTGGTCAGCGTTCAGCTCTCCCTTGGTTCCTTTATGGATAAACAGCAGATACCTCCTTCTTCCCGGTTGTTGTACCCAAAAATTTGCCCTCTCAATTCTCAAGACTTTTCTTACAAGGATTGTCAAGGTTCAAGCTTGAACAAGTGCATTGGGATTTTCCAGTACCAAAATTAAAAGAAAACTGTCAAAAAGGAAGAAAACAGATAAAAATATTATTTTGACAAAAAATTGGAGAAATACAAGTGTTCTTCATTTCAGCTCTTTCGATTGGCCTTTAGGCCTCTTTCGATCAGCATCTTTCGATTGACCTTTTGGCCTCTTTCGATACAAGCTTGGCTTGCATCCTTCGACTAACTCTAAGCCTCTTTCGATTGCTCAAAGTGGCTGCTAGCGTGCCTCTTTCGTATCTGGATATTTGGCCTCCTGTATGCCTCTTTCGAATGCAACTTGGGTACATCCTTCATTTAGATTGGAAACATCCTTCGATTCAACCTTTCGATTGGACAAGTGTGCTGCCTGCATGGTTGCAATCGAAGGCCATGACCTGCTGGCCACACATGCCCCCTGCAAGGAAACCCTTTTCGATTCACCAAGTTTACTGCCTACAGACATGCTTCGATTCGGCAACATTGTTTCCTTCAAACACGAACTTTCGATTGGGAAATATGTTTGCTTCGACCCAAGCTTTCGACTGGGCAATAGCTTCCTGTGCATTAGCTTGTTTCGACCACAAGCTTCGACTGAGGCAAACGCTTCCTTCGAACAGGTGTGCTTCGATCTCACTCTTGCCTTTGACACAAGACCAGATCTCGTTTTCCAGGCTGTGTTGCGTCCAGATCTTTACATAGTCAGAAGCTTGTACAAAGGTTTTAAACTTTACCTTTTGGATACTACTATTCTGGGTTAAAGGCTACATACTCTTTCTTCAAACAGAGAATACTTTATCACAAAAGCAGCTTTCAAACTGATCTTGGCCTGAGCACAAGCAACGTCAGAAGCATCAGTCATATCTTCTGCACCCCACTGCTGCTGCTGCCAGGAGCCCCCCCCCCCCCCCCCCCACTTGTACTGTCACGTTACAGTATTTTATTATTTTGCAAGGCTGGCTGTTTTCAAACATATCCATTCTTTTTCTCTATAAGTAGAGGAATTTATGCAAAGCTGAGGAGGACTTTTGGGGCCAGACGAACGAATCTGCAAAATTGTTCTCAAACACAACAAAAAATCTCAAGTTCATCAACACTTGAGAAATCAAAATATCCAGAATCCAAACACTTGTCCCCTTAGAATCTGAAACATCCATACACCTTGTTACCATTCGAATCCAGTAGGAAGAACCTCACACTTTTTCTTCTTTGTTGAATCCAGTATCAAGGACGTAACCCCTGGTTTCTCCCTCCGAATCCAGAAGCATTCAAGGAGACCAATCAAAGGCCCAGCACACGTTCCAGCCTGAAGCAAGGTAAGTTATTTCTTACCTTTGAGCTTTTCGTTTCATGGCATGACATGTAAATATTATGGTTCATTCCAAGCATGTACATACTTTTGTTCCTTTCGTTTCCACCCTGTTAATATGTTTCGTTTTGCTTTCTGTTTACCTGAACTAGTTTTAGTTATTAAACTGTCTGAAAGATAAATACTAGCATGGCCTTAGGCCATGTTGCCATTTAATGCTTGAAATGAAAGAAACAGGAGATAGGAGTATGAAACGAAACCTTTGGTTTCCACACTGACTCCTGGCCCAATCAAAGAAGGCAACAAGGCATAAAGGCCCCAATCGAAAGACGTGACCTCGCTGCTGCCTTCGCCCAATCGAAGGATAGGACCTCGCCCCTGCCAAGGCCCAATCGAAAGACGTGACTATGTTGTTGCCAGCCCTAATCGAAGGAGGCCAGCAGAATGCCAATCGAAGGCTGCTAGTCCCAATCGAAGGAGGCCAGCAGAATGCCAATCGAAGGATGCTACTGCCTGGGTCGAAATGCACTCATTTTTTACTTTTATCTTATTTTTTCCTTCATATTTTTTATGCCTTTCAATATGGTTGTAATAGTGTAGGATTTATTTTTTAGCACTTTTTATTTACCTTGTACAAATGCTAGTAATTAGGTGTGTATGATAAGATAAAACCAACAAATAGACCACCAAAAAAATCAAAGACAAATGCATGCAATCAAACACACATTTGCACACTTACACCCTTAGGGTAATTCCACTTGTTGCCTATCGGAAAATAGTCATGTCCCACGAGCATGGGCGTTTTAGCAAAGACCCTCGATAAAATATCGTAGTCCCTCGATGACCCTCGATGTTGCCTTCGGTAAACGATCTAGTCCCTAAAACGACATTGCTAAAATGTCATATATGTTGCCTTCTATGACTATACAAACGTCCCGCGCCTGTCCCGTTAACATCCTAACGCAAGGTTGTTCACCAAATACAATGGTGAAACAACACTGCTAAAAGGGTTAAAACATGAGAAAGATTTTTGAGTAAAATAGGGTAGATAGCTCTTAGTTACTTGATCAAACTTGCAAAACACACTTGTCGTTTTCAAACACATCTCACAAACACACTTTTGAACTATTTTCGAAACAAACACTTTGTTGGCGTTCTCATAGAAACGAGAACCATTACGAAGTTCCATTTTCAAAATACTTTCAAAAACACACACCACAAGCACATTCAAACAAAAGCAAGTGATCTAAAACAAGTAACTAAGAGCCCATGGATAACCATGGATGAAAAGGGTGCTAGCACCTTCCCTTTTCATAATCTACCCCCCGAACCCACGAAAACATATCAAAAGGTCTTTCCTGTGCTTTTTGACCTTTCCTTAGAATAAAATAAAAGGTCGGTGGCGACTCTTGCTAAACTGAACATTTGCAAACACAAACGCAAAACCTCAAGTCAGTTCTTCCACCGTATCACAGAACTGGCGACTCTATTGGGGAATCATCCTATGAAGTGGGGTTACCTTAGGATTTTAGATCACCTTTACATGCTTACTTTGATTGCTTTGATTGCTTTACTTTTTGGGTTCCTTGTTTGGGTTTGTTGTAAATCCTACACCCGAATTTGGGGGCACCTTTTTAGGTAAATAGCAATAAACTGTGAGGGAACTGTGCGGGGTATACCGACATGGTTGAAGCAATAGATATGTTAGTGTGACATATTTGTGGATACCGGTAGCCCTTGAGTAGTCAAGGAGAATACGGGGCCGCTGAGCGATGTCATGAAGCACTAACGAACTCTTAGAACCTTACTTGACCATCTTGGCCTTTTTAGGGGTAGTGAGATGACCGATTTTGGTGCAGTCCGAAGTTGGTAGATACTCGATACTACACTCATTGAGGATTGTTTTCTTGGAATATTTTGGCCGCCAGTTAAGTGGCTAAACCAAAACAATGAACACAAAAAATAATCCAGTGATATTGAGCTCCTTAGAACCCGGTTTCTATTTTAGGACAGGTTGAGCCAACTAACTTCAAAAGGGTACTTACCTATGAAACTCCATGCAAACTTAAACCTAAGGACTTGTTTGCTCTGTGTGAATATGATTACCTGTATATACACTCACTTGCTTCTGCATACATGTACATAACATCATACCATAGAATTTTCAATAACCATTTCAAGGATCTCGAGGGTCTTTTGATGCAGGGTCGCATTGAACCAGACGTCTACCAAAGGGCAAGAGGATTCATTTTACTCTAAACGAACGCCGTCAAAGATCAAGTGCAACAACTTGAATCAGGGGCTATGACCCACTTGACATGGTGAGCTTGATTCTCGTGGAAAGATATCCACCGATACAAGGTTCTCCAATCAAAGTTGTTGATCGAAGTTCAACTTCTAACATTTTCTTGTGTTTACCCCGCGAGATCCTTGAAAACATGCATCCACATATCATGCATCATATCATGATAGGTTTCTCCCATGCAGGTCTCCTTATCTTCCAACTGTTTATTTCAGTAAGATGGATATGGAACAAACGGTGAAAGATCTCCAAGCTCAAAACGCTCAATTCCAACAAATGCTTCTGGCTATGGGTAAAGGGAAAGAGGACCTGAAAGCTCTCCTTCTCAAAGACAAGAAGAAGAAGTCCAAGAAGGCAGCGGGCGTCCTGAACTTGAGAAGAAGACCTAAAACCCCATCTCTTTCAACTCCATCCAACATAGGGATTAGTCTTGAAGAAGACCACAATTTGGAGATTGATGAAGTTGAAGTTGACTACTCCGAGGAACAATATCCTCCTGCTGATGACAAATACAAACAGTTGGAGGATCACCTCAGTGCTATGGAGATTCAACAAATACCTGGCTTAGATTTAGGAGACATGGGTTTAGTTTCTGGATTGGTCATTGATCAGTGATCTTTTGTCGTACTTTCCAAACAGGTTTTAGTATCGTTTCTTGTGTTTTCATGAGTTTTCTTTTAATATTTTAATTATGTTTCAACAGTATTCTCTGATTTGGATAAGCAAGTCAGGTGTCCATGTTTTCATTATTTTTACCGTTGGTGCGTGTAATGTGGTTGTTGTTTCAAGGTGTTTCAGGTTTCTGTCTAGTCGGCTACCCGGCACCAATGCGAAAGTGATCCAAATACAGAAGAAACGCACGGAAGCGGAGATTTCAGAAGCGTGACAGGGGTGCCCGTGTCGTGTAACACGGCCCGTGTCGTGGCATCTGCAGCTGACAAAGATACAACAACCAGCAACACAACACGGCCACCCGTGTTGCACAACACGGACCGTGTTGTGCCCTCTGAAGGCGTGGATTGCATTTATGTGAAGCAGCGACCTGACACGGTCACCCGTGTCCCACAACACGGCCCGTGTCCCACAACACGGCCCGTGTCAGGCATACTGAGGCAAAATTTCTATTTTTTTTGACACGCAGACTGGGACAAGTTGGAGGGCAGTTTGGACATTTCTTGGAAGATTTGAGAATACTGTTATATTAGAGACTAGGGTGAGGAACCAAAAAAATTCTTTTTGGGAGAAAGAACATATTGGAGAAAAGCTTAGAGTGGTGATTCAAGGAGAAGGAGGATCGATCAAGAGCGGAAGCAATCGACGATCCAACCTATCCAAATCCTATTATAATGAATTTTCTTCTTGATCCTGTTTTCATAAGTATTATGAACATGAGTAGCTAAACATCCCAATGTCAGGGAGGTGTCCCTGAATTGCTTTGTAATGACTAATTGATGTTTTGTACTGTGAGTTTCATGTTAAAACCTTATTCTTTATTGGATGCAACGTTTTTAATGCTTAATCTGCTTGGAAGAAATGATTATTGATCGTAATTAGGGTTGGCCTGATCAGCAATCCTAATCCTGTTGCATCACTTTTATCATAGTAGATATTCCTAAGGAATTAGAATACCCTGTGAATACCCATTTTATTGTCTGAAATAGAGCTTGATATTCTCTCTTGGCAGCTGAGGAATTAGGGCAAAGAGAGAATACCAAAGGTTTTTCTTAAAAGGAATTGCGGAAAAATAACTTTAGGCATAGGGAAAGAAAAGGTGAAACATAGATTTTTATAATAACGAAACAAGTTGGTCATTGTATCGCGATTCATACACCGTCCTGGCATTATTCTCATCGTAACATATAAACTTCTCGTAAATTTAGTTTTCGTAGTATTGTAGTTCAAAACAAACAATCAACTATTGCTTTTGTTCAATTGACATTCATTCGAACAAACTTAATTTCACTGTGCAGTCCTCAAGAGATCGACTTTGGGGTTTTTCCCATTATTACTACATCGATAAAATAGTACACTTGCTATTTTACCGATCAAGTTTTTGGCGCCGTTGCCGGGGACTGCCAAATAATTAAGTTTAGTTGAACTATTTCAATTGAAATTTTGTTGCTCCGTGACTAAAATTTTATTCTTCTGCTATTTTATTTTATTTTATCGAATTTGTGCTATCTGTTCTAACTTTTGTCTGACTTTTTATGCGAGGTCAGACCTCAGCTAAATTTTCCTTTGACACAGAACCAGAAAGAGCATTGCACGAGAGACGCCGTCAATTAAGAGTTGAAAGACTGACAGCACCAAGTGCAGAACCCAGTACTATAAATCAAGAAACGGAAGACGAAGTGTCTGTGCAATCTGAGCACAGCGACTCAGATTTTGACAGAGAGATGGATCCGAATCATGGTGGCGTAGCAGGAGGTCAACCCCCAGCAGAGAGATTGCTAAGGGACTACGGAGGGGCAAACGCTCAACCAAACCGGATGACCATTGTCAATTAACCGGTGAATGTAGCACACTTTCAGCTACATTCGTCTACCATCCGCCAGTTGGAAAGCAAACCTTTCGCCGGAAGAATCAACGAGGATGCAAATAAGCATCTTCAGAGATTTCTTACTACCACCACGTCGTTGAAAATCGAGGGTCATTCCGAGGAGGCAAAGAGACTTGTTATGTTTCCTTTTACACTTACTGATGATGCGGAAGAGTGGTTCTACTCACTTCCAGCTGGGAGCATCACAACATGGCAAGAGATGGAAACAGCATTCCTCAACGAGTATTTCCCTGCTTCAGTGTTCATCCGAAAAAGATACGATATTGTCAATTTCAAACAAAAAGAAGGGGAATCACTTGGGGATGCATACAAGAGGTTCAAGAGATGTCTAACTGCCTGTCCTACTCACAACATGGACGCAACTGAGCAGATGCAAAACTTCGTGAATGGCTTACGTTTAAAGACAAAACAACTTATAGATACTACTGCCGGTGGATCTACAAATTTCTCAACAGCTACTGGTATCAGAAGAATTATAGAGGCTATCACTGCCAACGAGCATCTTGAGTTGTATGACCGTACTGTGAACCAACCGGATGGCAAGATAGATTTGAAGCTGACGGAGCAGATTGTGAAAATGGAAGATCAAATCGCTGCAGAAGTAGAGAGAAGGTTGAAAAAAATGAATATTGGAACTCAGACAGTGGCAAAGGTGGAACCAGTTCAAGCTGTCCTTTGTGAAATATGTGGTGGACCACACTTTGCTATGCATTGTGTAGCAACTCAAGAACAGGTTGAGCAGATTCAAATGCTAAGGCAGAATAATCCGTATGCCAACACATATAATCCGGGTTGGAAAAATCACCCAAATTTCTCATGGAGGGACCAACAGGGAAACGTTCAAAAACCGGTCCAAGGCCAGCAACCTTATCAACAGCAACAACCTTACCAACCTCAACAACAACAATACCGCCCGCAACAACAACCTTACCAACAGTCTCAACAGCAAGACCAACCACAGGGTCCAAGAAAGGCGGATTGGGAAATCGCCATTAAGAAGATGGCCGCTCACAGCTCTCAATTCCAAGAAGAAACAAGGAGCAATTTCAGGAATACCGGAGCCTCAATTAAGAATCTTGAAGTGCAAATGAGTCAAATCGCCCAACATCTTGCAATTCCTCAAACACCGGGAGCGCTCCCAAGCGCAACTGTACCTAATCCTAAGGACAATCATAAAGTCAATGCTGTCACTACACGGAGAGGGAAACCAGTTGAAGAAGTGGAAAAGACATCGGTAAATGAAGATAAACTGTTGGAAGTGGAGTTAGACATAAAAGAGAATGAGAGAGTTGAGGAGGAATTGGTAATACCAGCCTCGGTTACTAAAGAAAAAGTGGGAGAGCCAAAACCAATGATCAAACTCCCTTACCCCCAAAGAAATAAGAAAAAGGGGCAGCAAGAGAAGAATTTTGAGAAGTTTCTTGAGTTGTTCAAAAAGCTGGAGCTGAATATTCCGTTATTGGAGGCACTTGAGCAGATGCCTACATATGCTAAATTCATGAAGGACATCATTGCTAAGAAACGAACCAATGCAGATGAACCTATTATTCTAACTGAAACTTGTAGTGCTATTTTGCAGGGCCTAAAGATTCCAGTGAAGAAGAAAGACAGAGGAGCAGTTACCATACCTTGCACTATTGGAGATAGATCTTTCAAGAGAGCATTAATCGATCTGGGTTCTAGTATCAGTCTCATGCCTCTATCCATCTACAAAAAGTTAGGTATTGGTGCTGTCCAAGACACTCGGATGACTCTCCAATTTGCGGATCATTCTGTTAAGCGGCCTTATGGAATTGTTCAAGACGTTCTTGTGAAAGTGGATAAGTTTGTATTTCCAGTGGATTTTGTGATCCTTGAAATGCCGGAAGATGAAGAGATTCCGCTAATTTTAGGCCGCCCATTTTTGGAAACCGGGAGAGTTATGATCGATGTGGAAGGGGGTACACTTACTTTGAAGGTTTATGATGAAGAGTTGAAAATAGATGTTCGTAATACCATGAGACATAAAGAGGACTTTGGCACAAGTAGCAACATTCAGGTGTTTGAGCAAGTAGAAGAAAGGGATCATGTGGAGAGTGTATCCAAATTACCTCTCGAAAGAGTTTTGAGTATGTCAATTTTTGAGGAAAATGAAGCAGTTGATAGTAGTGAAGTGGAAGTGGTGGAAATGTTGAATATTCAACCTGTTCTAAAAAGATCCCGGACACATAGGTAGGAAGATCTAAGGCAACCTATAGAGTTGAACGGTAATGAAGACAAGCCAAAAAGTTCAGAGTTGAAACAGCTTCCCGAGAATCTGAAATACGTTTTCCTTGACACTGAAAAAAAATGTCCCGCGATCATTAGCTCTAATTTGCAAAGTGTGCAGGAAGACAGGTTAATTGAAGTTCTTAAAAACTTCAAAGGTGCCATTGGTTGGAAAATCGAAGACCTCAAAGGTATTAGTCCGACGGTTTGCATGCATAAAATTCTTATTGAAGAAGATCACAAACCAGTGGTGCAGCCCCAGCGGAGATTGAACCCGGTTATGAAGGAGGTGGTGAGAAAAGAAGTTGTAAAGCTGTTAGATGCAGGACTTATCTACCCTATCTCCGACAGTTCATGGGTGAGTCCCGTTCATGTTGTGCCCAAGAAAGGAGGTACTACGGTAGTTGTGAATGAAAAGAATGATTTGATCCCAACTAGAACGATCACTGGGTGGCGGGTGTGCATTGACTACCGGAGACTAAACCAAGCCACAAGAAAAGATCATTTTCCGCTGCCATTCATTGACCAGATGTTGGAAAGGTTAGCTGGGCATGACTATTATTGTTTTCTGGATGGATACTCCGGGTACAACCAAATTGCGGTTACACCAGAGGATCAAGAGAAGACGGCCTTCACTTGCCCTTACGGTGTCTTTGCTTATCGAAGGATGCCATTCGGGTTGTGCAACGCCCCAGCAACATTTCAAAGATGCATGACTTCTATCTTTGCTGATATGCTTGAGAAGCATATGGAAGTCTTCATGGACGACTTCTCTGTTTTTGGATCCTCCTTTGATAATTGTTTAGCTAACCTTTCACTTGTTTTGCAGCGATGTCAAGAAAGCAGTTTGATCCTAAACAGGGAAAAGTGCCATTTCATGGTACGAGAAGGCATTATTCTGGGTCACAAGATTTCTCACAAGGGGATCGAAGTCGATCAAGCTAAAGTGGAGGTTATCTCGAAATTACCACCGCCTGTGAATGAGAAAGGTATTCGGAGTTTCTTAGGCCATGCGGGGTTCTACCGTAGGTTCATCAGAGATTTTTCGAAAATATCCAAGCCATTGACGACACTGTTAGTTAAGGACCAGCCTTTTGTATTCAACAAAGAGTGTGCCGATGCTTTTGAGACACTAAAAAATAAACTGGTGTCGGCACCCATTGTGATCGCGCCGAATTGGTCTTTCCCCTTTGAGATCATGTGTGATGCGAGCGACATTGCGGTAGGGGCTGTTCTTGGACAACGGAGAGAAAGGCTGCTTCATGTTATTTATTATGCTAGTCACGTGTTGAACCCTGCTCAGATGAATTATGCAACTACCGAGAAGGAGTTGTTAGCGGTTGTTTATGCCTTTGATAAGTTCAGGCAATATCTATTGGGTTCCAAAGTAATTGTGTACACTGACCATGCTGCTTTGAAATATCTTTTTGCTAAGCAGGAATCGAAGCCGAGACTCCTGAGGTGGATTTTACTCCTCCAAGAGTTCGATGTAGAAATTCGTGACAAGAAAGGGTGTGAGAACACCGTAGCTGATCACCTCTCTCGAATGTCACCTATTGAGGAGACTGAAGATCGGCGTCCAATAAAGGATGAGTTTGCTGATGAACACATCCTAGCTGTTATTGGAGTGCCTTGATTTGCGGATTATGCAAACTACCTTGTTGGCGGTATAATACTAGATGATTATGATTCTAACCGTAAGAAAAAGTTTGTTCATGATTGCAGGTTCTATCTATGGGACGACCCTTACCTGTACAAGAGAGGAGTGGACGGGTTGATACGACGATGCGTGCCTGAGGAAGAACAGAGGGATGTGTTGAGAGCATGTCATGATTCCGAATACGGTGGACATTTTAGCGGTGACCGCACTGCATCTAAAGTTTTGCAATCCGGATTGTACTGGCCGACATTGTTCAAGGATGCCTAGGAGATGGTGAAGGAGTGTGATAAGTGTCAGCGGACCGGGAACATATCAAAGAGAAATCAAATGCCCCAGAATTTCATGCTAGAGGTCGAGTTATTCGATGTTTGGGGAATTGACTTCATGGGTCCCTTTCCACCGTCATTCGGGAAGAATTACATCCTTGTTGCTGTGGATTATGTATCGAAATGGGTGGAAGCGGTAGCCTTACCAACCAATGATGCTAAGGTAGTAGTCAAGTTCTTGCGAGAGAACATCTTTTCCAGGTTCGGAGTACCGTGAGCATTGATAAGTGATGGAGGAACTCACTTCCTAAATCACCTCATGGAGAAACTCCTTCAAAAGTACAATGTGAAGCACCGAGTAGCCACTCCTTACCACCCTCAAACGAGTGGTCAGGTCGAAGTGTCTAATAGACAGCTCAAGCAGATTCTGGAGAAGACGGTGAGTTCTCGCGAAAAGATTGGGCGACAAAGTTAGTTGATGCATTATGGGCTTACCGAACTGCTTTCAAAACACCTATCGGCATATCACCGTACCAACTTGTCTATGGCAAAGCCTGTCATCTGCCTCTAGAGTTGGAACACAAGGCCTTTTGGGCAACCAAATTCTTGAACATGGACGTATCTCTAGCAGGAAATTCTAGGATTCTGCAACTGCATGAATTAGAAGAGTTTCGGAATTATGCGTATGAAAATGCCAAGGTTTACAAGGAGCAGACCAAGAAGTGGCACGATGAGAGAATCCAGAAAAAAGAGTTTTGGGAAGGACAACTGGTCCTTATGTACAATTCCCGCTTGAAGCTATTCCCAGGAAAATTGCGGTCCAAATGGTCCGGACCCTTTGTGGTTCATAAGGTGTTTCCGTATGGAGCGGTCGAGATTAAGAATCAAGCCAATGGAGACATTTTCAAAGTTAATGGGCAGAGACTTAAACCTTATTTTCAAGGTCAAAAGGTTGGACAGGTTGAGGTCATTCGTCTTACTCAGTAGGACAACGGACCGTCGAGCCACGCGACGATAAACGCAGCGCTACGTGGGAGGCAACCCACGATTTTTTCTAATTTTTGTTTGTTCATTTTGTAGGTCTGTAGTTGATGTGTCTCATTGATCAAGCCGGAAAGAGAGGTGTCGAATAAACGAGGTCGAAAAAGCAGCATGATTCTTGAATTGGTGTGATTTCAGAGCCCTGACACGGCCACCCGTGTTGCTTGACACGGCCCGTGTTAGGAATTGGGTTTACAAGATAAGTGCGTGGTAGAACAGGGATACAACACGGGCGCCCGTGTCGTACAACACGGCTCGTGTTGTGGCTACTGAAGACAGTGATGGAAAATTCCTTTTGGAGGGAAGCAGGGATACAACACGGGTGGCCGTGTCGTGTGACACGGCCCGTGTCGTGGCTACTGAAGGACAAGGCTAAAAAAAATAATTTTGGGGTGAAGCAGGGATGCGACACGGGTGCCCGTGTCGTGTGACACGGCCCGTGTCACGCAGACCAGGGGGCGAAAACTTCTACTTTTTAGTGGGGCCCACGAGTTTTAATCCTTTTCCCTCTTTTAACTCTCTTATTATTTTGTTATTAACCTTTCTTCTTCTACCTCTCTCTCACTCTCCAAGCCCTAGCCTCCATTGTTACTCTTCCTTTAAGCTTCATTTTTTGGCATTACCCACTCACTAAAACTCCTCATCCCTGTTGAGAAAGTTGATCATCTCACCTTCATTGTTATTTCTACTGTCTCCGTTGTGTCTAATCTCTCTGTCGAATTTTTGTTGATTTGTATTATTACAGGTTCTTACCATGCCTCCGCGCAGAGATACTGGAAAGGCTGTCGCTGAATCCTCCCGCCCGAAGAAACGAGCTCATCGCATGGCGAATGCTCATGGTATTCTATTTGAGGATCCGGACCATCAACGCAAGTATGTTCGATTGGTGAAACGTAAGTTGATTCCGGCCAGGTACATTTGTAATGAAACTTTAGATGACTTAGGGCTGCGAATGGAGGTACATAGGATGTTTCATACTTTAGGCATGCTTGAATTTATGCAGTTTGAAGCGCCGACATTTGAGCGCATAACCTTCGAATTTTTGAGTTCTTTGGATTTTCAGCTTCGTCATAGGTGGACAGGCTCGGATGAGGAGTATTTTGGCACTCTTAAGTTTCGATTGTTTGATAATGACCATTCTCTATCGGTCGAGGAGTTGGGGCACGTTCTTAAGCTCCCGAGCTTTGGCCCTGGGGCACCCCCCACCACTTTTGTTGCAGGCGACTTTTGGAAAGCAATTACAGGAAATTCTGAATATGTCGCTAAGGGGGCCAAGGCTTCTTGCATTCACAACCCTTGTTTCCGATATGCCCAAAAGGGATTGGCCTACTCCCTTTTCTGCCGAGGGGATAGTACCGGGGTGGCCACACAAAGAGAGCTATACTTGCTCTATGGCATGGCTAACAAGGAACTCATCAATATCGCTGCTTTTGCTGCCGATCACCTGAAGCGGGTAGCCAATGCCGCTACTGGTGACATTTCTGTTGGAGGGATGATCACCCAGATAGCTGACTACTTCGGCTACGGTCCGCACCTGATGGAGGAACCCACAGTGGGAGGTAAGACTAAGATTGACTTAGCTACACTCACCACCCAAGGTATGATAAAAGTTTTTAATGATTATTATTCCCTGGTTTCCCGTAATCACCATTTGTTAGCTTTACCTGCTCCTGATTTTATTTCTATTGACAAACAAGCTAACTGGTTGTACGCAAGTCCCATGCAAGACGATGGAGAAAATTTTGATGTTTGGGCAGGTTCGGAAGGTGAAGCGGATAATCAACCTGGTGAGGACCCTATCCCAGAAGAGACTCCTATGCTGAATCCTGGTGACTCGTCGACCGGTTCGTGGAGCATGACAAAAAACGATTAGGATTGGATGCACAATCAGATATGCTACATCCGTAGTGAACAGACAAGGCAAGGCGATGAGCAGAAAAGAGACAGGGAGGATCAGCTCCGCCAAGGGAAGCTCATTGGGGAAATGCATGAGTGGATGCAACAGATGCGGTTGCACGGCCAACAACCACCTCAGTGATCTCAGTGAGTCCACTCCTGCACTTGTTCTTCAACCGTGAGGACACTGTTGAGTTCAGGTGTT
Organism: Vicia faba; assembly: GCA_948472305.1. Taxonomy (NCBI): domain Eukaryota; kingdom Viridiplantae; phylum Streptophyta; class Magnoliopsida; order Fabales; family Fabaceae; genus Vicia; species Vicia faba. The sequence goes on along the minus strand of OX451741.1, from coordinate 378,637,172 downwards.
GGGGTATTTATTTGTGTATTTATGTGTTTTGTTGTAGTATTCTAGTTTTCTTTCCTCTGTGTCAGTTTTCTTTTGAGTCAATAGTTTTTTTTTTTTTTTGAAGTTGCTTGTTTGGAAATATGTTGAAAGTCCGTTGTGAAAACACCCCGACTTGGACGAAAAAATTGATGAGTGCTGCGTATTACATTTGTTTTTTTTTGTTGTGAGTGAAGTGAGGAGAAAGTATGTAGAGTTGAGTGATAAAAAAACGGTTGGGGAAATTAGAAAAATCTTGATGTTGAGGTATAGCACGAACACACTGAGTCTTCTGAGTAAGGAACGAGTCTAACGTGTAGATTTGTGCCATGGTACTTTGATCTGAGAAGTATGCCCCGAATAGTTTCTACTGACAGTCAGGCTTAATCTATACTAAGTGTGTGTGCAAGGTTGATCGAAGAAAAAAAAAAAGAGCACCGAAAAAATGAATAAAGACAATTAGACAATCGATCCTTCTAAGTTGGGTAACCCTCACCCGGTTATTCAACCTAACGGCGATTGAACCTAAAGGTCACCCCTAAAGGGGCAAGAAAAAAAAAAGAAGAAAGGGGTGTAAAGAAAAATACATTTGATCAATCTTGTGCATGCATCGAAAAATCATAAAAAGCCTTAAAATTGATTGTCCGAATGAAAAGGGTAGAAAATCGAAAAATAAGACCTAAGCCCAAAGCATAGTTAGAGAGGTTACCACAAGGGAGATTGAGATCCGTGGTACACTGCGGTTTAGTGTTCGTGCGATACCTCGATTGAGAGAGAAGTACTAGGAAGTACTCATCCGGTGACTTAGAACGAAAACTCACGTACGAGTATCATCGTTTCATCCGCAGAATTTAAGCTATGGATTGGGTTATTAGGTGCTATGCAAGCCTATTGCTTGAGGTCAAGCAAAAGTTCAAGTTCGGGGGAGTTTGATCAGTGATCTTTTGTCGTACTTTCCAAACAGGTTTTAGTATCGTTTCTTGTGTTTTCATGAGTTTTCTTTTAATATTTTAATTATGTTTCAACAGTATTCTCTGATTTGGATAAGCAAGTCAGGTGTCCATGTTTTCATTATTTTTACCGTTGGTGCGTGTAATGTGGTTGTTGTTTCAAGGTGTTTCAGGTTTCTGTCTAGTCGGCTACCCGGCACCAATGCGAAAGTGATCCAAATACAGAAGAAACGCACGGAAGCGAAGATTTCAGAAGCGTGACACGGGTGCCCGTGTCGTGTAACACGGCCCGTGTCGTGGCATCTGCAGCTGACAAAGATACAACAACCAGCAACACAACACGGCCACCCGTGTTGCACAACACGGACCGTGTTGTGCCCTCTGAAGGCGTGGATTGCATTTATGTGAAGCAGCGACCTGACACGGTCACCCGTGTCCCACAACACGGCCCGTGTCAGGCATACTGAAGCAAAATTTCTATTTTTTTTGACACGCAGACTGGGACAAGTTGGAGGGCAGTTTGGACATTTCTTGGAAGATTTGAGAATACTGTTATATTGGAGACTAGGGTGAGGAACCAAAAAAATTCTTTTTGGGAGAAAGAACATATTGGAGAAAAGCTTAGAGTGGTGATTCAAGGAGAAGGAGGATCGATCAAGAGCGGAAGCAATCGACGATCCAACCTATCCAAATCCTATTGTAATGAATTTTCTTCTTGATCCTGTTTTCATAAGTATTATGAACATGAGTAGCTAAACATCCCAATGTCAGGGAGGTGTCCCTGAATTGCTTTGTAATGACTAATTGATGTTTTGTACTGTGAGTTTCATGTTAAAACCTTATTCTTTATTGGATGCAACGTTTTTAATGCTTAATCTGCTTAGAAGAAATGATTATTGATCGTAATTAGGGTTGGCCTGATCAGCAATCCTAATCCTGTTGCATCACTTTTATCATAGTAGATATTCCTAAGGAATTAGAATACCCTGTGAATACCCATTTTATTGTCTGAAATAGAGCTTGATATTCTCTCTTGGCAGCTGAGGAATTAGGGCAAAGAGAGAATACCAAAGGTTTTTCTTAAAAGGAATTGCGAAAAATAACTTTAGGCATAGGGAAAGAAAAGGTGAAACATAGATTTTTATAATAACGAAACAAGTTGGTCATTGTATCGCGATTCATACACCGTCCTGGAATTATTCTCATCGTAACATATAAACTTCTCGTAAATTTAGTTTTCGTAGTATTGTAGTTCAAAACAAACAATCAACTATTGCTTTTGTTCAATTGACATTCATTCGAACAAACTTAATTTCACTGTGCAGTCCTCAAGAGATCGACTTTGGGGTTTTTCCCATTATTACTACATCGATAAAATAGTACACTTGCTATTTTACCGATCAGTCATCCCACCAAAGTTCAAAGTCCCTATCTTTGCCCTGTACGATGGAGTCTCTTGCCCTAAGATGCACTTAAAGTCTTATGTCCGCAAGATTCAACCATACACACTGATCCGAAGCTTTGGATCCATTTCTTCCAAGAAAGCCTAGTAGGGACTCAACTCGAATGGTTCTATCAATTGGAGAGTTCTTGCATCCACACCTGGGAGGATTTAGCTGCTGCTTTCTATAAGCAGTATCAGTACAATGCTGATCTTGCACCAACTCGTGTGCAATTGCAGAACATGACCATGGGTTCCAACGAGAGTTTCAAAGGATACGCCTAAAAGTGGAGAGATCTGGCTGGTAGGGTGCAACCCCCTTTAACTGACAGGGAGCTGATTGACATCTTCATGGGAACTTTGACAGGGCCTTTCTTCAAACACTTGATCGGAAGCTCTTCAGCCGGGTTCACCGAGCTAATACTGACCGGCGAAAGGGTCGAAGCTGGCATCAAAAGTGGGAAGATTCAAGAAGCTACACCTTCTGATGCTCAGAAAAATCCCTACAATGGGAAGAAGGAGTCCAATGCTGTGTGTGGTCAAAAGAGTCGCCAGGACCAACACGTAGGGGCAGTCCTGATCTCTGGTTCTGCGTCACACCAACAACAGCAAAGGGGAAATCAACAAAGGCCAGACGCGCCTAAAAGACAATATACCAAGATCAACATGTCACTAGCTCAAGCGCTACAACATATGTTGAAGAAAGAGCTGATTACATTAAAGGCTACTCATCCGAACCCTAAGACTTCTTCTCCTAACTACAACCCGGATGCAAGATGTGCTTATCATTTTGGTAGCCCAGGGCATGACACAAACAACTGTTGGGCTCTGAAGAAAAAGGTCCAAGACATGATTGATGCCAAGGAGATCAAGTTTGACCCTCTGGAGACTCTAGCATAATCACTGCTCCTTTGACGAATCATTGAGAGCATCTTTGTTTCATTTGAATTTTCAAGTTGTAATTTCTTTTGTTATTCAAACAATTATCTATTAATGTCAAAATCTGTTTCATTAATGCATTGCATATGTTTGTCTTGAATTCATCCTTTCATTTTCATTACATTTAAACTATGCTTTTTACTCTCTTTATGACATTCAACTCTTGCTAAAAGTTACAAGCCTTTAGAGGGAGGATGACGAAACAATGCCATAATCTCATAACAGTATGCTATTGAACAGACCTTGCTGACGATGTACAGGCGTTTCTTTCAAATCCTAAACACTGGAGTTATAAGGAAGATAATCCCTAGTCAACCCCTTCGAGCCAAAGAAGTAGAAGTTTTCTGTTTTAAACACAAATTGAAACCTTTAAACCTGGGGCAGGGTAGTCACTCAGTTAATTCAAAATATGCGCATTGAAGTTGCAAACTCTCAGTTCGTAATACAACGAACGACATCAAAAGCATTCCTCTGGAATCAAAAGACAGTGGTGGTTCCTTATCTCATAGGCAGTCATTATCTCTCAAAAGAGAAAAGCCCACTGAGCCAAAACCTATAAAGGAGGCTTAAGAAAGCTGAGGCATCCCGCTGACTGTAATCTCGAAAACAGGAACAGTCAGGCAAAATTTAGGGATAACAAATCAAAAGAACGAGGTTGCTACAAATCCTCAACAACATGAAAAATGTTGCAAAAATGACTGCCTTCCAAAATCCAACTTGTGTGAATCATCACCAAAACGTCGTTCCAAACTCGAACAGAGTTCGACGCACAATTAACCGAGCTTAGGATTGAAGAACATCACGAAGAGCGGGTGGGTACAAATATACTTTGAGCCTTTATCCTTTGTTTCTTAACCGTGAACCAAGCCACGTTACAACCCTTCAAAAGTCCTAACTGAAGCATGGGTTAGTTCGAAAGCATACTGTTACAAAAGGTATCCTGACTCCTGTAAGGCTTTGCCCTAAATCTTGTGTTGAATTTGTCTTATAAAAAGTTTTCTGCTAAAAAACACATTTTTCAAAATTTCAAGACAAGCATAAACTTTGCACTACTTGAATATCACTGTTTGCATTTGACTATTTGTTTGACAGTGGAGAAATTCACACAGCGAATATCTGATGAACGAAAGCCCTCTCAGTGAATAAAATCACTTCAAAAAATGATGACACTTCCATTGACAAATCTCCTATCAACAAGGGGGCATGACATGTCACTATCCAGCACACCTGGGGCAGTCCAGTCAAGATTTCAAGAAATCTCTGAAGAAGTGCAGAGTAACCAGGGGCAAGTCTCCATCTCCGTCACTTGGGGCATTGAACGTCAACCCCGATAAAGGGTCACATACAATCAAACTTTTTGGCAATGCCACAAACATTCGCTACTAGGGGCAATGACAAGTCTCCCCAAAGTCCTTTTCATAGGATGATTCCCCAGCAAGAGTATAATCTCTGACCCCCTTTTCCCAGCTGAATCAACCTCAAGAACCCTCGAGGACTTCCCCCAGCGGAGTTCTCCTCAAAACAACAAAACAGGAATCCATTGGAAATATTCTAAGCAAAGTTTGAAGACACACATACTCTTCAACAGCAGTCCAGGATTTACTGACTCCCCAGCTTTTGTCAAGGATTTATTTTCCCAGACAAAAATACATTCATTAACATTTCACATTTCATACCTCCTATTTACATACATGATAAATGCATACAACGCAATCTCATTTACTTTGAGAACATCATGACATCGTGCATTTCATACATCATGACATTGCATACAACTAACATTTTACCTTTTTCAGAAAAAGGTCAATCAACAGATGGCTACCATAAACCTTTTCAAGTTCCAGATTAATACCTGTAGCAAGCCAGGAAAACTATCTGTGGACGACTGATTGTAAATTAATACCTGAAACCAGCCAGAAAAACTATCTACATGAGGAGATTGAAGATTAATACCTGTAGCAAGCCAGGAAACTATCTTTCTTTCTCAAGTCAGAGATTAATACCTGAAACCAGACAGGAGAACTATCTCGTCGACCAACCTTTTCAAGTTCCAGATTAATACCTGTAGCAAGCCAGGAAAACTATCTGTGGACGACTGATTGTAGATTTAATACCTGAAACCATCCAGGAAAACTATCTACATGAAGAGATTGAAGATTAATACCTGTAGCAAGCCAGGAAACTATCTTTCTTTCTCAGGTCAGAGATTAATACCTGAAACCAGACAGGACAACTATCTCATCGACCAACCTTTTCGAGTTCCAGATTAATACCTGTAGCAAGCCAGGAAAACTATCTGTAGACGAGGGATTGTAGATTAATACCTGAAACCAGCCAGGAAAACTATCTACATGAGGAGATTGAAGATTAATACCTGTAGCAAGCCAGGAAACTATCTTTCTTTCTCAAGTCAGAGATTAATACCTGAAACCAGACAGGACAACTATCTCGTCGACCAACCTTTTCAAGTTCCAGATTAATACTTGTAGCAAGCCAGGAAAACTATCTGTGGACGATTGATTGTAGATTAATACCTGAAACCAACCAGGAAAACTATCTACATGAAGAGATTGAAGATTAATACCTGTAGCAAGCCAGGAAACTATCTTTCTTTCTCAGATCAGAGATTAATACCTGAAACCAGACAAGACAACTATCTCATCGACCAACCTTTTCGAGTTCTAGATTAATACCTGTAGCAAGCCAGGAAAACCATCTGTGGACGAGGGATTGAAGATTAATACCTGTAGCAAGCCAGGAAAACTATCTTTCTTTCTCAGGTCAGAGATTAATACCTGAAACCAGCCAGGACAAATATCTACTCGACCAACTCATGCTTATTCAACTTCAAGACTTCTGAAAACAGTTTATGGGTTCTCCAAATACGGATGTTAATCTATCGCTTGTTCAGATTCAACTTCTGAAAACAGTTTACGGGTTCTCCAAACATGGACATCAATCTATTGCTTATTCAGACCCCCAGCTCAGAGATGTTCCAAAACATGGACACCTTTTTGATACTCATTCTTTCACCTACCAACAATCTCCAAATGGCATCTGTAAGCCCATTCCCGACATCACAATACCTGCAGCAAGCCAGGAAAACTATCTTTCTTTCTCAGGTCAGAGATTAATACCTGAAACCAACCAGGACAACTATCTACCCGACCAGCTCAAACTTACAATAGACATTCTTGGATGGCATCTTTAAGCCCATCCCCAACAAGATTCTGTCATATCTCCAGATGGCATATTTAAGCCCATCTCTTACAACTATCCATCATCTCTCCAAATGGCATCTCTAAGCCCATTCCCCCAACCATCACATCACCGAGTGCAAATTTCTGGGCACTCTAGTGTTCAATCATCTTTCACCTTCAAGTCACGAATGGCAGAATTACCAATCTAACTCTTCAGGTGTAAGAAGATTGAACAGGGGCAGTTGTTGTACCCCAAAATTTACCCTCTCAATTCTCAAGGCTTTTCTTACAAGGATTGTCAAGGTTCAAGCTTGAACAAGTGCATTGGGATTTTCCAGTACCAAAATTAAAAGAAAACTGTCAAAAAGGAAGAAAACAGATAAAAATATTATTTTGACAAAAAATTGGAGAAATACAAGTGTTCTTCGTTTCAGCTCTTTCGATTGGCCTTTAGGCCTCTTTCGATCAGCATCTTTCAATTGACCTTTTGGCCTCTTTCGACACAAGCTTGGCTTGCATCTTTCGATAGCTCAAAGTGGCTGCTAGCGTGCCTCTTTCGAATCTGGACATTTGGCCTCCTGTATGCCTCTTTCGAATGCAACTTGGGTACATCCTTCATTTGGATTAGAAACATCCTTCGATTCAACCTTTCGATTGGACAAGCGTGCTGCCTGCATGGTTGCAATTGAAGGCCATGACCTGCTGGCCACACATGCCCCCTGCAAGGAAACCCTTTTCGATTCACCAAGTTTACTGCCTACAAACATGCTTCGATTGGGCAACATTGTTTCCTTCAAACACGGACTTTCGATTGGGAAATATGTTTGCTTCGACCCAAGCTTTCGACTGGGCAATAGCTTCCTGCGCATTATCTTGTTTTGACCACAAGCTTCGACTGAGGCAAACGCTTCCTTCGAACAGGTGTGCTTCGATCTCACTCTTGCCTTTGACACAAGACTAGATCTCGTTTGCCAGGTTGTGTTGCATCCATATCTTTACATAGTCAGAAGCTTGTACAAAGGTTTTAAACTTTACCTTTTGGATACTACTATTCTGGGTTAAAGGCTACATACTCTTTCTTCAAACAGAGAATACTTTATCACAAAAGCAGCTTTCAAACTGATCTTGGCCTGAGCACAAGCAACGTCAGAAGCATCAGTCATATCTTCTGCACCCCACTGCTGCTGCTGCCAGGAGCCCCCCCTCCCCCCCCCCCCCCACTTGTACTGTCACGTTACAGTATTTTATTATTTTGCAAGGCTGGCTGTTTTCAAACATATCCATTCTTTTTCTCTATAAATAGAGGAATTTATGCAAAGCTGAGGAGGACTTTTGGGGCCAGACGAACGAATCTGCAAAATTATTCTCAAACACAACAAAAAATCTCAAGTTCATCAACACTTGAGAAATCAAAATATCCAGAATCCAAACACTTGTCCCCTTAGAATCTGAAACATCCATACACCTTGTTACCATTCGAATCCAGTAGGAAGAACCTCACACTTGTTCTTCTTTGTTGAATCCAGTATCAAGGACGTAACCCCTGGTTTCTCCCTCCGAATCCAGAAGCATTCAAGGAGACAAATCAAAGGCCCAGCACACGTTCCAGCCTGAAGCAAGGTAAGTTATTTCTTACCTTTGAGCTTTTCGTTTCATGGCATGACATGTAAATATTCTGGTTCGTTCCAAGCATTTACATACTGTTGTTCCTTTCGTTTCCACCCTGTTAATATGTTTAGTTTTGCTTTCTGTTTACCTGAACTAGTTTAGTTATTAAACTGTCTGAAAGATAAATACTAGCATGGCCTTAGGCCATGTTGCCATTTAATGCTTGAAATGAAAGAAACAGGAGACAGGAGTATGAAACGAAACCTTTGGTTTCCACACTGACTCCTGGCCCAATCGAAGAAGGCAACAAGGCAGAAAGGCCCCAATCGAAAGACGTGACCTCGCTGCTGCCTTCGCCCAATCGAAGAATAGGACCTCGCCCCTGCCAAGGCCCAATCAAAAGACGTGACTATGCTATTGCCATCCCCAATCGAAGGAGGCCAGCAGAATGCCAATCGAAGGCTGCTAGTCCCAATCGAAGGAGGCCAGCAGAATGCCAATCGAAGGATGCTACTGCCTGGGTCGAAATGCACTCATTTTTTACTTTTATCTTATTTTTTCCTTCATATTTGTTATGCCTTTCAATATGGTTGTAATAGTGTAGGATTTATTTTTTAGCACTTTTTATTTACCTTGTACAAATGCTAGTAATTAGGTGTGTATGATAAGATAAAACCAACAAATAGACCACCAAAAAAATCAAAGACAAATGCATGCAATCAAACACACATTTGCACACTTACACCCTTAGGGTAATTCCACTTGTTGCCTATCGGAAAATAGTCATGTCCCACGAGCATGGGCATTTTAGCAAAGACCCTCGATAAAAGATCGTAGTCCCTCGATGACCCTCGATGTTGCCTTCGGTAAATGATCTAGTCCCTAAAACGACATTGCTAAAACGTCCCATATGTTGCCTTCTATGATTATACAAACGTCCCGCGCCTGTCCCGTTAACATCCTAACGCAAGGTTGTTCACCAAATACAATGGTGAAACAACACTGTTAAAAGGGTTAAAACATGAGAAAGATTTTTGAGTAAAATAGGGTAGATAGCTCTTAGTTACTTGATCAAACTTGTAAAACACACTTGCCATTTTCAAACACATCTCACAAACACACTTTTGAACTATTTTCGAAACAAACACTTTGTTGGCGTTCTCATAGAAACGAGAACCATTACGAAGTTCCATTTTCAAAATACTTTCAAAAACACACACCACAAGCACATTCAAACAAAAGCAAGTGATCTAAAATAAGTATGTAAGAGCCCATGGATAACCATGGATGAAAAGGGTGCTAGCACCTTCCCTTTTCATAATCTACCCCCTGAACCCACGAAAACATCTCAAAAGGTCTTTCCTGTGCTTTTTGACCTTTCCTTAGGATAAAATAAAAAGTCGGTGGCGACTCTTGCTAAACCGAACATTTGCGAACATAAACGCAAAACCTCAAGTCAGTTCTCCCACCGTATCACACTGGTGAAAGGCTTTCTTACAGTTGTAGGGGCAGACGAATCCTTCTGAATCTTTCCACTTTTTATGCCAGCTTCCACCCTCTCTCCGGTTAATATTAACTCAGTAAACCCAACAGATGAGCTCCCAATCAAATGGTTGAAGAAAGGGCCCGATAGAGTGCCTAAGAACATATCTACCAACTCCCTTTCAAACAAAGGGGGTTGCACTCTCCCAACTAGATCTCTCCATTTTTGTGCGTAATCTTTGAAACCCTCATTTGAAGCCATAGCCATACTCTGAAGTTGAGTACGGGTAGGCACCAAATCTGCATTATATTGGTATTGTTAATAGAAAGTTGTGGTAATGTCTTCCCAATTATGGACGTCGGTCCTTTCTAATTGGTAAAACCAATAAAGTTGTGTTTCACATAAACTATCTTGGAAAAAAATGCACCCACGGGTCTTTATCGGTAGAGTGCGGCTGAATCTTTCTCACGTACGATCGGAGGTGCATTTTAGGACATGACACCCCATCATATTTTGCAAACAACGACACTTTGAACTTTTGTGGGATCACAATTCCCAATACTAGCCCCAATTCTTGAAAGTCTAGACCTGGTACCCTTTGTATTTCCATAGCGCTTAAACGCTCTTCAAGATGTATGTATTTATCATCAGCCGGAAGGTACTGTTCCTCAGAGTAGTCTTCCTCTTCTTCCTCCTCTTCAGATTTTGACGGAACCGTTGTTTCTTTTCCTTTTCCTTCTCCTTCCCTGGAAGTGGTTTCAAAATTCAAGGTTCTTCTAGTTTGTCCTTGAAACCTTCTCCCCATGTTCAAAACCCTAGTGGCCTTCTTTGTTTTCTTCTTTCTTTCTTCAGCTAACAGAGTCTTCAACTCATCTTGCCCCTTGGCTAGGGTCATGAGTAATTATTGAAACTGCATGTTTTGAGCTTGAAGATCTTTGACCGTCTGTTCGAGATCCATCTTACTGAAATAAACAGTTAGAGAGATGAGGAAACTTGTTGCAAAAGACCTGTTTATGTTATGATGAATGATATGTATACATGCAATGCTTTCAAGGATTTAAAAATTCAAATTCGTTTTAAACAAAAAGAAAACACACGTTATATTAATAAGATAGAGTTTGAGTACATCAATGCCCCTTGGGCAAAATAACACAATACTCTAAGATAAAAAAGTAGTGCGCATCCTCTTTGGTGCTATGTGGGCATTTAGAGTCTGCTCCTCATGAAGTAGACTAGTGAGTTCCAAAACCTTCTTCTCGCTTGCGTAGAATTGGACTTCGAAAGTATATCGCTCTCCTTTGAGTTATATCCAATCCCTTTGTAGGTCTTCAAGAGATGTGGGCATGTCAGGATGTAGGATAGTGTATGGAACTTCTCCTTCCTTAACAGGCTCAATAATAACTGGGAGAATGGAAGGATAAGGCATCATAAGAGTTTGAGTGCGGGTTCGTACCCACTTGAGGTAAGGCTTAAGAGGGATGGAATTCTTGTGTCCCAAAGTCTTTCTATCCACCTTGTTTAGCATCCTCCAAGCTCGGATGAATCTCTGGCGAAGACCTTGATCGTCATTGTCATAGTCGAATACCAAGCCTTGAATCAGCATGTCATGTGGGTCATCCCTTCGGGCATACCCAAACTATCTTAGAGCTAAGCATGGGTTGTAGGTTATGCCTCCCCTAATTCCAAGTAGAGGGACATTAGGTAATTCCCCACAATGGTCAACAATGATGACATTCTCTTTGGATCGAGAGCACCAATGAATATCTGAATTTTTGAGCATCATTAACCTTTGTGACCACCTTAAACCTTGCTCATTCTTTAAGACTGATTGGGGAAGATGAGAAATAAACCATCTTGCCAGGAGGGGAGTGCAACACATAAGGACACCTCTTTTCCTCATTGTACGAGTGTGAAAAGAGTGTAGGATATCTCCTAGCAATGTAGGCACCGGATTGCGTGATATGAAGATTTTGACGGCACTCACATCTATGAGTTGATCAGGATTGGGGAACAAGACCATCCTATAGATAATAAGAGCCACAATCTCCTCAAAAGCTTGCAAGTCTAGGGAATTCCAACAACTTTAGGCCTTCTCGAACATAAACTTTGCTAAGAAGCCTTTGACACCACTTCTAGTTTCCCAATGAGTTGTGATATCAGATGAGTGTAAGTGTAGAGTTTGAGAAATCTCTTCTGGATTTGGATCTCTTTCCATACCGTAGAAAGGTAGTTGATTGAGAATAGGAATCCTCAAGAGTTGGGAGAATTCTTCCAAAGTGGGCACAAGCTGATAGTCAGGAAATGTGCAGCAATGATGCAAAGGATTAAAGAACTGGAAAAGCACTTTCATCATATCCTCCTCTGTGTTGGAGGTGACCAAGTTGAGTAGACGACCATGCCTCTCTGTGAATGGAGAGTTCTCAGGGATCCTTGAAGCTAGCTCCTTGAGTTGTGGAGGAATTCTTACAAGGTTGATTTGGATAGTTTTCTTGCAGAGTGAATCCATATCCTACAAAACAGGAACAAAGATGAATCTCAAAAATCCTTGAAATGGTTAGTGGATGCATATGATGTTCATGATGTCCATGATGTTATGTACAAGTATGCATATACAAACAAATCAAACAAGTTCTTAGTTTAGGCTTGCATGGAGTTTTATAGGTAAGTACCCTCTTGAAGTTTAGTTGGCTCAACCTGTCCTAATAATAGTAATCGGGTTCTAAGGAGCTCAATATCACTGGATTGTTTCCTTGGTCATTGTTTCAGCTCAAGCCTCTTTAATGGCGACCGAAATATCCCAAGAAACCAACCCTTAATGAGTGTAGTATCGAGTATCAACCAACTTCGGACTGCACCAAAAAGCCGGTCATCTCACTACATCATAAAGGCCAAGTTGGTCAAGTAAAGGATTCTAGAAGTTCATTAGTGCTTCATGACATCACTCAGCGGCCCCGTATTCTCTTTGATTAACTCAAAGGCTACTGGTACCCACAAATATGTCACACTAACATAGCTATTGCTTAGACCACGTCGGTATACCCTGCACAGTTTCCACAACGTATTGCTATTTGCCTATAATGTTTCCCAAATCCAGGTGGAGGATTCAAACCCAAACAAAGAACCATAATGTAAAGCAAATAAGTCAAACAAATGTAAGCAATTAAATGTGATCTAAACCTTAAGGTAACCCCACTTCTATAAAAGTCCCCACCAGAGTCGCCAGTTCTGTGATACGGTGGGAGAACTGACTTGAGGATTTTGCATTTTATCGCAAATGTTGCGGTTAGCAAGAGTCGCCACCATCTTTTCTTTTATCCAAAAGGAAAGGTGAAAAAATCACATGAAAGACCTTTGAGATGTTTTCTTGAGTTCGGGGGGTAGATTATGAAAAGGGAAGGTATTAGCACCCTTTTCATCCATGGTTTTCCATGGGCTCTTAGTTACTTGCTTAGATCACTTACTTTTGTTTGCTTGAAATTGTGTTTTGTGTGGTTTTTGAAAGTATTTTGTAAAAGATGCTATTCGTTTAGGAAATCTTTGTAATGATTCTCGTTCGTAAGAATGTATACAAAGATGTTTGTCTTTTTGAAAATGTTTTCAATGATTGTAAGATGTTTTGAAATGTGTGTGTTTGTTTTGAAAATAGTAAGGATAGTTGTTTTGAAATAGAGCAAGTAACTAGAAGTAATCTACCTACTCAAATGTCTTTCTTATGTATTTTCTATTCCTTTGACATTGTTGTCTTACCATTGATTTGGTAAACAACCCTATCTTTGAATGTAAACGGGACGGGCGTGGGTCATCGTATAACCATGATTAGCAATGTTGCAAATTATCTTAGCATTTTTGAGGGACCAAGATCATTTTGTGAGGCAACCTTTGAATAGCGTCATCGAGGGACTATGATCTTATATTTGTTTTATTTTGCCAAGATACTTCGCATGCGTAACATGGCCATTTTTGTTTTAGGAAACTAAGTGGAGAACCCTAAGGATGCTTGTGTGCAAGTGTGTTATTTTTCATGCTTTGATTTTGTCTTGTATTTTAGAGTTTTCTATTTTGCTTTGTTTTGATCTTGTCATACAAACACTAATTACTAATCATGGTATATAAAGCGATAAATTGGGTAATGTAAATATTTCTAAGCTATTACAACAATTTATGGGAGGGGGGAATACAAATTTGAATGGGGATTTGCAAAAATATAAACCTAAATAAATTATTACAACCAAATCGAATTTGTACGAATTAGAATAAATAAAATACAATATTTAAAGATGCAATATAATGTACATGTGAGAAAAGATTTTTTTTGTTTTTTTATGTAAAAGAAATTTTCATTTAAACCTAACAATGTAAGGAAAAGGAATTAATTTTAAAAGGAGTTTAACCCTAATTGTTATTTTAAAAGAAAATAAAGTTCTTGCATATTATTCTTTATGTATTTTTTGTATTAAAATAATAAATAATATTGTATAAAAAATATAAAATTTTTATATATGCAAAAATAAATATTTATAAGTATGAAATGAAAAAAAGAAATTAAACTAAATATATTTTAACTATATTTTTACAAATTTATTAAGAAAATATATGATATCTATTAAAATAAAATATATTTTTATGTGAAAAATAAATTAAAATGCAATATTATGAAATTTACATTTTTTAGGATTTTGGTGTATTAAAGAAAATATTTAATATATATATTAAAAATGAAAATAAAATAAATGAAATAAAAATATGAAAAGTTGGCAAAGGGGGTGATGTAGCAAAACTGGTAGTGATGTTAGCAAAAAAAATCATGGCCCAAGGAACTAAGCCCAAACCTGCAAAAAGTCACAAAACTGAAAAATGGCAAAAATATGGAAAACCAAAAGTAGCGCCCAGGTTCGAACCCAGGACATGGGTCTTGCCAGCGCGCTACTTTGCCACTGGGGTGGCCATACATCCATTGTCTTATGGAAAGAAAAAATAATATAACCCAAAACAAGTCCTTGCCATGTACTTCATCTTCTTCCTCAAGCTTGGCCAGACATCATGTAACTCTCTCATACTTCCATGAAAATGAAAACACATAACATGAAAGTTGTAGTATTTGGACTCACGATTCCAACCATATAAGTTATGTAAGCTAACTATCAAAGATCAAAGAGAATTTTAACAACCCTAAATTTAAACCTAATATTTTCATAAACTTCAAATTCTAAATTCTCTCAACTCAAGTAAAATTAATGCAAGATAAAGATATGTATAGTTTTGTTGTGATGAGGACTACATTTTTTATTCACAAATCATGGCCTATGGTTGCCTGTACAAGGAGATAGAGTTTGAGATTTTACCTCCTTCAGTTAGAATCGTGGATGGAACTGGAGTGAGTTTGAGGGAGGCCTGATGCTTGCTTGAGCTTCCTTGAACTTCCATGAACGTATTCCAACCCTTGCTTTGCTCTGAGAATGCCTGAAACTCCTTGGCCAATTCAAACTGCAAGCTTGGAAAGCAACAATGAAAGATAATGGAAAAGTGATTACAGAACAGGGATGATGGTCTGGATTGGTTTGATATCAAGTAGGTAATATGTTTTAATGATCAATACTTGAAACGCACGAGCCAAATAGAAGATCGGTATGCTTATGCCAAAACTGCAAGTTTGGACATATTTTTGGTGTTTTTCTGCTTGGGAGTGTTTCAGGCCTTAACTAATCGTGTTCTAAGTTGTATTCTCTTTGTATATTAGTATGGAATTGGTTTTATGTCAACCCTCTAACAGCTGTGCCTTTCCTAGCCTTTTTGCAACTTTTCTTGCATTTGAAGTAAAGTGAAGGGAAAATGCTTGCCATGCTTGTACTTGCTCCCTTAGGGTTAGTATCAGTTTGTACAATTTGCTTTAGACCTATGAGACTTGTATGTACAATGGAGACAGGTGCAATGCTCAAGAATTGGAAAGTGGTAAAAGTTGTGCTTTTCCAAAATGGCAATGGTCACTTTATGCCATTTATGGAATTGCAAGTTGGATAATGGTTCTAAGGCATGGATCAAAGCTTTGTCAACTGAGTAAGCATTTAATTAAGGAGTGAGGAACAAGTTTGGGACTTGTAAAGCATGGATTAGGCAGCATATGTACTGATTGAAACTTTGTTCTTCTTGAAATGGCTTGGACAAAAAGTGAGAAATTGCCAACTTCATCTCTTCGATTCTCCCTACTCAAAAATGATCTTGAGGAGTTCTTGGACATTTTAGAAAGCTTGCAATGTGTTATATAACTCATCTTTGAAATGCATTTTGAGATACCTCTTGGAACTAGGTGAAAAATTTCCATGAAGTTGGGTCCAAAACCTGCCTAAATTAGGGCAAAATTTCACTTAGTTACTTAGTTCATGACCATGTATTCATAAATTTATATCTTGAGATCCAAGCATCTTTAGGGAAAAGTGTGTGCAGAAAAGTTGTATATTTCATAGAGGGATACAACTTTCATGTTGGGAACTTTCCTTGAATCATTATGCATCATGGTGAAAAAGTGGCCTAAAGTTGAGAAAAAATAAGAAATTTTCTATACTTAGAAAATTTTCTAAGTTAAGAAAAATATTAAATTCAAACCCTAATCTTCAAACTTGGATTACTTGATGAACAAGTTTCACATTTTGACAAGTTTTGATGAATTATGACCCCTGACACTTGATTTTGACCAAAAAGTCAAAGTTTGACTTTTCAGTGTACAGTTGACTTTTGATCAGTTGACTGCAAATTTCATCTGTCAATCCAATGAATTTGAGATATTTTGAGCCATGTAATTAAGTAAAGATTATGTAATTGAATCCTTGAAATCATGCCTTAACTCAATTGGTCATTTACTAGGTTAAAAATCAGAAATTGCCCTTCCTCAGTCAAAACCCTAATTTTGACCATTTTGCCCTTTTGGTGATTTGATCAAATTTCTTGAGGAATTGTGATCCAAACTTGACCAAATGATATATATAAGTTTAAAATGTTGATGTTGATAAAAAATTATGAAGTTCGACTGTAAATTGGCCGTGGTTGACTTTTTCCCCAATACAGCTGATTTTTAGGTCAACTGTCCAATTGACTGATAAAAAATGTGGTTCAATGCTTGAAACTTGTCATGAGTGATCTTAGGGATCCATAATGATGTTTGAAAGTCATATGAAGCATTGATAGTCCAAAAATCCTTGTGCAAACTCAAACCCTAATTTTGGGTTATCAGTGCAAGATGAGATGTCTTGAGCTGACAAAACCCTAATCCAGTCTTGAGTCAAAGGAACCTTGTGAGAAAAGTCTTGATAAATGAGAGGGAAATTTTTGGGGTACAACACAGAGCATGCTTCAAGTAGAGGCGATTGACCAACGAATTAGTCATGTATAAACTTTCAAGTTAACCTTAAGTTGTCATCTTCTTCGAAACATGTCGGAGAACCTTATCATCAAACTCAATAAGATGGAGTTGTGGGCTTTCTCTTCCATGGTCATTTTTTATTTTTTTGTTAACGCAACGTCCATGGATGTGACTCCCTTCAACGCTTCTAAACAACCCTGCTGAACTAGTAGGGCTTTCATCTTCACTCCGGTGAACTTGTCATTCTCATACTTCATTGAAGGCATCTTCTCCATGCTCACCGCACCAATTTGTTGTGAAAAATAATGCCTTAATAATAAAGTATAACCAATTTCTTGATCGAAAAGAAACCCACGGGGTAGGAAAGATGGAAGCAAGAAGAAAACAATGAACTTAGTTATAAAGTGTTATTCTTTGCTATCTCTTTGAAACAATTACAAGTGTTACAGACTAACGAATAACCTCTCTCACCCTAATTAGGATTTGCATTGTGCAATGATGAGAGACTAGTATGCTATTCATAAGAAAAGTAACACACTAAACTAATTGGATTTTACACACAAGCTAACTTAGGGAATAAGCTAACTTAAATAATTGGGCTTAACACACATACCTAATTCAACATGCTAACAATCCTAGCATTTCGACTATTGCATACTTGAGCATACTTCGACTACAACATTGTTGGGCTTCGACTACAACATGTGAGCAGACTTGGACCGCATGCTAAGATCCTATCAAATTGTCCAACCAAGAAGCTACCCTTCAACCATACTAGAGTTCGATCCAATATCTCACTATATATATATATATATATATATATATATATATATATATATATATATATATATATATATATATATATATATATATATATATATATATAGTGAAAATTGGTAAGTTATATGACAATGTGAAAATGAATAAGAACTATCAGATTAAAAAGGAAAGGTTGTTATTAAATGTGCAAAAAGTCCAAATTACACGTGCAAGTATAGAAGAAAGAGAAAAGAGTCGGCCGCTTTAAGAGGAAATAGAAATCATTAATCAAATTTTAAAAATATATTTTAATCACAACCTTTCCTTTTTAATCTAATGGTTCTTAAATTCTCACAAATCTTTGAGTGTGGCTGCCTCCCCCTCCATCAAGATTTGGGGAAGGAGTGTGAAGCATGTGTCATCAGTGACTTAGACATCTTTAGACTTCTCTCAGATCCTTTATCTTCACTATGATTTAACCTTTCTACGAAGACCTGAGAATTTCTCTATTGAACAATCTTATACATATTGTTCAACAACTCATTAGCTTCTTGCTAACCAAAATTAACCTGCAAGAGATAGAAACCAATAAGTGATTCGCATCCTGTAACTACAGGTGGTAAAGTAAGTATGACGTACGACTCGATTAGATGAAACTGTTGAGTGGTTTCATTGAATGAATGTGGTTAAGATACTCCCAAATCTATCCTAGGTTGGACATAACTTGGAAGGGGGGTGAAAGGAATCGTCATCAGGACTTGATCGTCCATCCCTCGAGAAGGAGGAAGTGGAGGGTTTCTGGTCGTTTGTCTTTGAAAGGATCAATGAGGGGATTTGGAAGTTGTCATTGTCTAGTGAGTCAAATGCATGGAGTTTGGTTCCGAACTTAGAGGAAAGTGTCTAGAGTTGGAGATTTGTGCTTCGCTTGAATGAGATACGAATTTGATTCAGTTGACTCAAGAATTAGTGAATCATATAAATTATAAGAATCAAGTGTCAATTCCCATGGACGACGTGAATGTTCTGCTATGGAATTGTGTGAATAACGATGATGTGAGATCCATAATGAATTGTGATGGTTCTAGATTTCTGATGCATGGAATAATAGATGACCCGCAAAGTTAGCACTCCAACGCTCAAGTCAGTAGATAAATTATTTTATTAATTTTTTATGTAAACAATGTAACGAATTTTAATTTAAAAAAAACAATCAAACTTACCCCTCGATTTTATTGATAAACCAAGATATATGAGGAACCAGTGTTCTAAATAATAAAAAAGTGAAGATGATAGGATTTGAACCCATGCACAAATAAATTTACCCCTCGGTGTTTTAATAACTGGGGTGTTAAGTGATTATTTTCATGATGCATTTTGTTACCTCGCTTATTTAGTTGAGGTGAAATGCATTTTGCGTCCGAGGTTAAAAGCACTTTTGTAGTAGTAGTTTTTGATTTTGAAAATGGCTTGATGTTGATTATTGGTTTTTATTTTTTGAAAAAAATTGATTTTAGTTATCGCATTATTCGATTAAACTAAACTATATTAAGCTAAAGAAGGAATCATAAGCGAAATAATGTACAAGCAAGGGAGAGGGATACATTTGGTTACTTGGGGATGATGAAAGAAAATAGAATCGTGATGCATGTATCAATGAAAACACAAAGAAAGAGTGTCATGTGTGAAAATTGTCGCATAAGGACACAAATCAAATCCACATGATGCGAGCACGTGAGTGAAACTTGCATAATGTAAAGGCATGATTTCAATGAGGTCTACCGAGATTTAGATCTAATATACGTGACAGAATTGAAATATTGTATCAACAAGAATTAAAACTCAAATTGCTAATGCAAGATGAGATTATGACAAAACCAACTAAACTAGAGTGGACTCGCTTTAGGAGACTTATTCCCAACAAAGTCACCAGTTTTCGCAGCGTGAAAAATACTCGAGCGCATCATACACTCGAAATTCAACAGAGTAACCACCAAACTTTATTTATTCCAAAAGGAAAGGGAAAATATCGATAAAACCCACGAAAGAACAAAAATGTTCATCGCAACAAAATTAGGGTTCAGAATTCGATTATGCAAGGGGAATGTATTAGCACCCCTCATATTTGTCGTACTCAACGATACCCATTTGATTAGTCTTGTGATCAAGTGTTAGCGTGATGTTTACTTACGGTCTTCTACTTATTATGCAAGAAAGAAAGAAAGAAACGATTTTTTTTTGGTATTTTTTATTATTGTGCTCGCTAAGATTTTGAAATCATGTGCCTATGTATTCTCATGGTGCAATGGAAAAATCGCAGCTTCAAAGTTTGGGTTGAACTTAAGCGTTTTGGGCGACACAGATGAGTGTCTAGACCAACACAGACAAATGTTGGAGAAAGGGTGCTAAAAAGAGTTTGCGCTTGGGCGATAAAAGGTGTTTGAAAAAGGACTCTCACTTGGGCGAAAAAGTAAAAAGACTCGCACTTGGGCGAAAGATAAAAAAGGCTCGCGCTTAGGCGAAATATTGGTTTTTTTTTCTTTTTAAAAAGGTTTTCTGACGAGACGTTGGATCTCGCTCCTACGTATCCTCTGGTGTAATGAGGAACTCAAGACATTTGTAGTTCTGGGTATTACGCTGGGTTGGTAAAGGTTCACATATGAACGAAAGGCTTAACACAGACGAGTGTATGAAGAGAGAATCAACACAGACGAGTGTTGGAAAAGTTCTCTCTTTGGTGAAAGGTTTTTGGATTTGTTTTGATTTTGAAAAGGAACTTGATGTTTCTCGTGGCTGGAAAAATCATAGTGTCGTCACCGCATTTAATTTATTCAAAAGGAAAGGGGAAATAACGATAAAACTCTAAAGGAAAGGATATGATGATCATCGTAACCAAATAAGGGTTCGGGAGTTAGTTAAGTGAGGGGAAGGTGTTAGACAACCCTCACCTCCATTGTATTCAACGGAAACCTCCTATAGTTTTAGGGTTAAAGTGTATTTGTTAATTTCTACTTCTTGTCTAAACTGTTTTAATTATTTATTTACAAGGGATGAGATTTGTACAGTGTGAAAGGATAATGGACTCGCTAAAGCTTCGCAATCTTATGCCTACGTACTCTCATCAAGGGATGCGAAAGTCAGAGTCGTCGTAGTTCAAAGTTTATTTGGTTGGTTAATTTTAGCTAGTGAAAATGATTTGTCTTAGTTTTGAATTAGACGCGCACGGGAACAAAAAGTTATTTGATTGTCGCACAAAGTGAAAAGATTAATTTGATGAGTTGATGTCTAATTTGAATTAGACCTCTATGTGCA
Source organism: Vicia faba (assembly GCA_948472305.1). NCBI lineage: Eukaryota > Viridiplantae > Streptophyta > Magnoliopsida > Fabales > Fabaceae > Vicia > Vicia faba. Next base: position 378,616,114 of record OX451741.1, on the reverse strand, counting down.
GGTTAGTTTATTCACAAGTGGTGTGAATGTTGATTGAATCGGAAAAACCTAATATATATATACAAATTAATTAAATAAGATGAAACAATATTATGTTTTTAATATTTTTATTGTTTTTTTTTTTACTTTTGAATAATGACTAAATTAAACAACCTAAATGTCCTAATTAATTAAATACTAACAAGAGAAAAAAAAAATGAAAAAGGTCTGTATATAGAAACATAAGGTAATAAAGAAATAAATACAAAATAAAAATAAAAAACCACATCACACCAGCTGGTGCGGTACCACACCATGAGATTTTTTCTTTGATTTTAAGACTTCTCCTCTAGATGTTAAAAAAAAACTTTCCCTCTAGCCAATTAAACCGTGACATGTGGTATTTCCAATAAATTAAAATAAAGTAAATAAACAAACACAGTGCATAATATACACGCATAGGGAGAGAGAAACATTAGTTTCTCATTTTTGTTTTCCTTTTTATGACTTCCCTACCCTTCATTCTATAATTTTGCTTACAAAGACAACAAACAACCAAGCAAAGAAATAAAAAAAAAAACTAATGGATGAGGTTACTGGATAAAGCTGTCTGCGGCGGCTGGCCGGCAATTGAGAGGGTTACGGCGTGTCCGACGATGCTGCAGGTGGTGCAGTGAACGAATGCGTGACCAGGAGGGATTGACGTTGTCAGACGCGGTATGGGGAGCATCAGTTATGTTCGGATGTGTCTTAGAGTCGGTTGGGCGTCTTACGGAGGTGAGAAGGTTGGAGTCGTCCGCGGCTAGTTTCGCAAGAGTGGTGGTGCAGCAGTTGGAGATTTCTTCTTCGTTTCGTCTACTTCTAAATCCTTGCAAATCTAATTGCTGAAAACGCTTGCGGGTTGTTGTTTTTGTGAATGTTTGGAAGCTAATATGACATTCAAGGGATTAACAAGGTAAATAGGAAAGAGTTTTTCTAAACCAAGGAATTAACAAGCCAAATAAGAAAGATAATAAAAGCTTGCCTAAATCAAGAGATTAACAAGGCAAGATGAAAAGAGTTTACCTAAACTAAGGGATTAACAAGGTAAACATGAAATAGTTTGCCTAAACTAAGGGATTAACAAGGCAAACACGAAAGTGTTGTTGGGGAACATGCTACAAATGAGACTTTGTGAGGAAGTCTACTGAGAAAAGTTAATGAGCCTAGTTGCTGAAATACTTGCTTGAGGATTGTAATTTGGTTCAATTGAGGAATGTATGTATAACTGACTGGCTAGGATGCATGGTAATAAGGGATAAGCCTAGTTCGAGGGCTCTCACCGACTTAGTTGGGGATTGATTTTGGATTTTTTTTCGAGGAATCATAACCCTTGATATATGATATGTCAAGTATGCATGTTTCATACATATGCAAGTGTTAATACATGGTATGTTTTAGGTCAATGCATTTGTTTATGCATGCCATGTGATATACATGAAATGATGCATGTGATGCATGTAGTAGGCAAGCAAGAACTGGACTTTAATGGCTTGTAAGACGGGAACTATGGAATCTTCTATCGAGATTAATCAGGGAATCTACTACTGAGATATATTGAGGAAATACCTTGTGCGGATGCTTTAATGGGAAGTCCACTGCTGAGATTTACCAGAGAATATACTGTCGAGATTCTGCTAAGAAGTACCTATTACTGAGGTTTTTTATTGGAAAATCTTCTGCTGAGATTAACTAGGGAATCTACTACCACAATTCAATTGAGGAATTATCTACTATCGAGGTCTGCTAGAAAATCTTCTATCGAGATCAACCAAGAAATCTATTATCGAGATTCAACTGAAAATTACCAACTACCAAGGTCTACTGGAAAATCTTCTACAGAGATCAACCAGAGAATCTACTGTCGAGATTCAGTTGAGGAATTACCAACTGACGATATTAACTGAGGAATCTACTATCGAGATTCTGATGAGGAAATACCTTATGCCGAGCTTTAATAGGAAATCTACTTTTGAGATTTTTTAGGGAACCTACTGTAGAGATTCAATGAGGAATAACATAGGATAGATGACTGGTGGCAATGGTGATTGTCTTCAGATGTGCATGAAGCATGGTTCATGCTTATGCATTATGATTGGAAGTTGATCGTACCTGACCAGAGTTGGACCGTCACAGCTGGTTTGAACTGGATTTGAAGGAGATGGGGGGTACCTGCAAGACACTCCGATGACAAAGTGAGAGACGGAATGAGCAGACAAGTAGTATGTAGATGTGAATGAAATGAATACCTGACCCTCTTGAAATAGATGGTATTTATAGCCCCCGGCGCTGGGCCAAGGTCCCTTTATTGGGCTGACCAAACAGGCCCAACAAAGGGACTGTCAGGTTCTACGTGGAGTAATGGGGACCTGCACGTGGTCTCCTACCTGGATGATGCTCTCCGCAGAATAGGGAGGTGAAGACGCGATCTTCCCGGGACCCTGAGGATTCTGAGATATTCAGAGAGGTTAAGAGTCTGCCCTACGAGAAGGGTGCTCGAGCAGGGCCTGGATTGGGATGTTCCTCGTCTGGGACATCCCTCGTCGAGGACGTTCTTCGCGGTCACCGACGGGCACAATTGTATTCGACGACAACCATGATCGAGGCGTGTCGAGGAGTCTAATATTTAGCACGGTATGTTGTAAAGCTTGGATTGGGCGTCGCTGGTGATTGGGCCACGGGCAGGCCCAGTCCAGAACAAGAGCCCCCCAAGTCGTTGCTCCTGGTACGGGAGTTGTGACTTGACTCAAATTCGTTCTTCCGTGAAACTCTCTTGCGCGACGCAAGGGCTTTCAACCGAGGAGAATAGGCATCGCCTGGTTTGCGATTTTCCCTGTGCGGTGATCGAGGAGCATTCGAGGAGTTTTTGTGGGGAGGTGATGATGCATCAGTTAGACACGTGGTGCGGCTCTTGGAAACCACAAAGCCGACCTAGGGAATAGGGCCATCATTGTCTATGCAAGTAGGCGTCGAGGACGGGGGCGGTTCGTGGTTCCCCGGCGCGACGTTTCATATTCCACGTCATCTCTATAAATAGGGCTCCAGGGCCCATAGTTCGTTTCACCTCTTCACGCTTCTCATATTTTCTCGGTTTTCACTCTCGTGAGTTTTCATAACGTCGCTGGGACCGCCGCGCCGTTTGTCGTCCGATTACTTCCACCACCGTCGCTTTTCAAATCTTCTTCCAAGTAAGTGTCTTCTCCCTTTTATTTCTTGTGTTGTAGATAGATTTGACGATGTTTTAGTAGTAGAACCTTGTGTCTGGGGACTATGCCCGATAGATTTAAGCGCGCTAGGCGCCTGATTCATGGTTGTGCCCGGGATATTCATAGGTTTAGGCATACGGCTCATGATCGTGCCCGCGACACTCATGCGTTTGGCTAGTAGATTCATGAACCTGGTCAGGAGATTCATCCTTTCGTTAGTACGTAGGCTAGTTTACTCGTAGTATTCTTGTATTGGGCCAGCAAAATTATGAACTTGGTCGCAGGATTCATGCTTCGCCCGGGATACTCATGTTATGCTCGCGTCGTTCATGATTGATGTGCGTCTGCCGCTGGGGGTCGGTGTTTGGTCGAGATCCACTTGTTTCTCGTTTCTTGTGCGAACGACCGTAGACTCGATCTGAGTATTGCTTACTTCTCCCTGTCTTTGTGGCGGGCAAGCAGATTTGCTGTCGAATTCACCGGTTTCCTGTACTTTACAGGTAAATGGACGATATTCCCGAGTCCTCGGGGCGTAACGACATCGACGAAACAAGCACAGCAGAGGAAACTATTACCCTGGTTGACACCGTCGATAATCCCACTCTGGATTGGGTTGGTGCTGAACCCCGGGGAATAGCTTCGGTTTATAGCCTCCCCAGTAGACAAGCTTATACCGTCGTCGAGTATGGCGGCGGTCAAGAGGGATTTCGAAGGAACTTCAAGATTATGAGGTCGTCGAGGGATGCTCGCATCTGTTCGGAGTTCACACAAGATGCATTTCCTATGAATGAGATCGTCTTCAGAGATCTCGGGCTCCGGTTTCCCTTCAATGACTTCCAGGTCGGGGTATTCAACCATCTGAGCTTGGCCCCCTCCAAACTCCACCCTAACGCGATTGCCTTTCTCCGTGCATTCGAGCTCACTTGTCGCTTCTTGAGGATTGGGGCGACGATTCCCCTGGTCTTCAGGGTTTTTCACTTACAACGGTAGTCCCGAGGAGGGAAGCACAGTTGGGTGTCCCTTAAGCAGTCAAAGAGACTATTTAGGATGTACATGGACTCCGTGCGAGATTTTAAAGACAAGTGATATATATTGCAACCGTCTACCCAAACGGCCTTAGATTCGTTGTTCGAACATGCCACTGTGGTAGACGAGGATGGAGAGCCATGTTTGGACGCCGAGGGTAATCCCGAGATCGGGCGAATCTCTAGATTTCCCATTCACTGGTGCTCGGGACATTATGACCATGGTCCTGGACACTACCACACACCTGTTGGGGGTATGAGTGTTGAGGATGAGGAAGCTTATGGCATCCTAAACAAGTTTGTTGATGGCTTCTTTCCTGCTCGGTGGGTCACGAGGGAAGGGGACGACATTCTTGACGAGGATGGCTATCCAACATTCGAGGCGCGTCTGATTAATACCAAGGCGCTCGTCGAGTGCCAATCTTACAGGCAGGCCGTAGACCTCTTAGGTTTCTTGCTTTACTCTTATTGTTATTCCCTTTTAATTGTTTTTAATGTACGTAGCTAACCCCTGTTCGCTTCCTTTGTAGGTCACATGGCGGAGCATCGTGAAAGGCTGCTGAAGTTAACCCAGGACAAGAAAATCAATAAGAGACTGGTGAGGCCGCAACAGGCCACGCGGATGGGCCCGCCTCCTGATTCGGGCAGGGAAGGATCCAGTGGGTCCTCGGGTTCCCCTGACGCTGAGCGCCAATCCGCGCTGGTCAGCAAGAAGCGGAGTCGACCAGACGATGGGGTCGAAGTGACTGGCGGAGGTGCGGCTGCTCGGGCTTTCGGCCTACCACCTTGCTTCGTGGAGAAAGACTTCTTCGAGGGGTTTCCCTTTACCGTGTCCGACAATGAGGCCGACATCATCAAGCGGCTTGACAAGGAAGGTTGGAGGAAGCACCTTACTGCCAGTATGGTTGGCGTGGTAAAGATGGCCGAGATGGCGGTGGTCCTCGCGAGGGAAGGATCAGACTCTGCGGATCGGGTCAGAGAACTGGAGTCAAAAAAGGCGGCTCTTGCGGCCAAGTCTCGCAAGTTGAAGGCAGCCCTCGAACGCTCCGAGGAAATGTTCCGCGAACAGTCTGATTTGTTATCGGGGGAGAAGGAAAGGGCTGACAGGGCTCTCAAGGAAAGAGATTGCCTTCAGCTTGATAGGGAACGGCTGGAGAGCGAAAACCAGGGGTTATCGAGAGAGATCGAGGACCTGAAAGCCGCTATGCTGCCCGCCGAGGATGAGCCGGAGGGGATGGCTGACTTGCGTACACGCATACTTTATTGCTCGCATTCATCTCCTAGAGTCGGACTACGTTGGCGCTTTGGCCGATGGGTTTGAGGTTGTGGTGAGTCAACTATCCGTGCTAAATCCAGGTTTGAACACCGAAGGGGTTGGAGTTTTGTCCCATATTGTTGACGGCCAGGTTGTGCCTCCCCCCGACTCTCCTGATGTCGACGTTAGCACTCCGGGGATTGATTGATACTTTGTTGGTGTTTGGGTATGCGCGCCCGTTCATTGTTTTTTTGGGGCCTGCGTGCCCGTATTTATTTTTGGGGCCTGCGTACCCGTATTATTCTTAGTTTTTTGGCCGTCGTGCCTGGACTTGTAATTTCGGATATCACCGACCGTTGTGGTCGGTACATTATTAATCCTTATTTATGTTTGTCTGTTCGACAGATGCTTTGTTTGTAATTACCTGATAGTTATTTAGGCATATGCTCAACTGTTATAATGGATTCTTGGTAAAGTTTGTGTTCGAGTGGAGATATCTGTTCGGCCCTCGTGACGGTTCGACGCACTTCGAAATGTGTCGAATGTGCGGAGTGGAATCCGCATGTCGGGCGTATGACCGCGATCAGGGTCCTACGCCCGCGACGTGAACTTCCCATCGCGAGCTGGGTGTTCTGCCATGTGGGTACTTTGACAGTGGAGCTGGAATTCGAATCTGATGACCTTGTCGTCGTGGCGTAGGGCTACTTGTTGTTTCAAAGTGGCCTCGCGCAGGGCTGCTCCCAATCGGATTTCCTCGACCAGGTCGAACTCATCCCTCAGGGCTCCGTCGTTCATTTCCTCATTAAGAGGCATCTCCATCCGCCTGGAGGGCTCCATGATTTCTACAGGGATGACCGCCTCGGTGCCATAGGTTAGTCGGAATGGGGTCTCACCCGTTGTCGAATGGGGCGTGGTGCGGTAAGCCCACAGGACGCCATGTAGTTCCTCGACCCACCCCCTTTTTGCTTCGCCCAATCTGCGCTTAAGTCCTCATAGGATGACCCTGTTGGCGGCCTCGGCTTGCCCGTTGGTTTGGGGATGCTCGATTGAGGTGAAATGTTGTTTGGTACCGAGTTTGGCGACGAAGCTTCAGAAGCCTTGGTCGGTGAATTGGGTACCGTTATCTGTAATCAACACCTACGGGATTCCAAATCGGGCGAGGACGTTTCGTTTGTAAAAGCGGAGGATGTTATGGGAGGTGATTTTCACAAGGGCCTCGACCTCTATCCACTTTGTAAAGTAATCCACGGCCACGATGAGGAACTTGTTTCGGTATGTTCCTTGCACGAATGGTCCGAGGATGTCCATCCCCCACTAGGTAAATGGCCACGGGGATGACAATATATTCAGCTAGTGTGTGGGGGGGGGGGGAAGATGCATGTCGGCGTGCCTTTGGCACTTGTCGTACCTCTTGACATGATCTTTGGCGTCTTGTTGCATGTCGGCCAGTAGTACCCCGCTCGTAGAGCCTTCCTTGCTAGGGTTTTGCCGCCCATGTGTTGGGCGTTAATACCTTCGTGTATTTCCCGTAATACCTCAGGGACTGTGGATTCATCGATGCACTTCAAGAGTGGGATGGAAAATCCCATGCGATATAGTTTGTGCTCGATCACCACGTAGGAGCACGCTCGTCGTTTGGTCGCGGCTGCTTCTGTTCGGTCTTAGGGAGTTCCCCTCTTGTTAGGAAGTTGAACACCGGGGTCATCCAGTACGAGTTGCCTCTGATGGCGTTCACCTCAGGTGGAATCGAGGCTTTTTCGATGCTCGGGAAATATAGGGATTCTTGTATGACGGATTTGTTTCCGCCTTTCTTTCTCGCGCTTTCGAGCTTCGAAAGTATATCGGCCCTTGTGTTTTGCCCGCGCGGGACGTGCGAAATTTCTGCTCGGTCGAACCTCTTCATGTACTCTTTGACTAAGTCCAGGTATTCGATGAGGGTTTTGTTTTTAGCCTGATACCCTCCTTGGACTTGGGAAGCGACGAGTTGAGAGTCAGTGAAAATTTGCACCTCACGGGCGCCTAGGTCCTCGGCCAGTCTTAGTCCCGCGAGCAGGGCCTCGTATTCCGCTTGGTTGTTCGAAGTAGGAAAGGAGAGGGTGAGTGAGTGCTCGATCACCACTCTTTCCTCGTTCTCTAAGAGGATCCTGGCGCCGCTCTCGGACGGGCTGGATGCCCCGTCGACGAAGATAATCCACTTGTGCTCTTTTCCTGCGAGGGGATTGTGTGCAGTTATCTCTGCGACGAAATCGGCCAAAGCTTGTGCCTTTAGGGCTTTCCTGCTCTCGTATTGGATGTCGAACTCAGAAAGTTCGAAAGACCACTTCAACATTCGACCCGCCATGTCTGGTCGACCCAGGAGCTGTTTCACTGGCTGGTTTGTTCATGTTATGATCGTGTGCGTGAGGAAGTAGTGTTTGAGCCTTCTCACTGCGTTGACGAGGGTTAGCGCTACCTTTTCTATCTGTTGGTATCTGACCTCGGGCCCTTGAAGCGCTTTTCTCGTGAACTAGACGAGTTTTTATCTGTCGGGCGTCTCGCGAATGAGGGTCACGCTGACGGCTTCGACCGAGACGGCCAGGTATAGGAACAAAGGTTCCCCGTCGAATGGTCGTGATAACATGGGCGATTGAGATAGACATTGTTTAAGATGGAGCAGCGCCCGCTCGCATTCCTCGGTCCATTCGAAGGCTGCTTCCTTGCGAAGAAGTTTGAAGAAGGGGAGGGCGTGCTGAGCGGATCTCGCAACGAAATGGGATAACAAGGTGAGCATGCCATTCAGGACTTGCATGGATTTCTTCGATGTAGGCGTGAGGAGGTCGGAGAAATCCCGACATTTGTCGGGGTTGGCTTCGATTCCTCGTTCTGTCAAGTAGAAGCTGAGGAATTTCCCTACCTTGACCCCGAACGTGCACTTCTCAGGGTTAAATCTCATTTTGCATTGCCTTGTTTGAGCAAAGACTTCCCTGAGGTGAGCGGCATGGTCGGTGTCTGCTCGGAATTTGACGATCATGTCGTCCATGTATACCTCGAGCATATCCCCGATTTGGTTGTGGAATACTTTGTTCATCATCTATACGTTGCTCCTGCATTTTTCAGACCAAAGGGCATTACGTTGTAGTAATAGTTGCCCGAGCTGGTCATGAAAGCGGTGCAATGCTTGTCGCTTATTGCCATTGGGATTTGGTTATAGCCCGAATAGGCATCCATAAATGATAGTATTTTATAATCGATCGGGTTGTCGACCAGCATATCTATGTTAGGTAAAGGAAATGCATCTTTCAGGCATGCCCGGTTAAGATCGGTATAATCAACGCACATTCGCCACTTTCTATTATTTTACTTGACAAGTACAACATTTGACAACCATGTTTAATACCAGGCTTCAGAAATAAAATTTGCCTATATGAGGTCTTTTACAGCTTTTTCAACGGCCTCCGTTTTCTCCGGAGACTGCCTACGTCGATATTGTACTACTGCCCTAGCGGCTGGATCTATGGCAAGACGGTGACAGGTGACCTCAGGGTCGAGTTCGGGCATCTATGCAGCGCTCCACGCGAATAGGTCCACATTCTCGCGCAAGCAAGCTTTGATTTGCTTCCTTGCCAAGTTGGGGAGTCCAGTGCCAATCTTCACTCCTCTGCTTGGGTCCTCACCGAGGGGGACGAGTTCGAAGTCCCCGTCTGGAATTGGTCGAATGGGGACTTACTCGCCGCTAGGAGGCTCATCCTGGTCGAAGCGGGTGTCCAGGGATATTGAGTCGACCTCTGGAGGGGTTCTCTGCTCTTCCGCCTTGACGGGCTCTGACCTCTGAGGCTCTGGTCGTGTTGTCGCAGCTCTCTTGGCGGGCCTTGTGCTGGTGTCCACCGTATCGCATCCCTTAGATGTCGCGTTAAAACACCTTCGGGCTGCTGCTAGATCCCCTTGGATGGTGGCGACCCGTGCCCTCTTGGTGTAAAACTTCATTTTTAGATGAACGGTGGAGGGTACTGGGGTCTGCGGTCAGCTCTGCCAATGTCGGCCTTCCCATAATGCAATTGTAGAGGGACAGGCAATCAATGACGAGGAAGCGCACCTTGACTTGCCTCGTTGTCGTATCCTCTCCGAACATTACCATGAGCTCGACGTATCCCCAAGGCTTGGAAGTTGAGCCGTTAAAGCCCTGCAGGTCTGACCCCACGTAAGGTGAGAGTCATCGAGCTGCAGGGTTCGGAACAGTTGGCTGTACATTACGTCGACGAAACTTCCTTCATCGGCGAGGACGTGGTGCACGTTAAAGTTGGCCATTCTTGCTCTTATCAGCTGAGGAATGACCGAATTGGGGCCCCCTCTAGGGAGCTCTTCGAGACAGAAGGTGATAGGTTCCGACCTGCCCTTCACTTTTTCAAAAGTCATCGTTTGAGGGGGGTCGTGTTGACTAATTTGTCCAGCTTCCTCTTAGCTGAATTTATGGTCAGGTCATTGAACCCTCCACCATTGATGACCATAGCGGAGGGAAAGTGTTCCCACCTGTTGTGCGTCGACAGCGGTTCTTGGATGTGGTCGGGGACGTAGAAGTCCTCGAGTCTTGTGACGGAGAAGGCGGTTTGGATAGGAACCGACTCGTCAGATGGTCGGGCATCCTCTTCTGCGTCCCTCATCTCGCGGGCGTCGCGACGAGGAGCATCATTTCCCCGGTACTGGGCGAGTCTCCCCCCCCCCTTTTATGAGGGTCTCGATGGCGTCTTTGAGGTGGACGCGGTCTTCAGTCAGATGGTCATGGCTCCGGTGGTACTGACAGTATTTGCTCATGTCCACCCCGGTTTTGGCAGGAGCTGGTCGGGGACGTTTGACTCCGCCATCTTTGAAGTCCGTACTCGCACACTCCGCTAAGATGTGCTCGCGGGAAGCCGTGAGCGGAGTGTATTCTGTGAAACATCCCGAAGGCCCCCTCTGCTCTCGGGTGTCCCGGGGTTTGTTGTCTTTTCTTTTTTCCCCGATTCATCGAGGAGGGACGACATCTTGGCGCGGATTGCTGCTGGATCCCACGATTCCTGGGGTCTCGGGCTCTGTTGGCCGCTTCCCTCTTCTCGTAGTCCATGTAGGCTCTGACTTTCTCGAGGAGAGCATCAAACGTTCGGGGCGGTTCGATGCCCACGGCTTTTCAGAATTCTGTGTCGGGGAGGAGGCCCCTCTCCAACAGGTATCTCTTCATATGGTCCGTGCAGGGGACCTGGATGGCTTCCCGGTTGAAGCGGTTGATGAATTCTCTCAAGGTCTCATCATGCTTCTAGACGATGGCCTCGAGCGTCGCTTCAGTCTTTGGATGTCGTCGCGACGCAGTGAACGAGCTGATGAACTGGTTCTTCAAGTTTCGCCACGAGGTGATTGACCCTGGGGCGAGACCCTTGTACCATTCCATAGCTGCTTTCCTCAGGGTCATGGGGAACAACCGGTATTTGATTGGTCCCCCGACATTGTGGTAGTGCAGCATGGCCTCGAACCCGTCTATGTGGTCGACCGGGTCGGCGACGCCGTCATATTCTTTTAAGTGGGGAGGCTTCTCCATGCCCGGTGGAATGGGAGCCTCCATGATAACTTATGACAAGGGACCGCGGGGGTCGTCCTTGTCACTCTGTTCCGGGGAGCGGGACAGGGATCTGATGTATTATCGGTCACGATGGCCCTGGTCGTGCGGGACATTCCTCGAGTGATGTGACCGTTGATAGATTCCTCTGCGTCTGTCCCCGGGAGGTCTTCGTTCTTGCCATGAGGGACCGTGGTCGAACCTTTCTGCTTCGATGATTGGTTCCCTCTCCAAGCGGGGTCGCCGCCCGATTGGTCAGGGCGACGGGCTTCGAGAGAAGTTTCGGTCCTGTCTCCGCGGGGGAGATCGGGTACGTTCCTCCGTTCTTTGAGGAGGAGGGGATTGAGGCCTCCTGTGTCTTCTAGGGGGCCTTCGGTCGTCTTCAAGTGCTCTCAATCTTTCCCCCTGGGCAAAGATGAGATAGTTCGTCTGGTTAATTTCCGCGAACAGTGCCCTGGTCGTGGCGTCTACCCCGGCGGGGAGAGGGACCTCATGGAATTGGACGGTTGGATCCTCTTCAAGCCGAGGAGGGACTGATGAAGATGAAGTCGTGGCTCCGTCCCGGTAGTTAGAGGGCCCGAGGACGGTGCCTCCGGGGAGTATGTTATGGCCGGTGATGTCGGCGTTGTCGGGGCCTCCATTTTTGTCGACGAAGTTGTTGTTAGCTTCAACGACACAGACGTTCTGGTTGTCTTGAGTCTGGTCAGCCATGACGGTCGAGGATGGTTTTAGCTTTGGTCTTTGTAAGTTTGTAAGACGGGGAATCTTAGTTTCCCACAGACGGCGCCACTGATCGTACCTGACCAGAGTTGGACCGTCACAGCTGGTTTGAACTGGATTTGAAGGAGATGGGAGGTACCTGCAAGATACTCCGATGACAAAGTGAGAGACGGAATGAGCAGGCAAGTAGTATGTAGGTGTGAATGAAATAAATACCTGACCCTCTTGAAATAAAGGGTATTTATAGCCCTCAGTGTTGGGCCAAGGTCCCTTTACTTGGCTGACCAAACAGGCCCAACAAAGGGACTTCCAGGTTCTACGTGGAGTAATGGGACCTGCATGTGGTCCTCTACCTGGATGATGCTCTCCGCAGAAAAGGGAGGTGAAGACGCGATCTTCTCGGGACCCTAAGGACTCCGAGATATTCGGAGAGGTTGAGAGTCTGCCCTACGAGGAGGGTGCTCGAGCAGGGCTTGGATTGGGATGTCCCTCGTCTGGGACGTCCCTCGTTAGGGACGTTCTTCGTGGTCACCGGCGGGCACAATTGTATTCGACGACACCCATGATCGGGGCGTGTCAGGGAGTCTAATATTCAGCACGGTATGTTGTAAAGCTTGGATTGGGCGTCGTTGGTGATTGGGCCACGGGCATGCCCAATCCAGAACAGAAGTTTTCATTGTCTAGTGAGTCAAATGCATGGAGCTTGGTTCTAAATTTAGAGGAAAGTGTCTAGAGATGGAGATTTACGCTTCGCTCGAATGAGATACATACCTGATTCAGATGATTCGAGAATTAGTGAGTAGTAGAAATTGTAGGAGTCAAATTTCAATTCCTATAGGCGACGTGAATGTTCTGCTCTGGAATTGTGTGAGGAATGATAATGTGAGATCCACAACGAATTGTGATGGTTCTGAGTTTTTGATGCGGCAAAATGAGAGATGACCCACAAGATTAACACTCCAACACTCAAATCAGTAGAAGAGTAAGAAATAAAATATGAATCATACCTTGAGAGTGACGTACATTTTTTGAGGTAATGCTTGATGATTTTGTGGGGAAAAAAATATATTATTTAGAAAAAAAAACGAAATCACATACTTTCTATGTGACCATCTCTCATCTCGCTATTGGTTTTTATCTATTGGACCTTGCGGATGGTCCATGCTACTTATTTTAAATTAAAAGACGAGATAAGCATGTGAGTTATAAGCATGAGTGTATAAGGTAAAAATCTAGCTTAATTGAAAGATGAATAAATACACAATTGTGTTCATAGAGCAATAAGATTTGGAGAATTTCTTAAATCACCCTTACACCTTCTTAACGCATCCAAGCGAAATTTCTAAAATTCGACTTGATTTTAAAAATACATATTCGAAACAATCTTATTTTTCACAAAATTTGACACAATTCAAATATTCATCTCCGAAATTATCTTATTTCAGATATACATCTCCGAAATCACTCATAATAAAAATGCTTTAAGAAATTATCTAATGATCAATGTTTTGAGAGCTTGAATTAATTTTGGGTTATTCGGCCATGTGGCTTAATTTGGGTTAACTTACTAAATACGACAAATGACTTTATTGAGATTGCTATAATAGGGTTTTAATCAACGTGATGGTGCATCACCAATATTTTTTAAAATGTCAATATCAAATGCAGTACTAGAAATAAGAATGGATTACTACAAGTTGACAAAGCCTACTAAAAGATTAACACCAATTGTACAACTTATTCAAATTTTAGTTTCCAAACTGAGTCCTACCAAAATCAAACACCAGAACCATTCTTTCTACCTCCAAAAACATTAACAAACCTAACTCACCGCATTATTAAAATCAATACAATAGAGGATAATCTCGTATTCCACCAAAATGGAAGAGACCGAGAGTTTGATCCAACATCTAAGAGCAAAAATTTACTCCAAGCCAGCTATTTTTTTGTCTGACTAAACAGGCTTTTTTGTTTGTTTGACTAAACATGTTTTTTAATATAAAATCCACTTTTTCTATCAACAAATAAAATCAGAGCAATAGAATATAAAAACTATTTCCTCCACCGACAATCTATTTATATACTAACAATACTAAATCATGAAAAGATGTAAACCTAAATTATAATCACGACAAAACACAAATTTAATAAAAACAAAATTTAAAATAAAAACTGTAAAGATGTACTATAGTAGTAGTAGCTATTCACCAGAGTCACTAGAATGGTGTTTCTATCACCGCCACTTGTTTCAGATTCAAACTCAATGGTCAAGAAATATCAAATAAAACAGAGAAAAACAAAAACCACTCCGCGAGTAGTGCGAAGGTAGAAACTAGCGTTGAAAAATCCAAAGGCTGAAAATTTTAACAGAAACCTGTTTCAGTGGAATCATGACGAGTGTCATTGTTTCCAATAGCAGGGATTTTGAAGTGCCAGAGTCTTCCCACACCATCCACTTTGTTTTTCTTACACAGAAACTCTTCAGCGTATTCCTTCTCCACCTTCCGATCTACATCGTGCAAGAACACGTGTGTCACATCGGAGCCTTTTCTATTTCTGGCCATCACGTTCATCGAAAATATCGCCGCCATACGACCCGGCGCCTCGGCGAAGTACCCTCTCGGCGCGTCGATCATGATTAAATCCCAGTCCGTGTCGTAAACCTCGTCGGGGAGGTTATGAAGCGCTAGCTTACATTTCTCGTTGCCTTTCAGCGTGGCTTTCGCCGGAGAACAAGCCGGCTCAGATCGGTACGATTTGAGAAGCTCATCGGCCTCTTGAAGCTGTGTACGGTAAGGAACGGTAATAGCTCGTAGCTCCGGCGCGTCTTTGAGAACGGTTTGAACCCATTTGGGATCTTCTTCGAGGAAAAGCGTGGTTCCCTTTGGGTTGAACCCGGCCCACATGAGGGAATCGTGGCCGAGACCGAAGACGAGGAAGTTGAAGGGACGGTTTAGGGATTTGATGACGTTTAAGGTTATGCTGATCTCGGCGAGATTTTGTTGAGGGACAACGTGGGAGGTTGCGTAGTGGAGGATGGCACGAAGCTGGATCGGTGTAGGGTCGGATTGTTGGTTGGTGGTTCGGGTGAATGAACATAGCAATGTGTTGTTGGAGGTTTGGAGTATGGTTGTTGTGAAAACCAATGCTCCGATTATTCCTAAAATGACCAATAAAACTACCGACCAACGTTTTTCACCAATCAGAGGGTAACGGTTCCTCATTTTTTCGTTGACCTGCATGATAACGTGTTTCTGTGTTTTGGGAGTGAAATGAAACTGTGGATGATGATGGAAATGGAAATGGTGTTGATAACGTTTTTGAGAGTTAAAATAAGGTTGTTGTTAGGGAGTGGTATTAAATAATGAATATTAATTGTAAGATAACCCAATAAGGCGTTTCGTATTTGCTAATGGGACAGCACAACTGCAAATTCGTCAACGTGTTATGTTAATATTGGCAAGTTTATTCGTTTTTGAAATTCATAAAATTTTGTCCTGATTCACATGTGTGTCCGTCCGGATGAATATCTTAGGGTATTTTTTTAAAAAAATATTTTTTCAGTTTTGTATTTTGTATTTGGAGTTTATTTTGATTTTATAATTTTTTTAAATATACTATCTAAATTATAATAGTCATGTATTTTGTTAGTCAAAGTTATCGAATAAAATATTATGTCATTAATATGAAATATTTTATATTTATGTGTGTTTATTAGTGTTTTTGATAATTAATCACGAGTTTGATAAAGTGTACGATAATTATTAGAGTAGTGTACGATTATTGAATCACAAAGACTAATGATTTAGTACCGAACTGTGTTCTATCGACGTATATTTAGAGAAACTAAAATCTGTTGTTTTAAGAGTAACTTAAGTGAAAAAGTACTTAAATAGGAAAAACAAGTTAATTACACGGATAATCATCGATAAATAGGGTTCATGACCCTTAGTTCCTAAAGGACTATTCACTCATGGTGAGGAATAGTATAAACAAAACGATTTTAGCATAAGAAAACATGATAAATAGTAAAGCAATGATAAATAAAACCTAAATTAATAAAACTAGCTTGATCTAGTGCTTCAATAGAGACTTGAGTTACAAATCGTGAAAGTAAAAGCTGGAATAAAAACTTGATGCCTCTAAAACTCAACTACCTATGAGTTTTATAGTTTATTCTAAACATGGAACAAATATTCAGGTTCAATATCTTGTAAAAACAGAATCAGCTCGAATTGGAATGTGCAAAGGTCCCAAATCGACAACAAATTGAACCAAGAAAAGAAACAAATGAGTGAAAGCACGCCTGCCTGTTACGGCCCGTAATAGCCATAACGGGTGGCCGTAATAGGCCACTGCTTATTGTATGGGGGCTTCAAAAAGGGGTATCTGGGGGCCTTGCTGTTACAGCCTGTAATGCCTTTTACGGGTGGTCGTAATAGCTCATTGATTTTTATATGGAGACTTCTAACCTTTGGCCCTTTTTTCCGTGTTTCTTCCAAATCTTACCCTTTTTATCGTCCGAAATTCTTATTTATGCCTGAAAACAACAAAAATACAATATCAAAGCATAAAGCATAGCAAAATGAAGAAAAAGAAAATAAAAACGATGAAATAGAAAAGCAAAACAACTGATAAGAACGATATAAAAACTACTTATCAAACTCCCTCAAACTTAGATCGTTGCTTGTCCTCAAGCAACAAAGCTCGCATAACTGATTTTTGGATCAAGCAAATCAACAAACGAAAAGAGCTTATGAAAGATGAAGCATGACAATACTCATATGTGAATATTTGTTCAAAATGTCTAAGGACTAGTTCTTCTGGTACTCATCCGACTCGAAGAGTTTTTACGAAAACACTAACCGCAGTGAGACTACGGACCTAAGCTTCCGTTTTGGACACCTCTCTAACTATGCTTTGTACTTAAGTCTCATTTCTGATTTTCCTTCCTTTTTATTCGGACAATCAAATTAAGGCAATAAGAATTATGATAATCATCACACGCACAAGGTTGATTGAGAACTTTTCTTTTAATCACTAGATATGCAGCATTTGCTATCTTTATCCACCAATGAAAATTTCTAAACTTTTCAGTTTATATATTGCCCTTATTTAGGATGACGCTGGGGTTCAACCACTATTTGGTTTTCTTTTACCATTTTTTTAATCTTTTTGGTGTTGACGAAATTTTCAAAAAAAATCAGTTTATATATTGCCCTTATTAGGACGACGTTGGTGTTCAACCACCTTTCAGTTGCCTTTTACCGTCTTTTCGTCTTTTTGGTACTACAACTTTTGTTTCTCAATCAACCATACCTACATGTTAATCTAAGTTATGTCAGACTGTCAAGATAAACTAATCAGGGAGTACTTCTTAGGATCTAAGTAATATGGTATGAATCTACACGTTAGACTCGTATCTTACTTTGGGGAACCTAGGGTGTTCAAGTAAAACCCATTTCTGTCAAACTTTTCCAATTTCCCTAGCCTCAACCTTTCATCCCTCTAATTCTATATACTATTCTCGGTTTCCTCAGACTCAAAACTCTTTTGAAATTTTTTTCTTTTGGTAATAATTATGGGAAAATGGTATTTTGAAAATAAAGAAAAACAAAACACACAAAGATAAAATAAGAAAAGTATAAGCAGAGTAAAGGGACCCCCCCCCCCCCCCCCCAAAAAAAAAAAACTTGAACTAAACATTGTCCTCAATATTTTGGCGCAAGCGAGGCGGGTAAAACTCATAAGGTCCTCACTCGAGAGGTGTAAATCTGTCTTTCAAATTTTTAAATATGTTCCTCTTTTGCGAGCTTTTTTATTAGCTGAAAACAAAAACACACAAACAAGAAAATAAATTAGCAACAAAAAGTGTAGATTGCCTCCCACGTAGCACTTCGTTTAATGTCGCATGGCTCGATGGTTCATGAGCGTAAGAACGCATGGTGGTTCTTTCAAGAGTGATTCCTCGGTTAAACCCTCAATAATATTTAGTTTTCATGGCCATTTATCAAGTTATCTCTCATATCCCTCACCATTATTCTTCTTTCTTTTGTGGGATGGTTCATATTTTGTAACTTGTGGAGGTTGTTCTGGTTCAATCATGGTATCAACTTTTGAATTTAACTCTTTCATCTCCCTTCTCAAGGTTCAACCTTCCCCTCTTAACACTAGTAAGTTCCCCAGTTTCATGGTCCTCTAATTTTCTCTTTTTAGGCAGGACCTCAGACAAAGGTACATTGGTGTTAATCGTTTCCAATATCTCCATATACCTTTTAGGTTGGGAGTCTATATTAGCTTCCACAGACCTTTGTGGGAAAGGAATCAGTATGTTTAGGGAGGAGAAGAAATATAGGGTGCCTCCTTCTTTACCTCTTCGACAACTGATAACACAAAAAGTTATAGCATTTTCCGCCCGATTTACATAGATAAAGTTTCTGATTCTTCGTTTATTATGTCACATTATCTCTATTTGTAGTATTTGCAACATATTTCAGGTATTTAGTTTCTGCAAAGCATAAATGAGAAAAAGGAAGAAAAATATTGGAGAAATGAAGAAGAAATGGAACTTTAGCAGCAAAAATGCAAACATTATGTATCAGAAGCCATACAACCCGTCACAAGCGCATGTCGCCCGTCACAAAGTCCAAAAGTGTGTCCCTTGGCACACTTCTTATCCCGCCAGCACAAAATGAAAACACGTGCCCCACGCCATAACGTATGACACTCGTTACAAGTCATATCTTCAATTACGAAAATGTCTCCATGAAGCGCATGATTTGCTAAAAATTCTCCATGATTGAAGAATGAATATCAAGGGAGTGTTCTTACTTTTGCTCAGAATATGGAATCTATAAAACCCAGAAAGTTACCAAAACTCAAGACGTACACACATCTGCTCAAATTTCTTATTTTTTCTGCATACTGCAACATTGTTATTATTTCCAGTTTTACAGTTCAGTTTTTGATATTTTTCCAGTTTCGTTTAGAATTTCTGTAAGCAAAGAAAACCATTACCATTAAAGAAATATTTCTTCACATCGGAGGAATATTTCAACTTTAGTTTCTTTCTAGCTTCCAGAATTTCGTTTAGGTTTATTTGTATTTCGTCAAGATATTTTGTTCCGAAGCTAATCCTGCCGGCTTATGGAGGATAGCATACTGCACTATTATTCTTCAGTATTTTATTCAAGTTCTAATTTTAAATATAGTTTATTTATTTTTACCATGCCTGTGTTATTGAATGTATGTTTTTATTTTATATTATCACGCAATAAAATCATGTTTGGCTAATTTTCCCGATACCGGTATGTGAAGTCCTAATAGAAGGGATTCGGTAATTAATTGGCATAAATATTTTACATAAGACTTTTCTAGTTTTGTTTTCCAATTTAGACATAAAATTGTTTTGTTACAAGATTAAAAGACAGACTAAGGATAAAATCAACAGAGCGAGAGTTTGAGGTTTTAACCAGGTAGTGATGATTGAACATTAATTTTGAAATCAGCGAGAGTGCTTTAAAATTAATTGGATTCTATTTGTTTTCAAAAAATACTTTTAAATTTTAAATGACACAGCGAGAGCGCTCATTTGAGTTTAATAATATGGCCTGAATCGATAGAACGAAAGTGTGAGATAGGGGTTTTTAAATTAATAGTTTCCACTGAAACAGTATTTTAATACTTAAAACTATGCCAATGACTTGTTGAATCCCTGAAGTTGACAAATTACATATCGGTGTCCCGTTATCAATTATTAGATCTTAGTTAATTCATGTTTAAACCCCAACATCCTAATTTTATAATTAGACTTAGCTTTACACAGTGACCCTAGATAATAGTAGTTTGACCATCAATCCTTTTGGGTTCAATATATTTTAAAACTACGCGATTAGACTGTGCACTTGCAGTCACTACACCCGACAGACTCTCAAAGTCGCGATCAACAACCTCCTTTTTGGGTGGTATCAATGGATTTTCCTTAATTTCTAACCTTTTTTCACCAGAACTCTCCTCAACCTCATTATTAGTATCCCTAGGATTATCATTTTGTTTTTTATTTCCGGTTTTCACAACATTCACATGTCTCTCAGGGTTGGTCCTAGAGGGGTGTGTGCAAGCTAGGAGATTTGAGTCTCCAATGTCTTGTTGTGAGTCGCGAGGGACTTAACTACAATGATTATTTGCCTAAGGGCTTCAACAGTGTGGAGATTTTGGTTTCTAAGCTATTCATTAACGCTAGTTTTCATCCCAATAAAATTCTCCATTAACATTTCAAGGTTGGATTGTTGGAAATCTCGTTGTTCCTCATAATACTGGGATTAGTTATCATAGAGAAAATTTGGGCGATCCATCATGTTGTACCCCAAAATTACCCTCCCATTATTCAAGACAAATTGATTCAAGTTACTTACTCATGCTCCTAAGGGTCTCAAGCACTCAAGACTACTCAAAGATTGATCAGACAAACTCTCCTCCTGAGCAGTTAACCTACAACTAGGGTTTCACTTTTCTCAAAGGAAATTGGACTTATAATGCCTCAAGTGGATTTCATGGTTTCTCATACGCTTCAAATAACCCTCATACCATATTTCAAGCCTTGCAACACAAGTTTGCTCAGTCAACTAGTTAGATGATTGAAAATCAACTATATTGGACAAAAGGTCAACTTTGACCAACTTACAGTCAAACTTCAATATTTTTGGTCAAAATCAATATTTTTAAGTCACATTCATCATTTGATCAAAGGTTGATCATGATTCATCAAGAAAACTCAAGATTCATCAAAAGACAAAAGTTACTAAATTAGGGTTTTCTTTAGAAGAAGTCAACTGAACTTTGACCAAACATAACTTTCACATACTTCATAACTTACCCCCAAACTCAAAATCTATCAAAGGTATTTCCTATTCTTTTCACCTTTTCTAAATATTGGATAAAAGAAAAGTCAGTGGTGACTCTAGCTATTCGCACATTTGGATAAAACCAAAAAAATCAGTTCTCCTACCGTATTACAGAACTGGCGACTTCACTGGGGAATTTAAAAAAAGAGGGGTTACCTTAGAGTTTAGATCACTTTATTTTTATTTTTTGCTTTGCTTTCTTTACTTTAAGGGTTTTGTTTGGGTATAAATGCTTGTAATATCCTACACCCGGATCTAGGAATTCCTTAGATAAGTAGCAATAGATCATGAAGATTGTATGGTGTAGACCGATATGGTTAAAATGATGGATACGGTTAGTTTGAAACTTTGGTTTATACTGATGTTCCTTGAGTCAATCAAGGATAACATTAGGCTTCTGTGTGGTGTCGTTAACATTAACTTACTTTTAGAACCTTAATTGACACATCTTGACCATTAGAAAGTAGGGAGATAGCCGACTTTGGTACAATCCAAAGTTGGTTGATACTCGACGTTATGCTCATTGAGATTTGACTCTTGGGATGTTTTGGTGGCAAGCCAGTTGCCGTGCTAAAATAAAGCCTACGAGAAAGATCGGTGATATGAGATTCCTAGAATCTGGTTACTATTTTAGGATAGGTTAAACCAACTTAACTTCAATGGGGAAGGGTACTTACCTATGGACTTCATGCAATCCTTTAAACCTAGGGCTCTTGTGTGACTTGTTTGTGTTTGCTTATCTAACATGAACATGACATAATAGCATCATATCATCATAATATAGCATTTTTACTAACCATTTCAAGGATCTTATGGATTGATGGTGCAAGATTATCATAAGCCAGATTTCTAGCAAAGGGCAAGAGGATTTATTTTTGTCTAGCCAGATGTCGTCAAGATCAAAGCACATTCTCTTGAGTCAGAGGCTATGACTCACTTGATATGGTGAGCTTAATTCTTATAGAAGGACGTTCAAAGATGAAGACTCAAATTTCTTCAGACAAATCTGCAACCAGATTCAATTTCTAATATTTCAAATTTAAATGCCACGAGATTCTTGAAAATGTTGCATATGAATCTACATGCCATACATATCATCACATAACATGTTTCCAGGACAGGTTTCTCACCTTCTTGCTATGTTATCCCTCACAAAATGGATCCTGAACCAACAATGAAGGATCATCAGTCTCAGAATGCTCACTCTTGGGAATTGGTTCTAAACCTATCTAAGGGACAAGAGGGATTGAAAGCACTCCTCGCTAAGAACATGACCAAGAAGAATCTTTAAGACAACAAGGATGACCAGCTGGAACAACTGCAAGCTGAGATGGCATATATGAGAATCCTTATGATTGGTTAGATGGTTCTTATCTAAAATTTAGCTCAGGGGCAAGAAAAGTTGAGAATTCTCACAAATAAGCTTCATCAGGCCGAATACAACTGTATGGGACGAACAACTAGAATTGGAGATCCAATTACTAACCAGCCTCTGATGAGATAGGAAACTGACTTGGTTGACATCGTTAATCCTTAAGTTAATGGAAAAGGGCCTTTCCAGATTGTTACTACATCACAAGTTCAACAACAGCCTCGCCAATAACAACAGGGTAATCAGTGTAGGCAAGATGCACCCCGAAGATAGTTCACCAAGATTAACATGCCATTGTCTCAAGCCTTGCAACACATGTTGAAGGAAGATCTGATTACATTGAAAGAACCTCCTCGGAATCCCAATACTTCCGCTCCTAGCTACAATCCTAATGAAAGGTGTGCATATCACTCCAACAGTCCTAGATATGACACTAACAGTTATTAGGCATTGAAAAATAAGATTCAGGACCTGATTGACGAAAGAGTTTCTGAGTTCACACAAGATGGTCAAATTGAGTTTTTCTATCATCCCTCAAATATCGAAACTGCAAAGCATACCATCTAAAGTAACAAGTTCAGGCATAGAAGCTTTAAGATCATTTAAATTTCTATTTGTAATTTCTTTTGTTTACTCAAACAATTACTGTCATGTCAAACTTTGGTTTTTCTCATTAATGTATTGTATATGTTTGTCTTGAATAAACCCTTTTGTTTCACTATATTTAAACTGTGCTTCTTAATTCCTTATCATGATATTCAACTCTCGTTAAAGTTGTAAGCCTTTAGAGGGAGGATGATGAAAATAGTACCATAACTCATACAATATGATTTTGATAAGACCTTGTTGACGATGTACATGCATTGTTCAATTCCTAAACAGTGAAGATATAAGGAAATTAATCCCTAGTCAACCCCTTTGAGCCTAAGAAGTAGGAGTTTTCTTTTTCGCGCAAATTAAAACCCTTTAACATAACCTAGGGAAGGGTACTTTCTCAGTCAAATCAATTATGCATTCACAAGCTTTACCTTCGTACACGACGACTAGTGTCGAAGATGATGGTTCCCTTTAAACATTGAGTCAAGAAGTTATTATCTTTCAAAAGAAAAGCCCGCTAAGTCAAAACCTATGAAGGAGACTTAAGAAAATATGGGGCATCCCGCCGACTGTAATCTTAACCAAAACAGTTGAGGAAAAAATTAGGGATAATAAAGTCAAAAAGAGGTCGCTACAAATCCTTAACAAAAGAAAGATCTTACAAGAAAAATTACTGATTTCCCAAAATAAACTTTCAGTTTCGGAACCATCACCAAAATATAAGTACTACAATTCCAAACTCTATTGGAACCTAAATGCATAATTAACTGAGTAGAATACTGAAGAATATCATGGAGAACGAGTTGGGTACAAATAAACATTTAGCCTTTATCCTTTGTTTCTTAACCGAGAACCAGGCCACGTTACAACCCTTAAAAGTCCTAACTAAAGCATGAGTTAGTTCGAAAGCATATTGTTACAAAAAGGAATCCTGACTCCTGTAAGGCTTACTATAAAGCCTGAGTTGATATCATGTTCTTACAATATCATTTTATTTATAAAAAAATTTAAACTTCAAGACAGACATAAAGCTTTGCATTTTAATGCCACTGTTTGCATATTATGATACGGTGGCCAGAACCAGACTGTTTTGAAATGCTGGTTTGCATTTTGTGTTTGTATTCGCAAAATGTCGCGGTAAGCAAGATTCGCCACCGACTTTTATTTTATCCAACTGGAAAGGACAAAAGCACATAAAAATTCCTTTTTTCGAGATTTTGAGTACGGGGGGTAGATTATAGAAAGGGAAGGTATTAGCACCCTTTCTATCCGTGGTTTTCCACGGGATCTTAGGTACTTGCTCATCATTTTCAAAATTGCTCGTGTGTGTTTGATTTGAAATTTTTTTTGTTTTACTTCGATTTAACTCTTGCTTCTGTCTTCAAGAGTGTTACGAAGTTATTTTGAAAAACTTTGTTTGAAAGGAGTGTAAGCGTGAAAAAGTTTGTTTGTTTGAGCAAGTACTTAAGAACTAATCTACCTACTCGAAAAAATAGAATGTTTCTGTTCTTTATTTCCTTTAGACAATGCTATCCCACTATTAGTGAGTAGGTAGCACCGCCGTTGGAGTTTAAAGGGTCAACTCAAAAGGGACGTACGATCACTAAAGCAATGCTAAAGCGTCTTAGTAATAACCCTAATGTCTTAAGATTAATATTCGAGGCAACAATATCCGAGGCAACCATTCCGAGGCAACTTTTCTGAATGGGACTTTGATATTTGTTTAGACAAGAGAGCGACCACTAAAGCATCCTATACTCAATGACCGTTTACCGAAGGCAACCGAAGTGGGAGTGTATCCTAGGAGTGCGCATGTGCAAGTGATTCAATTTCAAATTATTATCTTTGCACATTTAGGGTTTGCTAATTGTTTTAAAGTTTACATATATTCTTATCATGCATCCCTAATATCCATACATCTAACAGTTAATATTTTGCAGAATTTAAAGTGCGGAAAGTAAAGCTACGCTATTACAAGGCTTCGGGTATTTATATAGCCAAAAACAACCCGTAAAAAAAGCGATAAGTGAAAGTAAAAGATCCTAATTAATCTATTACAACTTGTGAGCAATTACATCAATATGGTAAAAATAAAAAAGGCGCGATGAGTTAAGAACGAGAGAGAACTAGGGTTTTGACCCCATCTATCCTAATCGAAAGAAACAATTATTTTTGTGGTTTTTAATTATTTTTAAGAAAAAGAACAAGGTTTTTTTAAAATAAATACAAAATTACTTAGTAATTAAATTAAATTAAAGAAAATAATTTACATGGCCTATTTTTGTGTTTTTGTCATTTTTAGGAAAAAGAAAAATAGAATTTAAGTTAGAAACAAACCCTAATTGTTCTAATTAATTTTAATTTATTTACAAAATAATTAAAGTTACCTAAAATTAAATATCCTAATTAAATTAATTAATTTATAAAAAATAAATATCCTAAATCTAATTGGGTGAAAAATATTATTTTTATGACTTTTTTGATAAAAAGAATTATTTTTTTATGTTAGTAAAAATAAATAAAATAATTAATAAAGAAAAATATAAAAAAGAAAGGAGAAAGAGATATGGGCCTGAGAAAGTAATTTGGTGGTGTGCTGATAGCAAATCTTGGGCCCAAAAGGAATTGACCCACGTTGACCTGCTGGATCCCATGCGTTGCGCTGACTGAGGCCTATGATGGTCCTTCATATGATGGCCTTTAGATCTGGCCATCTGGAGATCCAATGGTTGGATCCTGAGGTCACATGGTGGTCTCTTGGCTTATGGGCACGCTTGATCACCTGAATGAAAATAATAAGAAATAATAGGGGGGACCTGGGATTCGAACCCAGGTCCTGTAACCTTTTCCAAACTCTCCAATGCCAACTGAGCTGCACACGCTTCTTGTATATAGAATGATAACATTTGATAATATATAATAATGAGCGTTAGTGGGAAAAATAAAAAAAAAATTGCGCCAGAATTCAAATGAACCAATCCCATGGTGCCACGTTAGTCATCCCTCTCCTCTCTCCGTGGGTAAAAGTCAAAGACTTTTACCCAGGGACAACATCCGTCGCTATAAACCCTGTAATTCTCAAAATTCAACACAAGCAAGATAAATAAAATCTAAGGCCATGGATTGATTCGTCTTGGCCTGCTGAGCACGCTGGTGCCCTTCTTGAGGGCCAATTTTGGCAGCACACAAAACCCTAAAACGAAACCAAGAACCCTAACAATGGCAAATCTTGATACAATACAAAAAAATGCAATTGAATGTTATAGATAGCTTGAAAATGTGTTAAGGAACAAGAATATGTGATTATTTCATGCTATAAGTGCAAGAATCATGCAACTCGAATTCAAAAAAGGTTCAAGGTCGTGACTGACTAACCGTGGTTTTTAGCGCTGAAAAAGGCTTGTTCTTGATTGGTATAGCTTGCTTGTGATCCCAGGAATCAAATGAGATGGCTAAGGGACCTTGAAAATGCCTGGAAGTGCAAAATAAGTTCACCACTTTTCTTTGTTTTTTCCAAGTTTTGTTCTCTCTTTTGCGCCTCTCCAACCTTGTGATTTTTGTCTGCAAATGTTCCCTATATACTGAGGAATAAATTAGGTTTACAATTATGCTCTCAATCTTCCTCCATTATAGCTTTTGATTTGGATTTGATTCACTTGAAAATATTTCTAAAAATAGGTCAAAACCAATCTTTTTGTGAACACAAAGGCCTCTCACGAATTCAATCTTTTTCTAGCTGGATATAGAACCTGAAACATGCACAATATCTTGAGATTTCAATGATTTGAATTTTTCATGATTTGTTTTGATTTAAATTGATTTAATTCAAATAAAAATCAAAATAAATAATAAAAATAAGATAAAGACAAGTGGAAAGAGCTAGGGCTCTTGGAACCTGCTACCAACTCAAAACAAGTGCAAAAAGTTAGGCCCATTTAGCAAAAATTGCAATTTGAGGTATAGTTGACTTTTGACAATTTTGCAAAAAAGGTCAACTTCACCAATGCATAACTTCCTCAATTTTGACTCTTTGAAAGTGTTATTGGACTTTTTAGAAAGCTTGAGATGTCCTCTAAGCAACCCTTTTGGTCTCATCTAAATTGGTTCTTCCATGTTCATGTATGAAGCTTTGACAAAAAAGGTGTTTTTGTTGACTTTTCAAAATGACCTATAATGTCCAAATTCATAACTTTTTGTGAGTGCATATTTTGAACTTGGGAGATGAACATGGATTGTAGGGAATTGCATCCTATTCAAAATGATCTTTGGATGGGTCATTTCTCATAAAGTATGAGAAAGTTATGCTTGGTCAAAGTTGAGTTGACTTTTCCTACAAAACCCTAATTTAGCAACTTTTGGTTCTTGATGAATTGTGAGCAACTTTTGATGAATCATGATCAAACCTTGATCAAATGATGAAATTTACTTCAAAATGAGGATGTTGACCATAAATCTTGAAGTTTGACTGTATGTGGGCCACCGTTGACTTTTGCCCTATCACAGTCGATTTTCAGGCCTTTGAGCAATTGATTGAGCAAACTTCCTCTGCAAGGCTTGAAATTTGACATGGGTGATCTTGAGAACATATTAGGACAATGGTGAGCATTTGGGATCTCTTGGACTCAAGTATCTTGCTGCAACATGAAACCCTAATTTGAGGTAGACTGCCTTAGGAGAGAGCTTGTCTGGTCAACCCTTGGACTTCCTTGAGCAACTTGAGGATCTTTCTTGAAATGTTTTGAGAAATATGGGAGGGCAAATTTTGGGGTACAACACATATGACTAAATGTTTGACCGCAGAAATATTCACATGACAAATATTCAATTAATGAAAATCCTCCCAATGCACATAATTAATTTAGATTATGTGTCAAAGAGAAAGACACTTCTAGTAACGGGCCTTTCATGGATCCAATTGGTTATAAATCAAGGGGAATGACATGTTATTGTCCAACTCATCTGTGGCAGTCAAGTCAAAATTCAAATAATCTCTCAAAAGTGTTGAATAGTCAGGGGCATGTTACATTGATCATGAATTTCAGCAATAGCCACTATCTTCGGTATCACCAAATTGCTTGTCTATTTAAGTAGTATCAGACGGTTACATTCTGCCGTGACAGTTCTTAGAAAATTACTGAGGAAGGTCACGACTATCAGAAAGTTGGAAATCAATGGTTGATCAATAACTTCAAGCATCGGGTGCACCAGACTAATCCCAGGGGAAAATGGACTCCCGCATACGAAAGGCCACGTATGATCAAGAAAAATATTTTCTGGCAGTGCTACAACACTTACTACCATAGACAGTGAAACTTGTCTGCACCCTGTGAACACGAACATAATCAAAAATACTACGCATGAAAAAGAGACCCTGTTGTACCCCAAAATTTGCCCTCTCAATTATCAAGAATCTTGCTCACAAGATCTCCCTTGTCTCAAGACTACACTAGGGTTGATCAGCTCAAGACACCTCCTTGAGTACTGATGACCAAAATTAGGGTTTGAGATTGCACAAGGATATTTGAACTTCCAATGCCCCATATAACTTTCATGGATCATTATGGACCCTCAAGATTACTCTTGTCAAGTTTCAAGCTTTGGATTACACTTTTGCTCAGTCAATTGAATAGTTGACCTAAAAATCAACTGTATTGGGGAAAAAGTCAACTATGGCCAATTTATAGTCAAACCTCATAATTTTTTATCCACATCAACATTTTAAACTCATATTTATCATTTTATCAAGTTTGGATCACAATTCCTCAAGAAATTCGATCAAATCTTCAAAAGGGCAAAATGGTCAAAATTAGGGTTTTGACTGGGAAAGGGAAATTTCTGATTTTTGACCTAGCAAATGATCAATTGGTTTAAGGCATGATCTCAAGATTCCAATTGCATCATTTTGACCTAATGACATAGCTCAAAGCATTGCTCAAGTCCAATGGATTGATAGATAAATTTTCAGTCAACTGATCAAAAGTCAACTGTATACTGAAAAGTCAAACTTTGAATTTTTGGTCAAAATCAAATGTGAAAGATCACAATTCATCAAAGCATGTCAAAATATGAAACTTATTCATCAATAAATCCAAAATCCAAAATTTCATTTTTGAAAAGTGAAAATTTCTAAACTTAGAAATTTTTCTAAGTGTTGGAAATTCCTTATTTTTTCACAACTTTGAGCAAAAGTTTCACCATGATGCAAGATGATTCAAGAGAAACTTATAACATAAAAGTTGTAGATATCCATGAAATCTACACTTTTTCTTTAGACAACTCCTTCCAAAAGTGCTTAGATCTTAAGTTATAATTTTAAGAACACATGGTCATGAAACAAAACACTTAGTGAAATTTTCCCCCTAATTTGGTCAGAATTTCGACCCAACTTCATGGAACTTTTTCATATAGTTCCAAGGGGAATATTCAAAAGATATTCAAAGATGGTTTGTGTGATACGGTGGGAGAACGGACTTGATGGTTTTTGTGTTTGATCGTAAATGTTGTAGTTAGCAAGAGTCGCCATCGACTTTTCTTTTATCCAAAAGGAAAGGTGAAAAAGCACAGGAAAGACCTTTGAGATTATTTCTTGAGTTCGGGGGGTAGATTATGAAAAGGGAAGGTATTAGCACCCATTTCATCCATGGTTTTCCATGGGTTCTTAGATACTTGCTAGATCACTTGCTTTTGTTTGAAATTGTGCTTTGTGTGGTTTTTAAAAGTATTTTGTAAAGAGGCCATTGTTTAGGCGAACTTTGTAATGATTCTCGTTCGTAAGAATGTATACAAAGTGTTGTTCTTTTGAAAATGTTTTCAAGTTTTGTAAGATGTTTTGAAAGTGTAGGTGTTTGTTTTTAAAATAGCAAGGATGTTCGATTTTGAAATGGAGCAAGTAACTAGGAGCATTCTACCTACTCAAAAGTCTTTCTTGTTCATTTTCTTTTCCTTTGACATTGTTGTTTTACCATTGATTTGGTAAGAAAACCTATCTATGGATGTAAACGGGACGAGCGTGGGTCTCGTATAACCATGATTAGCAATGTTGCAAGGTATCTTAGCATTTTTATTTAGGGACTAAGATCATTTTGAAAGGCAACTTAGATAACGTCATCGAGGGACTATGATCTTGTATTTTTGCTTGTTTTTGCTAAGATACCTCACATGCGTAATATGGCCATTTATAAGGAAACCAAGTGGATTTTACCCTAGGGGTTATTGTGTGCAAGTGTATTGATTTTCATGCTTGTTTTGTCTTGTATTAGGGTTTTCTACTTGTTGATTTTATCTTACCATACACACCCTAATTACTAACAATTATATTAAAGCGATAAGTTGCAGAAATTAAAATCCTACGCTATTACATCATTTTGGGGATGGGGATACAAATTTACAAATGGGGATTACAAGAAATTAAACCCTAATCAGTCTATTACAACCAAATTGAATTTATACAAGAATTGAAATAAATAATGCACAAGATGAATTAAATATGCAAGAAGATAAATCTGAAGAAAAATGGATATTTTGTTTGATGTTTTATGAAAATAAATTTTACCTTAACCTAATAAAATAAAGAAAATAATTTATTAAGTTTGAAAATGTTGAGAAAAGATTTTAGATGAAAACCCTAATTCTATTAATCAAAAGAACATAAGTTTAAGAAAAGTATTATTTTTTTGGCATTTTTTTTATCTTGAAAATATTTATAGCATTATAAAATATTTTTAAGTCTTTTTGGTATTAAAATAATATATTTTAAATGGTGTGAAGAAAAATAAATAAATAATACAATGTTAATTAAGTTTATAAGATTTACTTAAATAAATAAATAAAGTATGAAGAATAAAAAATATTTTTGTTTATGGAAAAATCAAATAAAATAAGTCAAAATATAAAATATCATTTTTTTTTTTGCATTTTTATCATTTTTAGTATTTAGAAAATATATTTGAGAAAATAAAAAATAAAAAAAATGAAGAAATAAAATAAAATCGGGTCACGGTGCAAATATGAAACAGGGGGGAGGAATGTTAGAAAAAAAGTCAGGTCCAGGAGGAGGAAGACCCATGCGCGCTGGAAGGAACAGAAAAAATGAAAATGAGAGAAAAAAGCAAAAGGCAGCGCGCGCTGAGGCTCGAACCCATGACCTCCTGATTACCAGCGTGCTGCCTTACCACTGAAAGACTTTATCTTATCTTCAACCTCCTAATAAAAATGAAACAATAAATATGTAAGGCAAAACGTGTTCTAAAGACTTTATCTTCAACCTCCAGCCAAAGGACTTGTATCTTCTTCATCTCTCAACAAAAATAAAAAGTTCAAACATGAAAGTTGTGGCATTTTTTTCCACGAATCCAAACATATAAACAACTTAAGCTAACAATCAAAGATGAATGAGAATTTTTCTAGTCCTAATTCAAAACCTAAAAATTTCAGAAAACTTCAACCCTAAAATTCTCTAAGCTCAGGCCATATTAATGTAAACTATGGATATGTACAGCTTCGTGGCAATGGTATCTACATTTTATCTTTACAAACCAAACTCAAATGATGCCTGTATGAAGAGATGGAAGTTTGAAAACTTACCTCTTGCAGCTGGAGTCGTGTATGGAGTTTGAGCAACCTTTGTGATGGCCTGATGATTTCTATAGCTTGCCTGGACCTCCTTGAGTGTGTTCCAACTCCTACTTTGCTTTGAGGATGGCTGTAACTCCTTACTTAAGTCAAGTTGCAAGCTTCATTTTTGGAAATGGTGGATGATGATGGAGGAGTTACAGTTAGGAAATGAGGGCCTGGATCACTTTAATATGATGTATGAAAGGTGTTTGAATGATTAGTTTTCAAAATGCACGAGTGGAAATGAAGATGGTGAGTTTTTGCTCAAAACTGTCAAGTTTGGGCAGTTATGTGCAGCAAGATGCTTGGGAGTGTTTTTGGACTTATGAAAACGTGTGTTGTGTTGAAATTGACTTTTTAATATGTATGGAAAATATTTTAGCACAAAATCACTCCAGGCTTCTGAGTTATAGGGTTATGGCTCTATAACTTTCTTTTGAAGAAAAGTGAAATGACAAATCTCAAGTATTGTACAAGCATGTCCTGAGCTTCTTCAGGCCTTAGACACCTTTCTTTTGGTTTATAGGGGTTGTGTGTGCAGAAATAACAAGTTAGAAGCTCAAGACAAGTTGACTTTGTGATTAAAGCAACTTTTCAAGAATGGAATGGTAACTTTCTTCCTAAAATGGCAAATTGGCTTGGACAATGCTTGGAACACTTGGATAATAGCTCAAAAGCAAGTGTAATATTCTGATTATAGAGAGATCTTGAGGTTTAGAAGCCTGCAATACAATATTGTGCAGCATAGGTTTGAAATTAAATTCTTGTTCATCACAAAATGCCTTGTAATTTAAGTGACAAAACACCAACTTCATCTCTTCGATTCTCCCTACTCAAGAATGATCTCAAGGAGTTCTTGGACATTTTGGAAAGCTTGCAATGTGCTCTACAACCCATATTTGAATTGATTTTGAATATTACCCTTGGAACTATATGAAAAAGTGCCATGAATTTGAGTCAAAATCCTGACCAAATTAGGGCAAAATTTCACTAAGTGTTTAATTTCATGACCCTATGTTCTTGAAATTATAACTTGAGATCCAAGCACTTTTGGAAGAAGTTGTGTGAAGAAAAGTTGTATATTTCGTGGTGATATATAACTTTCATGTTGGAAGTATCTTTTGAATCATCTTGCATCATGGTGAAAATTTGGCTTAAAGTTATGAAAAAAACATGAATTTTCAACACTTAGAAAATTTTCTAAGTTTAGAAATTTTGACTTTTCAAAATGAAATCTTGAATTTTTGATTTCTTGATGAATAAGTTTCATATTTTGACATGTTTTTATGAATTGTGATCTTTGGCACTTGAATTTGACCAAAAAGTCAAAGTTTGACTTTTCAGTATACAGTTGACTTTTGATCAGTTGACTGCAAAATTCATCTGTCAATCCAATTGACTTGCAATGTTTGAAACCATTTCCTTAGGTCAAAATGATGAAATTGAACTCTTGAGATCATGCCTTAAACCCATTGACCATTTGCTAGGTCAAAAACAAGAAATTGCCCTTTCCTAGTCAAAACCCTAATTTTGACCATTTTGCCCTTTTGGGGATTTGATCAAATCTCTTGAGGAATTATGGTCCAAACTTGATCAAATGATACATATGAGTCTAAAATGTTTATGTGGATAAAAAATTATGAAGTTTGACTGTAAATTGACCATAGTTGACTTTTTCCCTAATACAATTGATTTTTAGGTCAATTGTTCAATTGACTGAGCAAAAATGTGATCCAAGGCTTGAAACTTGGCATGAGTAATCTTGGGGTCCAACAATGACCCATGAAAGTAATATGAGGCATTGAAAGTTCAAATTTCCTTGTGCAAACTTAAAACCCTAATTTTGGTCATTAGTGCATAAGGAGGTGTCTTGAGCTGACCAAACCCTAATGCAGTCTTGAGTCAAGGAGATCTTGTGAGCAAATTCTTGATAGGTGAGAGGGAAAATTTTGGGGTACAACAGCTTCCCCTGTTCAATCTTCTTAAGCCTGAAGAGTTATATTGGCAAACTTTACCGTTTGTGACTCGAAGGTGGAAGATGATTGGACACTAGAGTGCCCAGAAATTTGCACTCGACGATATGATGGCTGAGGGAATGGGTTTAAAGATGCCATTTGGAGAGGTGATATAAAGTTGTAGGAGATGGGATTGTAGACGCCATCCAAAAGTGATTGTTTGAACTGTAACTTGTAAGCTAAAAGAATGAGTATCAGAATGGCATCCGTGTCTGGAGCGTATCTGAATTGTATCTGAAAGTTGAATCTGAATGAGTATCAGAATGACATCCGTGTCTGGAGCGTATCTGAACTGTATCTGAGAATTGACTCTGAATGAGTATCAAAATGGCATCCGTGTCTGGAGCGTATCTGAACTGTATCAGAGAGTTGCATTTAAATGAGTATCAGAATGGCATCCGTGTCTGGAGCGTATCTAAACTGTATTTGAAAGTTGAATCTGAATGAGTATCAGAATGGCATCCATGTCTGGAGCGTATCTGAACTGTATCTGCAAACTTTGAACATTGTTAATGGTAGCTGTTAACCTTATCCTGAAAAGGGTAAAATGTTAGATAAAATGCAAAGTCATGTTGTATGAAATGTATGATATAATGCATTCGTTTTTATCAATGTTTATGATATATGGATGCAATGTATGTGTATGTGAGCTAGTCTATTGTGTTGTTTGTTGGATTTGGGAAAGTAAATCCCTGAATGTTGCTGAGGATATGTAATTCTTCATGTCTTGAAGTCGAAGTGTTGATGAATTTCCGTTTAGAGAAATAAACTTTGTTGTAAGGGAAATGCCATGTACTGCTTGAAAAATCTGTTTGGGGAATCTGGAGAAATTGGATGATTTCTACCGGGGATTGATAATTGGAGGCTTTGTTCCGTTGGGGATTAAACTGTACAATGCGGGGGATTTTTTATAGAAAATAACTTGGGGAGATTTCCCTATCTCTTAAAGCCATCAATAATTGTCTTTTATTTTGTTTATTTGTAAACAGTAATTATGTTCAAATGTATATGTTCAACAATGAATCATTGGACGTTTTTGTAAACAAAACACAAGCGTAATGAAAAACATATAGTTTTTTTCACTTTCAAGGAGATATCTTTGTATTGACTTTGAGTAAGTATTTTTGTACAATGAGACAAACATTCTAGTAAGAGAATGCCGTCGTAAAAAAATGAAAATTTTGATACAAAGAAAAGATAGCTATGTGTAATAATCCCATGGGGTTCCTATTCCGCTATAGCCTTCGTATCTCTGAACATCTTGTCTATTTGCTGCCTTGTCCGAAGCTGATCAGAACCGCTGAATTTGTCAATTGAAGCCAATGGTTGTCTGCAAAGTGATCCAACGGGACATAGTCATACACTTTAATTTCCTAACTTTTTCCTGGACTGCCCTTTCGGGTTTTCAGTCCACCAGGAAACCCTTTTTTTGCACAAGTCGCCCTTTCGGGTTTTCAACTTGCCGGGTGTACATATTTTTTTTAGTTTTATCCCTAATTTTTGCCCGAACCTTTTTGGTCCGCCGAGATGCCCTTGTTTTTCCTAGGCGTGTCAACCTAGTGGGTCTCTTATGCGTAGTATCTTTTTGACTATGTCTGCGTTTGCAGGGTGTGGCAGGTCATCGCCATCCATGGTGGTCAAGATCATTGCGCCACCAGAGAATATGTTTTTAATTACAAATGGTCCTTCGTAGGTAGGAGTCCATTTGCCCCTGGGATCACCTTACGGCAGTATGATACGTTTGATCACCAGATCTCCAATTTGATACACTTGTCATCTGACCTTTTTGTTGAAAGCCTTGATCATCCGTTTTTGATACATTTAACCATGGCAGACAGTAGTAAGTCTTTTCTCATCAATTAAGTTTAGTTGATCAAGTCGATTCTGGATCCAATTGTCTTCATTCAGACTTGCATCCTTCATAATTCTTAGAGAGGGGATCTGAACCTCAATCGGCAAGACAACTTCTATGCCGTATACCAAAGAATAGTGTGTTGCCCCGGTCGATGTGCAAGCTGTAGTACGATACCCGTGGAAAGCGAATGGTAACATCTCATGCCAGTCTTTGTATATGAATGTCATTTTCTGTATGATCTTTTTAATGTTCTTATTTGCAACTTCGACAACACCATTCATCTTCGGTTGATAAGGGGAAGAATTATGATCCTGAATCTTGAATTTCTTGCACAGGGCGGTGATCATAGTGTTGTTGAGATTTGTACCATTGCCAGTAATGATCCTCTCTGGGATACCGTACCGGCAAATGAGGTTCTGCTTGATGAACCAGGCAATAACATTCTTGGTGACGGAAGCGAAGGAGGCTGCCTCAACCCACTTTGTAAAATAATCAATGGCCACTAGGATGAATCGGTGTCCATTGGAGGCTGTCGGCTTGATTTCCCTAATCATATCTATTCCCCACATAGCAAAGGGCCAAGGAGCCGTCAAAATATTCAGAGGAACCGGAGGTACGTGCACTTTATCACCATAAATCTGACACTTATGGCACGTTCGAGAGTATTGATAGCAATCTGCTTCCATGGTAGACCAATAATAACATGCCCTTAGGATTTTCTTTGCCCTCGTATGCCCACTGGAATGGGTGCCAAAAGCGCCTTCATGCAATTCAGCCATGATCCTTTCAGCTTCAACCTTGTCTACGCACCGAAGTAACACAGAGTCATGGTTGCGTTTGTAAAGAATACCGTTACTAAGGAAGAATTTTGTAGAGAATCTCCTTAAGAACTTCTTATCGTTGATTGAAGCTCCTTCCAGATATTCTTGAGCCTCGAGATACCTCTTGACTTCGTGAAACCAAGGCTGGTCCACTACTTCTTCAGTATTAATCTCGTGACAATGTGCTGGTTCATCCATTCATTTGACGGTGATCTGGGGAGCCTCGTTATCCCAATTAAGTTTAAACATAGATGACATTGTGGCTTATGCGTCTGCTAGCTGATTTTCTTCTCGCGGGAAATGCTCGAAGGTAATCTTCTTAAAATGTGGTAGGAATGTCAAAACATGTTCTTTATAAGGGATAGGGTTAGGGTGTTTTGTGTCACATTCCCCTTTGATATGACTAATGACCAAAGCTGAATCTCCAAATACATTTAAGGATTTGATCCCCAAGTCTATGGCAGCTCTGAGACCAAAGATGCATGCTTCGTATTCCGCCATGTTGTTTGTACAATTGAAGTAGAGTCTTGTGGTAAAGAGAGTATGACACCCTTCAGGAGATATGAGTACATCACTGATACCATTTCCAAGTGCGTTGGATGCCCCATCAAAGAACAGGGTCCATCGCGATCCTTGTTCAGGTCCGTCATATGGCCTGAATTCTTTACAGTTGTCTAACGTCATGATGTCTTCATCCGGAAATTCGAACTTCATGGACTGGTAGTCTTCTACAGCTTGGTGAGCAAGGTGATCAGCTAATACACTGCCCTTTATTTCTTTCTGGGTAGTATACTATATGTCATATTCCGTCAGGATCATCTTCCATCTTTCTATTCTCTCAGAGAGAG
The DNA here is from genome assembly GCA_948472305.1 of Vicia faba. NCBI lineage: Eukaryota > Viridiplantae > Streptophyta > Magnoliopsida > Fabales > Fabaceae > Vicia > Vicia faba. The sequence goes on along the minus strand of OX451741.1, from coordinate 378,579,303 downwards.
CATGCTTTTCGAAGATATATTTTATTAGATCCATTTTAGATATCAACAAGGTAGTATGGGTCAGCATATACTGTCTTAGCTGGCGAGCAGCCTATGCCAGAGCGTAACAAGTTTTCCCGAGCATCAAATATCTTGTTTCATAGTCGGTAAACTTGTTGCTCAGGTAATAAATAACGTGCTCTTTTCGGCCAGACTCGTCATGCTGTCCCAGCACACACCCCATTGAATTTTCTAAAACAGTTAGATACATGATTAATGGTCTTCCCTCGACTGGTGGCATTAAAACAGGAGGCTCTTGTAGGTATTCTTTGATCTTGTAGAAAGAAGTTTGGCATTCATCATTCCATTTGACTACTTGATCTTTCTTCAATAGTTTGAAGATTGGCTCACAAGTACCTGACAGGTGAGAAATGAATCGGGCAATATAGTTTAAACGTCCCAAGAATCCTCTGACTTCCTCCTCAGTACGAGGAGCAGGCATCTCTTGTATTGCTTTTATCTTGGCAGGATCTACTTCAATACCCTTGTGGCTGACGACAAAGCCTAGGAGTTTACCAGACCTTACTCCAAACGTTCATTTATTTGAGTTCAACCTCAACTTGTACTTCTTTAGCCTCTCAAACAGTTTCTGTAAATGATCAAGATGCTCTTCTTCTGTTTGAGGTCTAGCTATTATGTCGTCCACATAGACCTCTATTTCGTGATGTATCATGCCGTGAAATAAAGCCACCATGGCACGCTGATAGGTTGCCCCATCATTCTTCAGCCCGAATGGCATCACCTTGTAGCAGAATATGCCCCATTGTGTGACAAATGTTGTTTTCTCCATGTCCTCAAGCACCATTTTGATTTGGTTGTAACCCGAGAAACCGTCCATGAAAGAAAACACTTTGTGCTGTTCCGTATTATCAACTAGGATGTCAATGTGGGGAAGTGGGAAATCATCCTTAGGGCTTGCCCTATTCAAATATCTGTAGTCCACGCACATTCGTACCTTGCCCTCTCTCTTGGGCACGGGAACAACATTGGCAACCCATTGCGGATAGGAGGTGACGGCCAAGAATCCAGCATTAAATTGTTTCATGACTTATGCTTTAATCTTCTCTGACATATCTGGTCTCATTCGAAGGACCTTTTGTTTTACTGGTGGACAATCCTCTTTTGTAGGCAGACGATGTACCTTAATATCTGCATCAACTCCTGACATGTCTTCATATGACCAGGCAAAGACCTCAACATACTCGTGTAGCAACTAAATAAGACACTCTTTGACACTCGGTTCCAGATTGGCACCCACCTTGACTTCTTTTTTGTCTTCTTCGATACCCAGGTTGATTGTGTCCACGGGTTGCTCGTGAGGCTGAATGGTTCTTTCCATCCTTGGTTGGTTGTTTCTTTGCTGATCAGGTGCAGGCTTAGGAATCATAACAGCCCCCACCATTGGACAACGTTCGGCCCTATTTGATTTCTCTGAGGATAAACAACAACCACTTCTTTCTTTCCGATAAATGGCTTCCTTATAGCAGCAGAGGATGTATCTTTTTGAATCTTTCCACTCTTTATCCTGACTTCTACCCTTTCTCCGGTCAATATTAGTTCAGTAAAACCCGCCGAGGAACTCCCAATTAGGTTATTGAAGAAGGGACTAGACAAGGTGCCCAAAAACATGTATACTAATTTTCTTTCAGATAGGGGAGGTTGAACTCTTCCAGCCAAGTCTCTCCATTTTTGCGCATAGTCCTTGAAACCTTCACTGGAAACCATGGCCATACTTTGGAGTTGAGTACGAGTAGGCACAAGATCAGCATTGTATTGGTATTGTTTGTAAAAAGCTGCAGCAAGATCTTCCCAGTTATGAATGTTGGCTCTTTCTAACTGATAAAACCAATCAAGTTGAGTTCCAGACAGACTGTCTTGGAAGAAGTGTACCCATAAGTCTTTGTCAGCGGTATGGGGTTGGATTTTCCTCACATAGGACCGGAGATGCATTTTAGGGCATGCAACTCCGTCATATTTGGCGAACACAGGTGCTTTAAATTTTGGAGGAATGACAATCCCCGATACTAAACCCAATTCCTCAAAGTCCAAGCCATGCACTTTTTGGATTTCCATTGCGCTCAACCGCTCTTCAAGATGTTTATACTTGTCATCAGCTGGAGGGTATTGTTATTCAGAATAGTCTTCTTCTTCCTCTTCCTCTTCTGATTCTGACAGGACAACTGTTTCCTTTCCTTTCCCATCTTGATTGTCTCTCTCACCAGATGTTGTTGCAAAGTCTAGGGTCCTTCTTGTCTTCCCATGAAATATTCTTCCCATGTTTAGGACTCTGGTTACCTTCTTTGTCTTCTTTCTCTTTTCCTCAGCCAGCAAAGTCTTTAACTCTTCTTGTGCTTTGGCCAGAGTTAAGAATAACTGTTGAAACTGTGCATTATGAGCTTAGAGATCCTTCACCGTTTGCTCGAGATCCATCTTACTGAAATAAATAGTAGAGAGATGAGGAGACTTGTTGCAATAAACCTGCTTATGTTATGATGAATGGTAAATGTGTATGCAATGATTTGAAGGATTTTAAGATTCAAATTCGTTTTAGACAAAAAGGAAACACACGTTATATTAATAGATTAAAGCTTGAGTACAATAATTCCTTCTTGGGAAAAACAAATACAAGAAACCCTAAGATAAAAAGGTAGTGCACATCCTCTTTGGTGCAATGTAGGCATTCAGAGGCTGCTCCTCATGAAGTAGCCTAGTGAGTTCCAAAACCTTCTTCTCGCTTGCGTAGAATTGGGCTTCGAAAGTATCTCGCTCCCCCTTGAGTTGTATCCAATCTCTTTTGTAGGTCTTCAAGAGAGGTGGGAATGTCAGGATGGAGGATAGTGTATGGAACATCTCCTTCCATGACATGCTCAATGATTACCGGGAGAATGGAGGGATAAGGCATCATAAGATTCTGAGCACGAGTTCGTACCCATTTGAGGTAAGGCTCAAGAGGGATGGAATTTTTATGCCCCAAAGTCTTGCTATCTACCTTGTTTAACATCCTCTAAGCTTGGATAAATCTCTGGCGAAGACCTTGATCGCCGTTGTCGTAGTCAAATACCAAACCTTGAATCATCATCTCATGCAGGCCATCCCTTCGGGCATAACCAAACTATCTTAAGGATAATCAGGGGTTATAGGTGATACCTTCCCTAATTCCAAGTAAAGGGACATTAGGAAATTCTCCATAACGGTCGACAATGATAACATTCTCTTTGGATCAGGAGCACCAATGAATGTCTGAATGTTTGAGCGTCATCAACCTTTGTGACCACCTTGAACCTTGCTCATTCTTTAATACAAATTGGGGAAGATGCGAAATAAACCATCTTGCCAAGAGAGGAGCGCAACATATAAGGACACTTTTTTTCCTCATTGTGCGAGTGTGAAAATAGTGTAGGATGTCTCCTAGCAAAGTAGGCACCGGGTTACGGGATATGAAGATTTTGACGGTGTTCACATCTATGAGTTGGTCAGGATTTGGAAACAAAACCACCCCATAGATGAGGAGAGCCACAATTTCCACAAAGGCTTGTATATCCAAGGAATTCCAACAACTTTGGGCTTTCTCGAACATGAACTTTGCTAGGAAACCTTTGACACCACTCCTTGTTTCCCAATGAGTTGTGACATCAGATGAGTGCAAGTGTAGAGCTTGAGAAATATCTTCTAGCTTTGGGTCTCTTTCTGTAACGTTGAAAGGTATTTGATTGAGAATGGTAATCCTTAAGAGTTGGGAGAATTCTTCCAAAGTTGGCACAAGTTGATAGTCGGGAAATGTGAAGCAATGGTGTAAAGGACCAAAGAACTGAAAGAGAACCTTCATCATGTCCTCATCTGTGTTGGAGGTGACCAAGTTAAGTAGGCGACCATGTCTCTCGGTGAATGGAGAGTTTTCAGGAATCCTTGAAGCTAGCTCCCTAAGCTGTGGAGGGATCCTTACAAGATTGACTTGAATAGTTTTACTGCAAAGAGAATCCATATCCTACAAAATAGAACAAAGATAAATCCCAAGATCCTTGAAATGGTTAGTGAATGAGTATGATGTTATGATGTTCATGATGTTATGTACAGGCATGTATACACAAACAAAGCAAACAAGTCCTTAGGTTTAGGCTTGCATGGAGTTTTATAGGTAAGTACCCTCTTGAAGTTTAGTTGGCTCAAACCTGTCCTAGTAATAGTAACCGGGTTCTAAGGAGCTCAATATCACTGGTTTGTTTCCTTGGTCATTGTTTCAGCACAAGCCTCTTTAATGGCGACCGAAATATCCCAAGAAACCAAACCTCAATGAGTGTAGTATCGAGTATCTACCAACTTCGGACTGCACCAAAGCCAATCATCTCACTACATTCTAAAGGCCAAGTTGGTCAAGTAAAGGTTCTAAAAGTTCATTAGTGCTTCATGATATCACTCAGCGGCCCCGTATTCTCCTTGATTAACTCAAGGGCTACCGGTACCCACAAATATGTCTCACTAACGTAGTTATTTCTTAGACCATGTCGGTATACCCCGCACAGTTTCCATAATGTATTTCTACTTACCTATAAGGTATCCCAAATCTGGATAGAGGATTCAAACCTAAACAAAGAACCATAATGTAAAGCATACAAGTCTGTGATCGGTGGAAATAGAACTGACTGTTTTAGAATGCTGGTTCGCGTTTGCGTTTGTTTTTGCAAAATGTCGCGGTAAGCAAGAGTCGCCACCGTCTTTTATTTTATCCAACAAGGAAAGGACAAAAGCACATAAAAATTCCTTTTCGAGATGTTTCTCGGGTTCGGGAGGTAGATTATAGAAAGGGAAGGTGTTAGCACCCTTTCTATCCGTGGTTATCCATGGGCTCTTAGGTACTTGCTCACTATGTTTTCAAAAAGTTTTGCTTTTCTTGTGTTTGTGGGTTTTAAAAAAAGTTTTGTTTTGAAAACTTCGATTTAACTCTTGTTTCTGTCCTCAAGAGTGTAAGAAGTTTTTGTTTGAAAACTTTGTTTGAAAAGTGTAAGTGCGAAAAATTTGTTTTGTTTTGAAAGAGCAAATACCTAAGAACCTCTACCTACTCAAAAGGAATTAAGCTGTGCAAATGTCCTTTAGACAGTGCTATCCCACTATTGAGGAGTAGGTAGCACCGTCGTTGGAGTTTTTGGGTAGATTCGATTAAGGGACATGTGGTCACTAAAGCAATGGTAGGACGCCTTAGCGGTAACCCTAATGTCTTAGATCATTTTTTATCGAGGCAACCGTTTCGAGGCAACTTTGATCTTTAGACAGGAGGGCGACCTCTAAAACTTCCTATACTCAATGACCACGTTCGAGGCAACCAAGTGAGGCGTACCCTAGGAGTGGCATGTGCAAATGTGTCAATTTTCAGTTATGTTATCTTTTTACATGTTATGGTGAGCTACTGTGATACGGTGGGAGAACTGACTTGAGGTTTTGCGTTTGTTTTCGCAAATGTTTCGGTTGAGCAAGAGTCGCCACCGACTTTTTATTTTATCCTAAGGAAAGGTTAAAAAGCACAGCAAAAACCTTTGAGATGTTTTCTTGGGTTCGGGGAGTAGATTATAGAAAGGGAAGGTATTAGCACCCTTTCTATCCATGGTTATCCATGGGCTCTTAGTTACTTGCTTAGATCACTTGCCTTGCATTTTCAATTGTTTGAAATGGTGCTTTGTGTGTGGGTTTGAAAAGGTTTTGAAAAGAGGCCATTTGTTGTGGCAACCTTTGTAATGATCCATGTTTGAATGTATACAAAGGTGTACTTATCTTTTGAAAAGTTTTCAATGTTTTTGAAAGTTGTTTTGAAAGTGTGTTGTGATGTGTATTTTGAAAAATGGCAAGGATTGTTTTGCAAGATTTGGTCAAGTAACCAAGAGCTATCTACCCTAAATTTCTCAAAGATCTTTCCTATGTTTTAACCCTTTTAACAGTATTGTTCCACCATTGTATTTGGTGGACAATCTTGTGTTAGGATGTTAACGGGACGGGCGCGGGTCATCGTTTAGACCATGATTGCAATAGTGCCAAGTGTCTTTGGCAATTTTCCTTCAAGGGACTTGATCATTTTTAGGCAACTTTCGAAAGCGTCATCGAGGGACTATGATCATTTGATTTGTTTTGTTTTGCCAAAAACACCCAACATGCAACATGGCCCATTATTGAAGGCAACAAGTGGAGTAACCCTAGGGGTGCAAGTGTGATTGGTGTTGTCCATTTTCATGCTTTGTTGTCTTTGAATTAGGTCAAGCTATTTGTTATTTTTTTGATTTGCATACAAAACCCTAAGTCTATCATGGCATTTTTAGAAAGCTTTAAAGTGCGGAATTTAAAGTCCTAAATTATTACAACATAATTATGGGATGGGGGGTACAAATATTCAAATGGGGGATATTTAGCAAGAAATTTAAACCTAAACTATTACATCAATATTGAATATACAAGTTATCTATTTGTACAATAATTAAATAAATACAATAAATATGCAAGATGCAAAAAATGATTTTTATATGTATGTAAAAGTATTTTTCATGTGACATATAAACAAAAATAAAAAGGTTTAATTTTTGGGTATTTTCCATGGTTTAGGGCAAAACCCTAATTTGCTAAATAAAAAGTATTTATTATTTATTATATACAATATTTATTAATTATACACAAAAAATAAATAAAAAGGAAGTATATTGTAAAAAAAAGTAATTTTTGAGGTCAAATATTAATAAAAATAAAAATGTATTATTTTTATATTTATCCTAAATATTTAATAAAAGATAAATAAGTATTTATATTATTTACTAAATATTTTAAATATGTACAAAAAAAAAATGTTAATTATTTACAAAAAAAGTATATTTTTTGGAAAATGTTTCCAAAATTTAAATAAAAAAATAATAACTAAAAATATATTTTGTATTATTATTTTTAATGTTTTAAACAAATAGTATTATATTTATTTATATATGTAACTAAATCAAACAAATAAATATCAAATAAAATGCAAAAAATGTGAGAAAAATATTTTTAGTGTTTTTTCATGCTTGAATAAAAATATAAAATCAGAATCAAAAAGAAAAAAATAAAAAATGACAAATATATCACATAATGGGCCATGGGGGTGCAAATTGAAAAAAGGGGTGCAAAAAGTAGGACTGACTCAGGCCCAGCCTAAGCCAGTCATCTTCAACCTCCAGCTTTGTTTGAACAAACAAAAACGCGCGTTTCCTAACTCCTGATTCCTGGACTTTCAAGCAAAACTCATAACACCAAAAATGTAGAGCATCAAGAGACGAATCCAGACATATAAAAAACTTGACTTAACTCTAAGAAACGAAGGAGAATTTCTTCATCCCTAATTTCTGACCTAAGTTTTTTTCAATGTTCAGGTTCAAAATTCTCTCAGTACACACAACATAAATGAAAAGTAATTATATGGGTAGCTTCAGGGCCATGAGTAGAGCATGTTTCATTCATAAACCTAAGCCTAACTCTTCCTAGATTGAGAGATAGAAGTCCATGTTTTTACCTGTTTCAGCTTGAGACGTGTACAACAATGGAGGTACTTTCAATGGAATTTGAGGACTTGTACAACTTGCTTGAAGTTCAGGGATGCTTCTCTAACCTCTAGCTTGCTTTGAAACTAACTGAATCGAGCTATAGAAGTCAACCTGCAAAATAGAAAAGTGAAAATGGCAAACTTGGTTAGGGGTGTTACAGTCTATATCTAAGGCTTGGGATAGTTTCAATGGATGGTAGGGAGTGTGTTTGAACAAGCTTTGGCCAAAACGCACGAGCAAACTGAGTTGTGCAACTCAATCTGCAGGGATGCCCTGTTTTGTGCAGAAAAATGGTGTTTTGATGAATGATGAGGTTTGGAATATGGTAGGCTCGTGTTTCAGGTCAGTTGGATCAAGTGAAAGGTGTTTACAAAGTTTTCTTGAGTTGGTTCTTGCAGGAATGTTAGTTATGGTACAAAATGCAAGCTTTCTTCTCCTTTAAGCAAAAGTTGTCAAGTTGAGTTATAGGCTCATACAGGCCCCTCAAGCATTCTGCATTTCCTCTCCTTGATCAGTGGGATTAGTCCATAATCTTGTGCCCAAAAGATCTACTTTGTACTTCTTAGATTGTAAACTTGACATAAAGTGCTTCTTTACAAGAATAGATAAAATGCTTTTTCCAAATATGGCTTAATCTTGTATGTAATGGTTAAATACACAAAACAAGACATGAACACAAAGGATATGCATTAAATTATTGAGTGAGAATGGGATTAGAGGCCTGTAATCTAGTTTGTGCAAGCTGAGTTTGAAAATGCAAAGTTATGAACATGTAATTTGGCCATGAAAAAAGTGACTTTTGCCCATCTTCACAAATTCGATTCTCCCTAACCACAAGGGTGTTTTAGAAGTTCTTGGACAATTTGGAAAGCTTGGAATGTGTACTACAATCCATCTTTGTAATGCAAGTTGAAATTCCAAGTGGAAGCATGTGAAAAGTGGCCATGAAGTTGGGCAAAAATCCTGCCTAAAATAGGTCAAAAAATTTCTAAGTTAAGAATGTTTTGCACCCCTATTCCAAAACTCATAACTTGAGCTACAAGCTTCTTTTGAGGAAACCTTGTGAATCAAAGTTGTAGATTTTGCAATGGATTATAACTTTCATGTTTTGAGTTTTGTTTGAATCCAAATATATCTTGATGAAAAAATGGGACAAAGTTAGGAAAAAATTAGGAAATTTCATAACTTAGAAAATTTCTAAGTTATGAAATTTCTTCATTTCAAACCCTAATTTGTAATTTTTGATTTCTTGATGAACAAGTTTCATAATTTGACATATCTTGATGAAAAATGAATCTTGGCACTTGATTTTGACCAAAAAGTCAAAGTTTGACTTTTCAGTATACAGTCAAATTTTGCTCAATTGAATGGAAAATTCACCTGTCAATCTTGTGCATTTGGGATCTTTTGAACTTGTTGAATGTGTCAAGACCATGCCATTGAATCCTTGAGTCCATATGTGAGCTTGGTTTGCCATTGGCTAGGTCAAACAGTCAAAAATTGCCTTTGTGCAGTCAAAACCCTAAAAATGACCATTTTGCCCTTTTGGTGATCTGATCAATTTTCTTGTGGAATTGTGATCCAAACTTGATCAAATGGTCCATATGAGTTCAATATGTTGATGTGGGTCAAAAATCATGAGGTTTGACTGTCAATTGACCACAGTTGACTTTTTCCCTAATACAACTGATTTCTAGGTCAACTGTCCAATTGACTCGGCAAAGATTTGAATCAAGGCTTGAAACTTGGTATGGATAAACTTGTGAGTCCAACATGAAGCATGAAAGTCATTTTGGGAATTTTAGGTCAAAACATCTTTATGCAAACTCAAACCCTAATTTGGGTCAACAGTGCAAGGAGGAGTCTTGAGCAGAGCAAACCCCAACTTGATCTTGAGCTCCAAGGGTCTCGTGGTGAGAAAATATTGATGAAATGGGAGGGAAAATTTTGGGGTACAACAGTTGCCCCTATTCAATCTTCTTAGATCTGAGGATGTAGATTGGCTTGCGTGCCTTTCGTGATCCGAAGGTGGAAGATGATTGAACACTAGAGTGCCCAAAAATTTGCACTCGCATAGTGGAGTATCAGCAATGTGATGGCGGGAATGGGCTTATTGATGCCATTTGGAGATAGGATGGATAGGAGGATGGGCTTATAGATGCCATCTGGGGATGTGACAGAACCTTGTCGGGAATGGGCTTATAGATGCCATTTGGAGGTGTCGATCGCGTAAGAGATTCCTTAGCGAGAACTTGCGTACCTGAGAAAGAAAGATGGTTTCCTGCCTTGCTACAGGTGTTTATCTTCAATCTCTTCATGCAGATATGCCCTGGCTAGATACAGGTATCGAATCTACAATCAAACGCTCACAGATATGCCCTGGCTAGATACAGGAATCGAATCCGGAACTTCAAAAGGTTGCTTACAGACGTGCCCTGGCTGGATACAGGTATCAAATCCACAATCAAATACTCACAGATATGCCCTGGCTGGATACAGGAGTCGAATCTGGAATTGGTCGTTTACAGATATGCCCTGGCTGGATACAGGAATTGAATCTCTAAACTCTTCATGTAAACATGCCCTGGCTAGATACAGGTGTCGAATCCATAATCAAATACTCACAGATATGCCCTGGCTGGATACAGGAATCGAATCTGGAATTGGTCGTCTACAGATATGCCCTGGCTGGATACAGGTATCAAATCTGGAAATTGTCGTCTACAGATATGCCCTGGCTGGATACAGGTATTGAATATGGAATTGTGACAGTTGATAGTGATCATCTTTGGATTGTCCTTTTTCCTGAAAAGGTAAGACATCAGTTGTATGAAATGTCATGATGTATGAAATGCATGATGTCACGATGTTTTCAAGAATAAATGAGATTGTGTGATATGATGCGTATATGCATGCGTCATGGTGTATGATAATGTGATGAATGTATTTTTGTCTAGGAAAATGAATCCTTGATGACTGCCGGGAGTTTGTGGAATCCTGGGCTGATGTTGAAGAGTAGAGTTCTTCGCTTCCGCTGGGGATGATGATTGCAAGAATAAACCGGTAGGAGAAGATGACTCCGTTGGGGAATAAACTTGTTGGAGAGATTACTCTGCGGGGAATTACTCTGTGGGAAGAGATACTTCGCTGAGGTTTTAATGAGAGCTCCGCTGGGGATTCCACTGATAAGTTATGTTGGGGAATTTGATGAACTCCGCTGGGGAATAGGAAGAACCTCGCCGAGGATGATCTTTCCGTGGTAATTAGCTGAGGATAACCCAGTTATACCCTGGTGGGGAAATAACCTTTGAATAAAGTCGGGGAGATACGTATGTACTCTGCAGGTGATAAGCTTCCAGAATCTACTGGGGATAAGCTTCCAGAATCTACTGGGGATATGGATTCCACTTTCCTGGGGAAACTTTGGACTGTACTGGGGAATGGTTCCACTGGGGTGTCTGTATTCCGCCGGGGAACAAATCTTATATTAAGACTGTCGGGGATGCTTGCTGAGGAATGTCTATACTCTGCTGGGGAATGTTGAGATCTTCTGGGGATACCCAACTTCCTTAAGGCTGACAGTAGACTAACTCGGCTTGGGGAGAGTATCACTGACTTGCTGGAGATACTGTGCCTTTTCAGGGCTGATGGGGGACCAACTCTGCCTGGGGAGAGTATTGCTGAACCTTGTCTTACTCAACGGGGAGTGAAGGTATCCTGGTTACGTTTTTCAGCCGAACCTACCTTGGTACCTTGATGGACAGAGCAACTAGATCGCTTAGACAACTCTTTATTGCCCCTGTTTCTGATGTCATCTGTAATTAGTCCTTTGTTTCACATGCAAATATTCATGATTAGCAATTAATGTCAAATGCATATATCAAAAATGAACATTGGACGTTCTTTGCAAAACAAAACAGAAAAAGAAAAAACGATGGGTAATTTGTCTGAAAAATTGAACTTGTATTGATTTTGAAATTTGCTTGTAAATAGGCATTTTGTGTACAGGAGGCTGACGTCCTAGTAAGAGAACGCCGCCGAGCAAAATAGAGTTTATACAATTTTGTGAAAAGGAAACAAAACAACTATGTGAAAAATAATCCCACTGGGTTCCAACTCTGCTATCGCCTTTATGTCTTCAAGCGTCTCATCACTTTGCTGCTTAGTTGAAGATGAAGCTGATTGATTGGCGCCGTCTGAGCCCGATAGTTGATGCCGAATTCTGGATGCAAGGTGATCCAATGAGACATAGTATTACGCTTTATCCCTAACTTTTGCCTGGACCACCCTTTCGGGTTTTCAGTCCACCGGGATACCCATTTTTGCCCAAGCTGCCTTTTCAGGTTTTCGACTTGCCGGGTGTACAAATTTTTTTTCATTTCGTCCCTTATTTTTTCCCGAACCCTTTTGGTTCACCGGGAAGCCCTTATTTTTGCCTAGGTGTGTCAACCTAGCGGGTCTTTAATTCATGCGTAGTATCTTTTTACTATGTCTGCATTGGCGGGGTGAGGAAGATCGTCACCATCCATGGTGGTTAGAATCATAGCTCCTCCTGAGAAGATATGTTTAACCACAAATGGCCCTTCGTACGTAGGGGTCCATTTGCCCCTGGGATCACTTTGAGGAAGAATGATGCGCTTGATTACCAGATCTCCGACTTGATACTCTTGTTGTCTGACCTTCTTGTTAAAAGCCCTGATCATCCGTTTTTGGTACGTCTGACCATGACAAATAGCAGTGAGTCTCTTTTCGTCAATTAAGTTTAATTGATCAAGCCGAGTCTGGATCCAGTCATCTTCGCTCAAACCTGCATCCTTCATTATCCGGAGAGAGGGTATCTGGACTTCAATAGGCAAGAATGCCTCCATGCCATAGACCAAGGAAAAGGGAGTTGCCCCTGTTGACGTCCGTGCTGAGGTACGGTACCCATGAAGAGCAAACGGTAACATTTCGTGCCAATCTTTGTAGGTCACTGTCATCTTCTGCACAATCTTCTTGATGTTCTTATTCGCTGCTTCTACAGCCCCATTCATCTTCGGTCAATAGGGAGAAGAGTTGTGGTGCTGTATCTTGAATTGCTCGCAGAGCTCAGTGATCATCTTGTTGTTAAGATTGGTACCATTATCCGTAATGATCCTCTCAGGTACACCGTAACGGCATATCAGGTTATGCCGAATGAACCGTGCCACGACATTCTTGGTTACCGTAGCATAGGAAGCTGCTTCAACCCACTTTGCAAAGTAATCAATCGCTACCAAGATGAAGCGATGTCCGTTGGATGCCGTAGGTCTGATCTCACCGATCATATTAATGCCCCACATTGCAAAAGGCCAGGGTGTTGTCAAGACGTTCAGAGGAACCGGAGGAATGTGCACCTTATCAGCATAGATCTGGCATTTATGACAAGTTCAAGAATGCTGATAACAGTCGGCTTCCATTGTGGACCAGAAATATCCTGCCCGAAGGATTTTCTTTGCCATGGTATGTCCACTGGAATGTGTTCCGAAGGTACCTTCATGTAGCTCTGCCATGATCCTTTCTGCTTCAGTCTTATCCACACAACGCAGTAAGGTTGAATCATGGTTTCGCTTGTAGAGAATGCCATTGCTAAGGAAGAACTTTGCCGCAAACCTTCTCAGGAACTTCTTATCATTAACCGATGCGCCTTCGGGGTATTCTTGAGCTTCAAGGTACCTCTTCACTTCATGATACTAGGGTTTTTCTGTTACCTCTTCGGTCTCGAGATCGCAACAATGTGCAGGTTCATCCAACCTCCAGATAATGATGCGGGGCACCTCGTTGTGCCATTTGACTTTGAACATAGAAGACATCGTAGCCAACGCGTCCGCTAACTGATTCTCCTCTCTTGGGAAGTGTTCAAAAGTTATCTCCTCGAAGTGGGGAATCAACGTCAACACAAACTCTTTGTAAGGAATAAGATTTGGGTGTTTCGTATCCCACTCGCCTTTGATCTGATTGATCACGAGAGGGGAATCTCCGAAGAAATTCATAAACTTGATCCTTAAGTCAATTGCAGCTTGAAGACCCATGATACACGCTTCATACTCTGCCATGTTGTTAGTGCAGTTGAAACATAGTCGGGAGGTGAGTGGAGTATGAGTGCCTTTAGGGGATATGATTACAGCGCCGATACCATTACCCAAAGCGTTCGAGGCTCCGTCAAAGTGCATAGACCATCGAGATCCTTCCTCAGGTCCTTCATCCGGTCCAGGTACTTCACAATCAGTCACTACCATGATATCCTCGTCTGGAAATTCAAAGTTCATCGAATGGTAATCGTCCACTGCCTGGTGTGCCAAATGGTCTGCCAATACACTTTCCTTGATTGCTTTCTGAGTCGTGTACTGGATGTCATATTCTGTCAAGATCATCTGCCATCTTGCTATTCTTCCGGACAAGGCAGGCTTTTCGAAGATGTACTTTATTGGATCCATTTTTGAAATCAACAGAGTAGTGTGAGTCAACATATACTGTCTCAGCCGGCGAGCAGCCCATACCAAAGCGCATCAAGTTTTCTCGAGCAGTGAGTATCGAGTCTCACAGTCAGTAAACTTTTTGCTAAGGTAATAAATGGCGTGTTCTTTTCGGCCAGACTCGTCATGCTGCCCCAGCACACACCCCATTGAGTTGTCCAGTACTGTCAAGTATAAGATTAGAGGTCTCCCTTCAACCGGTGGCATAAGAATGGGTGGTTCTTGGAGATACTCTTTGATTCTTTCGAAAGCGGCCTGACATTCATTGTTCCAGCGTACTACTTGATCTTTCTTCAGCAGCTTGAAGATTGGTTCACAGGTAGCAGTTAGATGCAAGATGAATCGGGCAATGTAGTTCATCCGTCCTAGAAAGCCTCTGACTTCTTTCTCTGTCTTGGGAGTTGGCATCTCTTGTATGGCTTTCACTTTGGCAGGGTCCACTTGAATGCCTTTGTCGCTTAAGACGAAGCCTAGCAATTTTCCAGATCTCACCCCAAAGGTGCACTTGTTTGGGTTCAACCTCAGCTTGTACAACTTTAGACGGTCAAACAGCTTCCGTAGATGGTCAAGGTGTTCCTCCTCAGTTTGGGACCTTGCAATCATATCTTCGACGTATACTTCTATCTCGTGATGGATCATGTCATGGAACAAAGCAACCATGGCACGTTGGTAGGTTGCCCCAGCATTTTTCAACCCAAAAGGCATGACCTTGTAGCAAAAGGTGCCCCACTGAGTAACAAAAGTGGTCTTCTCCATGTCTTCAGAAGCCATCTTGATCTGATTATAACCGGAGAAGCCGTCCATGAAGGAGAATACTTTATGCTGAGCAGTGTTGTCAACTAGAACGTCGATATGAGGCAGAGGGAAATCATCCTTAGGGCTCGCCCTGTTCAAATCCCTGTAATCAACACACATTTGGACCTTACCATCCTTCTTCGGCACTGGAACCACGTTGGCAATCCACTGAGGGTAAGAAGTCACTGCTAGAAACCCGGCATCAAATTGTTTCATAACCTCAGCTTTGATTTTCTCGGACATTTCTGGACGCATACGGCATACCTTCTGTTTTACTGGAGGGCATTCTTCCTTGGTAGGCAGGTGATGAACCACAATGTCGGTATCCAACCCAGGCATGTCTTCGTAAGACCAGGCAAAGATTTCCACATAGTCATGCAGCATCTGAATCAACCGTTGTTTCACACTGAGCTCTAGATTGGCCCTAATCTTGACTTCCTTTCTGTCTGTCTCAGTACCCAGATTTACCGTTTCCACTGGCTCTTCATGTGGCTGAATGGCCCTCTCTTCCTGGAGTAGTAGCCTTCCAAGTTCAGCAGGCACTTCGCAATCATCTTCACCTTCGTCTTCGGCTAAGTTGATCGGATTTTCGAAGTCATAACTGGCAGTAGCAGAGTCGTTACCAGTGAGATCCAGAGTGGATTGGAACCTGTATGGGTGAGTGTGTGTAAATATAGCTGTTTTGCAATATATAATAAAGAAAGAAAAGGAGCGCAAGATTTTGAAATGCAACAAACGTCCAATGTTTTTATTAATGATATATGAAAATGACACACAAAAGCCCTCACAAATGAAGCCACGGTGCCCCGGGTAAGACAACGAGCCATAAAAGTTTCAAAATATTGTTTGTTACAAATTCAAAACAAAAGAGTTCATTACTGAGTGACAAAAGTAATAGGTGTGAAGTCTTTGGCAGTCCAGTTGCTTGGTCCACCGTCGGTTGTTGGGTAGATCCAGCTGTCGAATTCAGATTCCTCCATGTCGTCTTCACTAGCATTTACTCCCGGGTTGGTGATGAACACAGGAGGTCCTCCAATTCTTGCCTTACGAACAGCCCTCTGAGCTTCTGCAGTGAAACCCAAACCAAACTTGTCGGTCTTTGGAGTGAAATCAGGAAGTCGGCCCCAGTTTGCGCACTCACCCTTCTCAATCACAGCCCGGGCATCCTTTAAGGAAGCCATCTTCAAAGGAGAGTTTTCTTTAGTCACAGTCTCTGCTGATGCTAGTGTTTGAGGAACCTCTTCAAAATGTTGGAAGGGGGTCTCAATGAACTCCCCATCCATCTCTATGTACCAGAACGAGTTGAGGTGGCTGACCATGTACTCTTCCTCCCCCTGAACTATAACAATCTTCCCTCTGACCGGGTACTTAAGCTTCTGATGTAGTGTGGAAGTCACAGCTCCAGCCTTGTGGATCCATGGACGACCCAACAAACAAGAATAGGATGGTCGGATGTCCATCACATAGAATTTAGAATCAAAAACTTGAGAACCAACCCTAATTGGAATGTCAACTTCCCCATGTACCATCCTTTTCGAACCGTCAAAGGCCCGAACAACAATGTTACTAGGCTTGAGCTCTAAACCCTCACAATCCAACCTGTCTAGGGCCTTCTTCGGTAATATGTTCAATGAAGAACCAGTGTCTACCAACACATGGGCAAGAGTAGTGCCCCTGCATTTAATGGAGACATGCAGGGCGTCGTTATGGTTCTTTCCTTTGGCAGTCAGATCGACGTCAGAGAAGCCCAAACCATTATCAGCAGTCAAGTTGGCCACACAATCGGTAAATTGATCAGCAGACGTTTCTTGTGGCACATGGGCCATCTTCAGGAAGGAGATCAGAGCCTTGGCATGGGCCTCTGAACACAACAACAATGATAACATAGAAATTTTAGAGGGGGTGTGCCCCAGCTGCTCAACTACATTGAAATCACTCTTCTTGATAATCTAGAGAATCTCTTCCATCTCTTGCTGGGAAGCTTCAACATTGGTTGTCTTCGGTGCCTCCGTCAGGGCAGGCAAATCAGTAGCAATCCCTTTGCCCCGAGCGTCAGATGACTCGGCAGCAGGGGTAGAAACAGGAACTTGATCAGGAAGGGGAGCAGGCACACTTACAGGTGTGATGATAAGAGGTCTTTGAATAGCAGGTGGCGCAATATCTGGCGAGAACAGCCTACCACTGCGAGTGACTTTAGCAGGCCCGGTGATGTTGCTGACGCCGGTACTTGCATCAAACTCTTGTTTTACTCCGAGCACATAAACATATGCCCCATAGTGCCACGGGACAACTTTGTCGGATGTATAGGGGAGGGGCCCCAGAACAGTGATGATGATAGGAGCAATCTTCTGAGTGGACATGATTTTGACAGGCTTCTTTGAAGGAGCCTTAGGAGGGTTGTTAAAAATAATAATAATAGACACTTCTTCAGCAGGGGTAGCAGGAACGACAATTTTCTCGAACAAGATCTCTTTGCTATCCATCAGGTTTTGGACGCCTGACTTCAGCAAGGGACAACCAGCAGGTGAAACATCACATAAATGGCAACCTTTGCTACATCCCGGAAATAAACCGGCTAGAAACAGGTTCCTTTTAACAGTCAACAACGGAGTAACAATCTCATCCACAGAGGCTACATACGGGTCTTCTTCCACAACATTCACTCCATGCTGGGGCATGGGAGCAGTCACAACATTGGGCCTTTTGGGCGCCTCGAACTGTATTTCTTTAGCATCAATAAGGTCCTGAACCTTATTCCTCAGAGCCCAACAATCATCCGTAGTATGCCCCGGGCTATCAGAGTGATAAGCGCAACGGGCGTTGGGGTTATACTTTGGAGAAGCTGTGTTCACTACCTTCAGAGCTTCTTTGACAGTTACCAGATTGGTTGACAGTAGTTGCAGCAAAATCTGAGACAGGGTCATGTTGAGTCGAGTGTACTGCCTTTTGGGTCTCTCACCCCTTGGTTGGTTATACTGCTGAGGAGAAACAATAGGTTTTGAAATTACCAACGCGTTGACAGCTTGGCGGCGTTCCGGTTTAATTTGTCTTCTGGGACCATAAATAACACTGGCTTCCTTCTTGAAGGGCTTCTTTTCAGTACTCGAGGAGGCACCTTTCTGTATCTTCCCCGACTTGATACCAGCTTCTATCCTCTCACCGGTTAAGATCAAGTCTGTGAACCCAGCAGAAGAATTACCAATCAGGTGGTTTAAGAATGGACCGGACAAGGTCCCTAAGAACATGTCGACAAGCTCACGGTCAGTCAGCGGTGGCTGCACCCTGCCAGCCAGGTCTCTCCACTTTTGCGCATACTCCTTGAATCCTTCGCCCGTCCCCAATGACATACCCTGGAGTTGGGTACGCGTGGGAGCGAGGTCGGAATTATACTGATACTGCTTATAAAATTCAGTAGCCAAGTCCTCCCAGTTTCGAATACTGGCTCCATCCAGCTGATAGAACCATTCGAGTTGAGCCCCTGAAAGGCTATCCTGGAAGAAATGGATCCATAGGTTCTTGTCTACAGTGTAAGGTTGGATCTTCCTTACATATGATCTGAGATGCATCTTCGGGCAGGACAACCCGTCATATCTTGCAAAAATTGGCACTTTAAACTTCGGGGGGATCACAATTCCAGCAATTAATCCCAAATCTTCGAAATCTAAGCCGGGAACTCTCTGCAGGTCCATAGCTGCCAACCTGTCTTCCAAGCTTTTTTACTTATCATCGGAGGGCGGGTATTGTTGCTCTGAGTAGTCTTCGTCTTCTTCAGCCTCTTCTTCTTCAGCTTCGGATTCAGAAGGTACAACAGCCCCTTTTCCTTTACTAGTTCCCTCTTTAGACGTAGGGGGAAATTCAAGAACTCTTCTGGCTTCACCCTCAAACCTTCTTCCCAGGGTAGCCACCCCGACTCTTTTCTTCTTCTTTTTCACTTGCTCTTTGTTCCCAAGCAAGGCTTTTAGATCCTCCTGACCCTTTGCCAAGGTCATCAGGAGATGTTGAAACTGTGAGTTTTGAGACTGCAAGTCCTTGACCGTCTGTTCGAGATCCATCTTACTGAAATAAACAGCAGAAAGATAAGGAAACCTGGTGTGGAGACCTGCTTATGCGCATGATGAATGATATGTTTGTTTATGCAATGCATTCAAGGATTTAGAAAATTCAAAATTGTTGCAAACAAAAAGAACACACATCATATTAATAAGAAGAAATTTTGTCAGTACATAAATGCCCCATGGGCCAAATATTACAAAAAAACTTCTCAAGGTAAAAAGACGTTGCGCATCCTATTTGGTGCGATGTAGGTGTTGAGGGTCTCCTCCTCATGGAGTCGGCGGGTAAGCTCCAAAACCTTCTTCTCACTGGCGTAGAAGCTGGCTTCAAAAGTGTTCCGTTCCTCCTTGAGTTGGATCCAACTCTTCTGCATCTCCTCCCATGATGTTGGCATGTCAGGATATAGGATGGTGTAGGGAACCTCTCCTTCCTTAACGGGCTCTTTAATCACAGGGAGAACATGAGGGTAAGGCATCATTAGACTCTGGGCTCGGGTTCGTACCCACTTGAGATAAGGCTCAAGAGGGATGGAGTTCTTGTGCCCTAGTGTCTTGCTGTCTACCTTGTTAGGCATCCTCCAAGCTCTGATGAATCTTTGGCGAAGTCCTTGCGCATCGTTGTCGAAGTCAAAAACTAGGTCAGGAATCAACATGTCGTGAGGGCCATCCCTCCGTGCATATCCAAATTGTCTCAAAGCTAGACAAGGGTTGTAGGTAATGCCTCCTCTAATGCCAAGCAATGGAACATTAGGGAACTCTCCACAATGATCGACGATGATGAAATTTTCTCTGGACCGAGAACACCAATGTACATCAGAGTGAGTGAGGGTCATCAACCGTTGTGACCACCTTAAGCCTTGGTCATTCTTCATAACAGATTGTGGAAGGTGCGAAGTAAACCACCTTGCAAGGAGAGGAGTACAGCACATGAGAACACCCCTCTCTCTCATTGTTCGTGTGTAAAATGAGTGGAGGATATCCCCAAGCAATATTGGTATTGGATTTCTGGATAAGAAGATCTTGACGGCGTTGACATCTATAAGCTGGTCAGGATTTGGAAACAAGACCAACCCGTA
The DNA here is from genome assembly GCA_948472305.1 of Vicia faba. NCBI lineage: Eukaryota > Viridiplantae > Streptophyta > Magnoliopsida > Fabales > Fabaceae > Vicia > Vicia faba. Next base: position 378,559,300 of record OX451741.1, on the reverse strand, counting down.
AATGAGGAGTGCCACAATTTCTTCAAAGGCTTGTAGATCCAATAAATTCCAACACTCTTGTGCCTTCTCAAACAAGAATTTTGCCAAGAAGCCTTTGACATCACTTCTAGTTTCCCAATGCCCCTTGATGTCAGATGGTTGCAAGTGTAGTGCTTAAGCAACATCTTCAGGCTTTGGTTCTTTTTCCGTACCGTTGTAGGGTAGTTGATTAAGAATAGGAATTCTCAGAAGTTGAGAAAATTCCTCCAAAGTGGGCACCAATTGGTAGTCAGGGAATGTGAAACAATGGTGAAGGGGGTCAAAGAACTGAAACAACACCTTTACCATGTCCTCTTCAATGCTGGTGTTGACTAGGCTGAGCAGTCCACCATGTCTTTCACTGAAGGGAGAGCTTTCCAGAATTTTGGATGTGAGCTCCTTGAGTTGAGGAGGGATTCTCACAAGGTTGACTTGGATAGTTTTCCTGCGAAGAATTTCCATGACCTACAAAACAAGAACAAAGATGAAGATCTAAACCCTTGAAAAGGTTAGTGGATGCATATGATGCTTTATGATGTTCATGATGCATGCACAAACATATGTATAAGCAATTCACACAAAACCCTAGTTTCAGGCTTGCATGAGGTTTCATAGGTAAGTACCCTCTTGAGTGAAGTTGGCTTAAAAACCTGTCCTATAAATAGTAACCGGGTTCTAAGGAGCTCAATATCACTGGATTGTTTTCCATGTTCATTGTTTTGGTTTAGCCACTTAACTAGCGACCAAAATATTCCAAGAAAACAACCCTTAATGAGTGTAGTATCGAGTATCTACCAACTTCGAACTGCACCAAAGCCGGTCATCTCACTACCCCTAATGAAAGGCCAAGATGGTCAAGTAAGGTTCTAGGTCATTAGTGCTTAGTGACATCACTCAGCGGCCCCGTACTCTCCTTGATTGAACTCAAGGGTTACCGGTACTCACAAATATGTCGCACTAATATAGCTATTGCTTCAACCGTGTCGGTATACCCCGCACAGTTTCCACAACGTATTGCTATCTATGAATGTTTCCCCAAATCCGGGTGTAGGATTTCAAACCCAAACAAGAGAACCAAGATATAAAGCAATCAAAGCAAACAATTAGTCATGCAAGAGGGTGATCTAAGCCCTAAGGTTACTCCACTTTTAAAATTGTCCCTAGCAGAGTCGCCAGTTCTGTGATACGGTGGGAGAACTGACTTGAGGTTTTGCGTTTGAGAAAAGGTTAAAAAGCACAGCAAAAACCTTTGAGATGTTTTCTTGGGTTCGGGGAGTAGATTATAGAAAGGGAAGGTATTAGCACCCTTTCTATCCATGGTTATCCATGGGCTCTTAGTTACTTGCTTAGATCACTTGCCTTGCATTTTCAATTGTTTGAAATGGTGCTTTGTGTGTGGGTTTGAAAAGGTTTTGAAAAGAGGCCATTTGTTGTGGCAACCTTTGTAATGATCCATGTTTGAATGTATACAAAGGTGTACTTATCTTTTGAAAAGTTTTCAATGTTTTTGAAAGTTATTTTGAAAGTGTGTTTTGAGAAATGGCAAGGATTGTTTTGCAAGATTTGGTCAAGTAACCAAGAGCTATCTACCCTAAATTTCTCAAAGATCTTTCCTATGTTTTAACCCTTTTAACAGTATTGTTCCACCATTGTATTTGGTGGACAATCTTGTGTTAGGATGTTAACGGGACGGGCGCGGGTCATTGTTTAGACCATGATTGCAATAGTGCCAAGTGTCTTTGGCAATTTTCCTTCAAGGGACTTGATCATTTTTAGGCAACTTTCGAAAGCGTCATCGAGGGACTATGATTATTTGATTTGTTTTGTTTTGCCAAAAACACCCAACATGCAACATGGCCCATTATTGAAGGCAACAAGTGTAGTAACCCTAGGGGTGTAAGTGTGATTGGTGTTGTCCATTTTCATGCTTTGTTGTCTTTGAATTAGGTCAAGCTATTTGTTATTTTTTTGATTTGCATACAAAATCCTAAGTCTATCATGGCATTTTTAGAAAGCTTTAAAGTGCGGAATTTAAAGTCCTAAATTATTACAACATAATTATGGGATGGGGGGTACAAATGTTCAAATGGGGGATATTTAGCAAGAAATTTAAACCTAAACTATTACATCAATATTGAATATACAAGTTATCTATTTGTACAATAATTAAATAAATACAATAAATATGCAAGATGCAAAAAATGATTCTTATATGTATGTAAAAGTATTTTTCATATGACATATAAACAAAAATAAAAAGGTTTAATTTTTGGGTATTTTCCATGGTTTAGGGCAAAACCCTAATTTGCTAAATAAAAAGTATTTATTATTTATTATATACAATATTTATTAATTATACACAAAAAATAAATAAAAAGGAAGTATATTGTAAAAAAAAAGTAATTTTTGAGGTCAAATATTAATAAAAATAAAAATGTATTATTTTTATATTTATCCTAAATATTTAATAAAAGATAAATAAGTATTTATATTATTTACTAAATATTTTAAATATGTAGAAAAATAAAAAATGTTAATTATTTACAAAAAAAAGTATATTTTTTGGAAAATGTTTCCAAAATGTAAATAAAAACATAATAACTAAAAATATATTTTGTATTATTATTTTTAATGTTTTAAACAAATAGTATTATATTTATTTATATATGTAACTAAATGAAACAAATAAATATCAAATAAAATGCAAAAAATGTGAGAAAAATATTTTTAGTGTTTTTTCATGCTTGAATAAAAATATAAAATCAGAATCAAAAAGAAAAAAATAAAAAATGACAAATATATCACATAATGGGCCATGGGGGTGCAAATTGAAAAAAGGGGTGCAAAAAGTAGGACTGACTCAAGCCCAGCCCAAGCCAGTCATCTTCAACCTCCAGCTTTGTTTGAACAAACAAAATCGCGCGTTTCCTAACTCCTGATTCCTGGACTTTCAAGCAAAACTCATAACACCAAAAATGTAGAGCATCAAGAGACGAATCCAGACATATAAAAAACTGGACTTAACTCTAAGAAATGAAGGAGAATTTCTTCATCCCCAATTTCTGACCTGAGTTTTTTTCAATGTTCAGGTTCAAAATTCTCTCAGTACACACAACATAAATGAAAAGTAATTATATGGGTAGCTTCAGGGCCATGAGTAGAGCATGTTTCATTCATAAACCTAAGCCTAACTCTTCCTAGATTGAGAGATAGAAGTCCATGTTTTTACCTGTTTCAGCTTGAGACGTGTACAACAATGGAGGTACTTTCAATGGAATTTGAAGACTTGTACAGCTTGCTTGAAGTTCAAGGATGCTTCTCCAACCTCTAGCTTGCTTTGAAACTAACTGAATCGAGCTATAGAAGTCAACCTGCAAAACAGAAAAGTGAAAATGGCAAACTTGGTTAGGGGTGTTACAGTCTGTATCTAAGGCTTGGGATAGTTTCAATGGATGGTAGGGAGTGTGTTTGAACAAGCTTTGGCCAAAACGCACGAGCAAACTGAGTTGTGCAACTCAATCTGCAGGGATGCCCTGTTTTGTGCAGCAAAATGGTGTTTTGATGAATGATGAGGTTTTGAATATGGTAGGCTCGTGTTTCAGGTCAGTTGGATCAAGTGAAAGGTGTTTACAAAGTTTTCTTGAGTTGGTTCTTGCAGGAATGTTAGTTATGGTACAAAATGCAAGCTTTCTTCTCCTTTAAGCAAAAGTTGTCAAGTTGAGTTATAGGCTCATACAGGCCCCTCAAGCATGCTGCATTTCCTCTCCTTGATCAGTGGGATTAGTCCATAATCTTGTGCCCAAAAGATCTGCTTTGTACTTCTTAGATTGTAAACTTGACATAAAGTGCTTCTTTACAAGAATAGATAAAATGCTTTTTCCAAATATGGCTTAATCTTGTATGTAATGGTTAAATACACAAAACAAGACATGAACACAAAGGATATGCATTAAATTATTGAGTGAGAATGGGATTAGAGGCCTGTAATCTAGTTTGTGCAAGCTGAGTCTGAAAATGCAAAGTTATGAACATGTAATTTGGCCATGAACAAAGTGACTTTTGCCCATCTTCACAAATTCGATTCTCCCTAACCACAAGGGTGTTTGAGAAGTTCTTGGACAATTTGGAAAGCTTGGAATGTGTACTACAATCCATCTTTGTAATGCAAGTTGAAATTCCAAGTGGAAGCATGTGAAAAGTGGCCATGAAGTTGGGCAAAAATCCTGCCTAAAATAGGTCAAAAAATTTCTAAGTTAAGAATGTTTTGCACCCCTATTCCAAAAATCATAACTTGAGCTACAAGCTTCTTTTGAGGAAACTTTGTGAATCAAAGTTGTAGATTTTGAAATGGAATATAACTTTCATGTTTTGAGTTTTGTTTGAATCCAAATATATCTTGATGAAAAATGGGACAAAGTTTGGAAATAATTAGGAAATTTCATTACTTAGAAAATTTCTAAGTTATGAAATTTCTTCATTTCAAACCCTAATTTGTAATTTTTGATTTCTTGATGAACAAGTTTCATAATTTGACATGTCTTGATGAAAAATGAATCTTGGCACTTGATTTTGACCAAAAAGTCAAAGTTTGACTTTTCAGTATACAGTCAAATTTTGCTCAATTGAATGGAAAATTCATCTGGCAATCTTGTGCATTTGGGATCTTTTGAACTTGTTGAATGTGTCAAGACCATGCCATTGAATCCTTGAGTCCATATGTGAGCTTGGTTTGCCATTGGCTAGGTCAAACAGTCAAAAATTGCCTTTGTGCAGTCAAAACCCTAAAAATGACCATTTTGCCCTTTTGGTGATCTGATCAATTTTCTTGTGGAATTGTGATCCAAACTTGATCAAATGGTCCATATGAGTTCAATATGTTGATGTGGTTCAAAAATCATGAGGTTTGACTGTCAATTGACCACAGTTGACTTTTTCCCCAATACAGCTGATTTCTAGGTCAACTGTCCAATTGACTCGGCAAAGATTTGAATCAAGGCTTGAAACTTGGTATGGATAAAATTGTGAGTCCAACATGAAGCATGAAATTCATTTTGGGCATTTTAGGTCAAAACATCTTTATGCAAACTCAAACCCTAATTTGGGTCAACAGTGCAAGGAGGAGTCTTGAGCAGAGCAAACCCCAATTTGATCTTGAGCTCCAAGGGTCTTGTGGTGAGAAAATATTGATGAAATGGGAGGGAAAATTTTGGGGTACAACAGCTACGATTGATTTTAAGTTAAGATAGCTCTTATCATGCATAGCCTATTAGCATACATCTAGCAGTTAATGGTTGCAGAAAATAAAACTAAGCTATTACAAGGCGTCGGGTATTTACATCGCCAAAAACAAACCCTTGAAAATTAAATTGCGAAAAAGTAAATGAAAGCGGTAAAAGCCCTAATTAAAACTATTACATCCTCGGAGCAAATACAATTATATGGATCAAAAATATGAATCAAAAATCACACGCGCGAGAAAAATTGAATCGGAGAGTTTTAGGGTTTTGACCCTTTTTAGGAAAGAAAAAGATTTTTTTGTTATTTTCATGCATTTAATTAAATTAACCTAAACTAATTAATTAAATAAAAAGAGAAGTATTTTTGGGTTTTTGAATGTTTAAAGAAAAATAAAAATAAAAGGATTAAATATATTAAAACCTAATTCTACATCAATTTTAATTTATGCAAAAATATTAATATTATGCCTAATTAGAGACTAAATTAATTAAGTTATTTATTTACAAAAATAATGAAATAGTGAAATTAATTTTAATAAATAAAAATATTATATTTTTTGTTTTCTGATTTTTATTATGAAAATAAATATTAATTTGTTAGTGATATAAATAATTATAAAAATAATTAAATGAAAGAAAAAAAATAAAAAAGAAAGGAAAAGAAATAAACTTGTGAAGGGGGTTTGGGCCCAATTTTGGAGGTAGAGTCAGCAACTTCCCAGGCCCATTATGCTGCAGCCTCGTTGACCCTTGTGATTCCTTGCCTGCTCATTGACCAGGGTGTATGGTGGATGCTCAAATCTGGCCTTTAGATCTTGGCCTGAAGCCACTTGGCGTATTGAGAGTTGAAGTGTATGGTGGACTTCCTTGTGAAAATTGCACCTGAATACCTAAGGAAGAAAAATAACAAGGTTTTGGGGGACCTGGGATTCGAACCCAGGTCCCAATACTCATTGGCCAGCGTCCCAACCACTCAACCACCTGCATCTTTTTGTTATTATAATATACAACAATTAACATATATCAAACAAACGCTTATGTCTGGAAAAAAATAAATAAAACGCGCGCTAATTCAAACCCACGAACTAGATGACAACACGTCATCATCTTCAACCTTGGTTTTGCATAAAATAGAATCAGATAGCGGGGTTTTTTAACCTCCACTACCTCCCTGCACGAAAAATAGCGAATAGACACAGAGCAAACATAAATATTTCGCGAGGTATGTGTTGGAATCGTCTTGGTCTCACGATTTCAACCATGTATCCCATTGGTTCCAATTTTTCCTGGTCTGCAAAGCCCTATTTGAAAGCTTGAAAACCCTAGAAATTCAATCATGGCATCTCTCGGTTTAGGGCACTATGGTTCAATTCAGTCATTCCATTAGCTTTGTATGATCTCTAGCAACGCAAATCAACCATAAAAACATGTCAAATGCATATGAATTAAGAGATACGATTTTGAATTATAAGTGCAAACTGTGAAACTGTATTTTGTGATTCCTTGAGCTTGGGTGCCTGAATTTGATTGCAAATCACTCCTGGTACCTCCTGCAATGTGTTTGGATGGACAAAGCACCTTGAATTGGCCTAGATTGCAAGAATAAGTTTTGAGTTTTCTTGAAAATTCTTGAAATTGATATGGCCGTTCTGCAGTCTTTCAGTCGTGAATTAGGTTATGGTTGGCTTGCTTGCATATAAGGGAATCAGTCTAGGTCAAAATTTGGACTCATACCCATGTGCATTGAAGATTAAATCTTTGATTGATAAATCAAATATTCTTGATTTTTCATGATTGAACAAGTTGCCAAAATTGGATATTTTTGTATCTTTTAGCTTGTGCACGAATTGGTCAGCATATTTGGATCATATTTGGTTCACAAAAATGTTTAAGAATCAAATCTTTTATTTTCTTATGATTTAAATTAATTAAATGAATTAATATGTATTAGAAATCCATTTAATCAATAAATTTAAGAAAATAAATCCAATTCAGCATGGTGGGTCATGCATAAGTCATGGGTGAAGTTTCAAAAAGAGATTTGAGGCCCATTAGCAAAAAGAAGGTGTTTTGAGCAAAGTTGACTTTTGCAAATTCATGAAAATTGCCCAACTTCTCCAATTCACAACTTGCTCAATTTTGATCATATGACCATGTTCTTGGACATTTTGGAAAGCCCTTGAAGTCCTCTAACCAATTCTTTTTGTCCCATGTCATTTGGATTTACCAATCTCAAGTTATGGCCTTTGACTCAAAGTGTACTTTTGTTGACCTTTGAAATTGACCTATAATGTAAAAATTTGTAACTTTTTGTGAGAGCATTTATTGATCTTGGGGTGTGAAGATGGATTGTAGGAAATTGCATCCTCTTCAAAATGAGCTTTGTATGGAAATTTTTATGATAAACCATGAAAGAGTTATGCCCTTGTCAAAGTACAGTTGACTTTTCTGCTGTCTAAAAATAGTAACTTTTGCATCTTGATGATTTTTGAGCTATTCTTGTGACATCATGATCAAGACTTGATCAAATGATGATTGTGAACTCAAAATAATATGTTGACCAAGAATTATGACTTTTGACTGCAAAATGACCATTTTGCCCTTGCAGTTGACTGTAGATCAAATGGAGCTTTTGACCGTGCAAATTGGCACAGTGAGTCTTGAAACTTGGCATTTAGGTGCTTGAGAATGTATATAGGCCTATGAGACTTGATTGTACCATTGAAAACCCCAAATTCCTTGAAAGAACCAAAACCCTAATTTTGAATTGACTGCCTTAGGAGGTGATTTGACTGTACAACCCTTGAGCAATCTTGAGCAATTTGAAGATCATTCTTGACAAATCTTGAGGAATATGGGAGGGCAAATTTTGGGGTACAACAAAGTCAAACAATGTAAGCAAGTAAATGTGATCTAACCCTAAGGTAACCCCACTTTTAGAATATTCCCCAGCAGAGTCGCCAGTTCTGTGATACGGTGAGAGAACTGACTTGAGGGTTTTTGCGTTTGATCGCAAATGTTGCAGTTAGCAAGAGTCACCACCGACTTTTATTTTATCCAAAAGGAAAGGTGAAAAAGCACAGGAAAGACCTTTGAGATTATTTCTTGAGTTCGGGGGGTAGATTATGAAAAGGGAAGGTATTAGCACCCATTTCATCCATGGTTTTCCATGGGCTTTTAGTTACTTGCTAGATCACTTGCTTTTGTTTGAAATTGTGCTTTGTGTGGTTTTTGAAAGTATTTTGTAAAGAGGCCATTGTTTAGGAGAACTTTGTAATGATTCTCGTTCGTAAGAATGTATACAAAGTGTTAGTCTTTTGAAAATGTTTTCAAGTTATGTAAGATGTTTTGAAAGTGTAGGTGTTTGTTTTGAAAATAGCAAGGATGTTCAATTTTGAAATGGAGCAAGTAACTAGGAGCATTCTACCTACTCAAAAGTCTTTCTTGTTCATTTTCTTTTCCTTTGACATTGTTGTCTTACTATTGATTTGGTAAGCAACCCTATCTTTGGATGTAAACGGGACGAGCGTGGGTCATCGTATAACTATGATTAGCAATGTTGCAAGGTGTCTTAGCATTTTTATTTAGGGACTAAGATCATTTTGAAAGGCAACTTAGATAGAGTCATCGAGGGACTATGATCTTGTATTTTTGCTTGTTTTTGCTAAGATACCTCACATGCGTAATATGGCCATTTATAAGGCAACCAAGTAGATTTTACCCTAGGGGTTCTTGTGTGCAAGTGTATTGATTTTCATGCTTGTTTTGTCTTGTATTAGGGTTTTCTACTTGTTGATTTTATCTTGCCATACACACCCTAATTACTAACAATTATATTAAAGCGATAAGTTGCAAAAATTAAAATCTTACGCTATTACATCATTTGGGGGATGGGGATACAAATTTACAAATGGGGATTACAAGAAATTAAACCCTAATTAGTTTATTACAACCAAATTGAACTTATACAAGAATTGAAATAAATAATGCACAAGATGAATTAAATATGCAAGAAGATAAATGTGAAGAAAAATGGATATTTTGTTTGATGTTTTATGAAAAGTTATTTTACCTTAACCTAATAAAATAAAGAAAATAATTTATTAAGTTTGAAAATGTTGAGAAAAGATTTTAGATGAAAACCCTAATTCTATTAATCAAAAGAAAATAAGTTTCAGAAAAGTATTATTTTTTTGGCATTTTTTTTATCTTGAAAATATTTATAGCATTATGAAATATTATTTAGTCTTTTTGGTATTAAAATAATATATTTTAAATGGTGCAAAGAAAAATAAATAAATAATACAATATTAATTAAGTTTATAAGATTTACTTAAATAAATAAATAAAGTATAAAGAATAAAAAATATTTTTATATATGGAAAAATCAAATAAAATAAGTCAAAATATAAAATATCATTTTTTTTTTGTATTTTTATCATTTTTAGTATTTAGAAAATATATTTGAGAAAATAAAAAAAATAAAAAAAATGAAGAAATAAAATAAAATTGGGCCAGGGTGCAAATATGAAACAGGGGGGAGGAATGTTAGAAAAAAAAGTTAGGCCCAGGAGGAGGAAGACCCATGCGAGCTGGAAGGAACAAAAAAATGTAAAAATGAGAGAAAAAAGCAAAAGGCAGCGCCCGCTGAGGCTCGAACCCATGACCTTCTGATTACCAGCGCACTGCCTTACCACTGGGGTGGCTATACATTCGTTAATACAAATGAAACAATAAATATGTAAGGCAAAACGTGTTCTGAAGACTTCATCTTCAACCTCCAGCCAAAAGACATGTATCTTCTTCATCTCTCAACAAAAATGAAAAGTTCAAACATGAAAGTCGTGGCATTTTTTCCACGAATCCAAACATATAAACAACTTAAGCTAACAATTAAATATGAATGAGAATTTTTCTAGCCATAATTCAAAACCTAAAAATTTCAGAAAACTTCAACCCTAAAATTCTCTAAGCTCAGGCCATATAAATGTAAACTATGGATATGTACAACTTCGTGGCAATGGTATCCACATTTTATATTCACAAACCAAACTCAAATGATGCCTGTATGAAGAGATGGAAGTTTGAAAACTTACCTCTTGCATCTGGAGTCGTGTATGGAGTTTGAGCAACCTTTGTGATGGCCTGATGATTTCTACAGCTTGCCTGGACCTCCTTGAGTGTGTTCCAACTCCTACTTTACTTTGTGGATGACTGAAACTCCCTACTCAAGTCAAGTTGCAAGCTTCAGTTTTGGAAATGGTGGATGATGATGGAAGAGTTACAGTTAGGAAATGAGGGTCTGGATCACTTTAATATGATGTATGGAAGGTGTTTGGATGATTAATTTTCAAAACGCACGAGTGGAAATGAAGATGGTGAGTTTTTGCTCAAAACTGTCAAGTTTTGGCAGTTATGTGCAACAAGATGATTGGGAGTGTTTTTGGACTTGTGAAAATGTGGGTTGTGTTGCAATTGACTTGCTAATATGTATGGAAAAGATTTTAGCAATAAATCACATCAGGCTTCTGAGTTATAGGGTTATGGCTCTATAACTTGCTTTTGAAGAAAAGTGAAATGACAAATCTCAAGTATTGTACAAGCATGTCCTGAGCTTCTTCAAGCCTTAGACACCTTGCTTTTGGTTTATAGGGGTTGTGTGTGCAGAAATAACAAGTTAGAAGCTCAAGACAAGTTGACTTTGTGATTAAAGCAACTTTTCAAGAGTGGAATGGTAACTTTCTTCCTAAAATGGAAAATTGGCTTGGACAATGCTTAGAACACTTGGATAATAGCTCAAAAGAAAGTATAATATTCTGATTGTAGAGAGATATTGAGGTTTAGAAGCCTGCAAAACAATATTGTGCAACATAGGTTTGAAATTGAATTCCCGTTCATCACAAAATGCCTTGTAATTTATGTGACAAAACACCAACTTCATCTCTTCGATTCTCCCTACTCAAGAATGATCTCAAGGAGTTCTTGGAAATTTTGGAAAGCTTTCAATGTGCTATACAACCCATATTTGAATTTATTTTGAATATTACTCTTGTAACTATATGAAAAAGTGCCATGAAGTTGAGTCAAAATCCTGACCAAATTAGGGCAAAATTTCACTAAGTGTTTAATTTCATGACCCTATGTTCTTGAAATTATAACTTGAGATCCAAGCACTTTTGGAAGAAGTTGTGTGAAGAAAAGTTGTATATTTCATGGGTATCTACAACTTTCATGTTGTAAGTTTCTTTTGAATCATCTTGCATCATGGTAAAAATTTGGCTTAAAGTTATGAAAACAAATATGAATTTTCAACACTTAGAAAATTTTCTAAGTTTAGAAATTTTGACTTTTCAAAATGAAATCTTGACTTTTTGATTTCTTGATGAATAAGTTTCATATTTTGACGTGTTTTGATGAATTATGATCTTTGGCACTTGAATTTGACCAAAAAGTCAAAGTTTGACTTTTCAGTATACAGTTGACTTTTGATCAGTTGAGTGCAAAATTCATCTGTCAATCCAATGGACTTGTAATATTTGAAACCGTGTTCTTAGGTCAAAATGATGAAATTGGACTCTTGAGATCATGCCTTAAACCCATTGACCATTTGCTAGGTCAAAAACCAGAAATTGCCCTTTCCCAGTCAAAACCCTAATTTTGACCATTTTGCCCTTTTGGGGATTTGATCAAATCTCTTGAGGAATTGTGGTCCAAACTTGATTAAATGATACATATGAGTCTAAAATGTTGACGTGGATACAAAATTATGATGTTTGACTGTAAATTGGCCATAGTTGACTTTTCCCCAATACAACTGATTTTTAGGTCAACTGTTCAATTGACTGAGCAAAAATGTGATCCAAGGCTTGAAACTTGGGATGAGTTATCTTAGGGGTCCATAATGATCCATGAAAGTAATATGAGGCATTGAAAATTCAAATGTCCTTGTGCAAACTCAAAACCCTAATTTTGGTCATTAGTGCATAAGGAGGTGTCTTGAGCTGACCAAACCCTAATGCAATCTTGAGTCAAGGAGATCTTATGAGAAAATTCTTGACAGGTGAGAGGGAAAATTTTGGGGTTCAACAGTTTGTAGGTAACATTACAAGCTTTCCAAAATGTCCAAGAACTCCTTGAGATCATTCTTGAGTAGGGAGAATCGAAGAGATGAAGTTAGGGTTTTATCACTTGAATTACAAGGCATTTTGGATGAACAAAATTCAAATTCAAAGTTGTGTTGCATAAAATCTACTTTGCAGGCCTCAAACTTGTTATACACTCCATAATTAATTGCTTGCACAACTATTAGAGGTCTCATTTCAAGCATTCAATGCAAGGTCATGCTTTATATCCATTTTGGGAAGAAAGTGTACATTGCCATTTTGATAAAGTGCTTTTTTACACAAAACTTGTTCTTGAGCCTTGCACTTGTTATCTTCTGATCATACAATTCCCATAACCCATAAGAAACTTGTTAGACACTTACAATCACCCAACCCATGCTTGTACTACACATTGAAACTTGGTTTTCCACTTTTCTTGAAAATCAAGTAACATAGCAAATAGCTTGTAACTTGTACTTCTGACTGGCCAATGCACTCAAGACCTTTTACTTATACATAGACAAACCATTTTCCATAAAAAACGCGCATTCTTAAGCCCTGAAAACACCTAGAGCTCTGAATCACATCTCATACCTCCATTTTCACATAAACTGACCAAAAACTTGAAACTCATAACTCCCTCGTGCGTTTTCAAGCCTTTTGGTTCCTAAAGCTTCTAAAAATCATTTAGAACTGATACCACACCCTGTTAAAAGATTGTAACACCATCTTCCATTTTCAAAAACAGAGCTCTGCAAGTGGACTTCTCTAGAACTCCTCAGCCACTTCAAGCTCAAGCTAAGCATCCCATTAGCTTCCTGGGAACTTGAGGAAGCTAACCCAATCATTGGAACTCACTGAAAGCTGCTCAAACTCCAAACCCGATACCCTCTTGCAAGGTAAGTTTTCTAACTTTGGAAATTTTCATACAGGCATCATCAATGATTTATTTGTGAATAAAACATGTAGATATCATTGCCCTAAAGCTAACCGTGTCCATTGTTTTCATTAATTTTTCTTGAGCTTAGAGAATTTTAAGATTGAAGTTTCTGAGATTTTAAGGATTCAGATTAGGGTAAATGAAATTCATGTTTGTCTTTGATCTATGTTTTAATGCTTTACATTTCTGAAACCGTGAGGAAATTTGCTACAAGTTTCATGTTTACAATTTTCATTTTTGTTGAGATTCGAATGAGATACAGAGTTTCTGGTTGGGCGTGAGGTTGAAGATGAAGTTGGCCTCAGGAACGCGTTTGCCATATATATTTATGATTGATTTATATAAACGGATGTATAGCCACCCTAGTGGTAGAAGCGCGCGCCTGTAACCTGAGGGACCTGGGTTCGAGCCCCAGTGATCCCCTTTACATTTTCTTTGCATTCTGACTTTTTTGACAAGGCGCCTGGGCCTCCTTTGGGCTTTTACTTTTTTTTCTTACTGCTAACCCCCCTGTTTCATTTACACACCCATGGCCCAATTTTATTTTATTTTATTCTTATTTTTTATTTATTTATTTTCTTAAATATTTTTCTAATATTAAAAAATCATAAAAAATATAAAAATGGTAGATTTATATTTTGACATAGTTTATTTATTTTTTCTCATAAAAATTATTTTATTTAATCAATACTTTATTTATTTTACTAATTATATTTGTAAATTTAATTAAAAAATAGGTTTTAGTTATTTTCTCTTACACCATTTGAATATATTATTTTAATATTTAAAAAGACCAAAAATATTTTATAATACCATAAATTATTTTCAAGACAAAAATACAAAAAAAATACTTTTCTTAGACTTAATTTCTTTTTAATCAATTAATAGATTTAGGGTTTTATTTAAAATCTTTTCCTAGTAAAATTAGGTTTACTTTTTTCACCTTTAATTAATTATTTTTCCCTTTAATTAATTAGGTTAAACTCAAAACCCCTTTTCTCAAAAAATCCAAACAAAGATCCATTTTCTTTGCCTTTACATTCTTGCATATTTATTTATTTTGTACATTTATTTATTTCCATTCTTGTACCAACTCAATATGGTTGTAATAGATTAACTAGGTTTAGTTTCTTGCAATCCCCATTTATAATTTGTACACCCCCTCCCACAAGTGTTGTAATAGTGTAGTAATTCTAAATTCCATAATTTACCGCTTTATATACAATTGATAGTAATTAGGGTTTGTATGGAAAGACTAAAACCAACAAATAGCAAACCTTAATCAAATACAAAATCTAGCATGAAAATAATACACTTGCACACAAACACCACTAGGAAAAATCCACTTGGCTGTCTTTACAAAATGGCCATATTACACATGCGAGGTATCTTAGCAAAAACAAGCAAAGTATAAGATCATAGTCCCTCGATGATGCTATCTAAGTTTCCTTTCAAATGATCTTGGTCCCTAAAAAATAATGCTAAGATACCATCAACATTGCTAATCATGGTTATACAATGACCCACGCCCGCCCCGTTTACATCCAAAAATAGGGTTACTTACCAAATCAATGGTAAGATAACAATGTCAAAGGAAAAGAAAATGAACAAGAAAGACTTTTGAGTAGGTAGAATGCTCCTAATTACTTGCTCCATTTCAAAACAAACATCCTTGCTATTTTCAAAAAAAACACCCACACTTTCAAAAACATCTTACAAACTTGAAAACATTTTCAAAAGATCAAACACTTTGTATACATTCTTACAAATGAGAATCATTACAAAGTTTGTCTAAACAATGGCCTCTTTACAAAATACTTTCAAAAACCACACAAAGCACAATTTCAAAAAAAGCAAGTGATCTAGCAAGTAACTAAGAGTCCATGGAAAACCATGGATGAAAAGGGTGCTAATACCTTCAATTTTCATAATCTACCCCCCGAACTCAAGAAATAATCTCAAAGGTCTTTCTTGTGCATTTTCACCTTTCCTTTTGGATAAAAGAAAAGTCGGTGGCGACTCTTGCTAACCGCAACATTTGCGATCAAACGCAAAACCTTCAAGTCAGTTCTCCCATCGTATCATAGAACTAGCGACTCTGCTGGGGAAAATTCTAAAAGTGGGGTTACCTTAGGGTTAGATCACATTTACTTGCTTTTTTTGTTTGTCTTGTATGCTTTACATTATGGTTCTTTGTTTGGGTTTGAATCCTCTACCCGGATTTGGGATACCTTATAGGTAAGTAGCAATACGTTGTGGAAACTGTGCAGGGTATACCGACATGGTCTAAGCAATAGCTATGTTAGTGTGACATATTTGTGGGTACCGATAGCCCTTGAGTTAATCAAGAAGAATACGGGGCTGCTGAGTGATGTCATGAAGCACTAATGAACTTTTAGAACCTTTACTTGACTAACTTGTCCATTAGGACGTAGTGAGATGACCGGCTTTGGTGCAGTCCGAAGTTAGTACATACTCGATACTACACTCATTGAGGTTTGTTTTTTGGGATATTTCGATCTCCATTAAAGAGGCTTGTGCTGAAACAATGACCAAGGAAACAAACCAATGATATTGAGCTCCTTCGAACCCGGTTACTATTACTAGGACAGGTTTGAGCCAACTAAACTTCAAGAGGGTACTTACCTATGAGACTCCATGAAAGCCTAAACCTAAGGACTTGTTTGCTTTGTTTGTGTATATTTACTTGTACATAACATCATAAACATCATAATATCACATTCATTCACTAACCATTTCAAGGATTTTTGGATTTATCTTTGTTCTTGTTTTTGTAGGACATGGATTCTATTCGCAGGAAAACCATTCAAGTCAATCTTTTAAGGATCCCCCCACAACTTAAGGAGCTAGCTTCAAGGATTCCAGAAAATTCTCCATTCACCGAGAGACATGGTCGCCTACTCAACTTGGTCACTTCCAACACTGATGAAGACATGATGAAGGTGCTCTTTCAGTTCTTTGATCCTTTACACCATTGCTTCACATTTCCCGATTATCAACTTGTTCCAACTTTGGAAGAATTCTCACCAACTCTTGAGGATTCCCATTCTCAATCAACTACCTTTCAACGGTACGTAAAGAGATCCAAATCCAAAAGATATTTCTTAAGCTCTACACTTACAATCATCTGGTGTCACAACTCATTGGGAAACAAGGAGTGGTGTCAAAGGTTTCCTAGAAAAGTTCTTGTTTGAGAAAGCCCAAAACTGTTGGAATTCTTTGGACCTGCAAGCTTTTGAGGAAATTGTGGCTCTCCTCATCTATGGGATGGTTTTGTTCCTAAATTCTCACCAACTCATAGATGTGAACACCGTTAAAATCTTCATATCCCGCAACCCGGTGCCTACTTTGCTAGGGAATATTCTACATTCTTTTCACACTCGCACTATGAGGAAAAGAGGTGTCCTTATGTTTTGCACTCCTCTCTTGGAAAGATGGTTTATTTCGCATCTTCCCCAATCTTTATTAAAGAACGAGCAAGGTTCAAGGTGGTCACAAAGGTTTATGACGCTCAAACATTCAGACATCCATTGGTGTTCCCGATCTATAGAGAATGTTACTATTGTCGACCGTTATGGAGAATTCCCTAATGTCCCTTTACTTGGCATTAGGGGAGGCATCACCTACAACCCATGCTTAGCCTTAAGACAGTTTGGTTACACCCGAAGGGATGGCCCTCATGAGATGCTCATTTAAGGTTTGATATTTGACTACGAGAACGAGGATCAAGGTCTTCGCCAACGATTTATCCGAGCTTGGAGGATGTTGAACAAGGTAGATAAAAAGACATTGGGGCACAAGAATTCCATCCCTCTTGAGCCTTAACTCAAATGGGTACGAACTCGTGCTCAAAGTCTTATGATGCCTTATCCCTCCATTCTCCCAGTGATCATTGAGCCTGTTATGGAAGGAGATGTTCCATACACTATCCTACATCCTGACATGCCCATCTCTCTTGAATAATTACAAAGAGATTGGATATAACTCAAGGGGGAGCGAGATACTTTCGAAGCCCAATTCTATGCTAGCGAGGAGAAGGTTTTGGAACTCACTAAGAAACTTCATGAGGAGCAGACTCTGAGTGCCTACATCGCACCAAAGAGGATGCGTACAACCTTTGTATCTCAGAGTTTTTGTATTTGTTTTGCCCAAAGAGGCATTGATGTACTCAAGCTTTAATTTATTAATATAACGTGTGTTTCCTTTTTGTCTAAAGAAAATTTGAATCTTTAAAATCCTTGAAATCATTGCATATGCATTTACCATTCATCATGACATAAGCAGGTTCCCTGCAACAAGTCTCCTCATCTTTCTAATGTTTATTTCAATAAGATGGATATCGAGCAAATGGTGAAGGACCTCCAAGCTTAAAATGCTCAGTTTCAACAGATGTTCTTAACTCTAGCCAAAGGACAAGAAGAGTTGAAGACCTTGCAGGTTGAAGAGAAGAAAAAGAAGACGAAGAAAATAACTGGAGTTCTAAACATGGGAAGAAGATTCTGAGGGCAAGCAAGAAGGACCCTAGACTTTGCAATGTCATCCGGTCAGAAAGACAATCAAGATGGGAAAGGCAAAGAAGCAGTTGTCCAACCAGATTCAGAAGAGGAAGAGGAAGAAGAAGACTATTCTGAAGAACAATATCCTCCAACCAATGACAAGTTTAAGCATATAGAAGAACAGTTAAGTGCAATGGAAATCCAAAAGGTGCCTGGATTGGACTTTGAGGAGTTGGGGTTAGTATCTGGGATTGTCATTCCTCCAAAATTCAAAGCACTGGTGTTCGCCAAATATGACGGAGTTTCATGTCCCAAAATGCATCTCCGGTCTTATGTGAGGAAAATCCAGCCTCATACCGCTGACAAGGATTTATGGGTACACTTCTTCCAAGACAGTCTGTCTGGAACTCAACTTGATTGGTTTTATTAGTTAGAAAGAGCCAAGGTTCATAAATAGGAAGATCTGGCCGCCGCCTTTTACAAATGATACCAATACAATGCTGATCTTGCGCCCACCCGTACTTAACTCCAGAGTATGGCCATGGTTTCAAGTGAGGGATTCAAAGAATATGCGCAAAAATGGAGGGAATTAGCAGGAAGAGTCCAACCTCCCCTATCTGAAAGAGAGTTGGTAGACTTGTTCTTGGGCACCTTGACCGGTACTTTCTTCAACCACTTAATTGGGAGTTCATCGACAGGTTTTACCGAATTGATATTGATCAGAGAAAGGGTGGAAGCCGGGATAAAGAATGGGAAAATTAAAAAAGATGTATCCTCTGCTGTTGTAAGGAAAACATTCATCGGAAAGAAAGAAGTTGTTGTTGTATATCCTCAGAGAAATCAAGATAGGACTGAACACCGTCCAATAAAGGGGGCTGTCATGATTCCTAAACCTGCACCTGCTCAGCAAAGAAGCAACCAGCCAAGAATGGAAAGATCGGTTAGACAATTCACCCGAATTAATATGACACTATCTCAAGTATTGCCACATTTGTTAAGGTCCAACCTAGTGACTTTGAAAGAAGCTCCAAAGAACCCTAACACAACCTCTCCTCACTATCATCCTACTGCCCGCTGTGCATACCATTCTGAGAGTCCCGACCATGACACTAACAACTGTTAGGCTCTGAAGAACAAAGTATAAGACCTTCTTGAAGCCAAAGAGATTAAATTTGATGCGCCAGAAATTCCCAATGTCATTATTACCCCTATGCCGAAGCACGATCGTGATGTCAATGCCGTTGAAGAAGATATGTTTGTTACCTCAGTTGATGAACTTGTGACCCCACTCCTGACTACCAAAAAGAACTTTTTGAATGCCAGTGTATTCCCAGGCTGTGATGAAAGCTGTCATTGCTGTTTATCCTCACCAACCAGCTGTCTATTGTTAAAAGCAGGCGTTGAATGCCTAATAGATAACAAGGAGATTTTGTTCGAGAAGACTTCAATTCTCGCTGTTTCTTATAATGATGTTTCCATCGTGACCATTTCTGACAATTCTTCTAGGATCTCCACCAAAAGACCCGTTAGAATTACATCAGTTCCTAAAGTAGCTCCGTTGATAATTACAATGCCTGGACCAATCCCGTATTCATCAGACAAAACCGTCCCATGGAATTATGGAGGTGATGTCTACTACCACGATATCAAGCAAGATTGGCCAGCTGCTGAAAATTCAAGTTCTGAGAAAGTTGACTCCAACATCAGTAATATCGCAGGGACTAGTAAGATAACCCTAAGTGGAAGGGTTTTCTCTCCAGAAATTTCTCCTCCAAAAGTTTTTTTTGGACCCATAATCATTCCTGTTGTTGTTGATCCTCCAAAGGATATTCCTAGTCCTACAATTATCTATGCTAATACTCATGTTGACAAAACTGTTACAATCCTTGTTATCACCCCTACTGACATTCCTGCTACCGAGTCAATCGAGACTTGAGGAAAAGGTATTCTGGTTGAGCCTGTTCAGACGAAGGTACAATCAGTAGCTATCCCTTAGACCTCCCGAAAAGAGATGGAGGAAATTCTAAAGATCATAAAAAGAAGCGACTATAATGTAGTCGAGCAACTGGGGAAAACTCCATCAAAAATTTCCATGCTGGATTTATTATTATGTTCCAAGGTGCATGCAAAGGACTTGGTAAAGCTCCTTAAAACTGCCCATGTACCCCAAGAAACATCTGCCGATCAGTTCCAAGACTGCATAGCCAGCTTGACTGCAGATAATGGTTTAGGTTTTTTGGATGTTGATTTAACGCCAAGGGGGAGGAAGCATAATGAGGCATTGCATGTCTCAGTAGAATGCAGGGGCACGACCTTGGCTCATGTTTTGGTGGACACTGGTTCATCTTTGAATGTGTTGCCTAAAAAGGCTCTTGATAGGCTTGACTATGAAGGATTGACCCTGAAACCTAGTAACATAGTAGTGAGAGCCTTCGATGGCTCAAAAAGGATGGTGCATGGGGAAGTGGACATCCCCATAAAATTTGGAACCAAACATTTGATTCAACTTTTTATGTAATGGATATTCTCCCTTCATACTCCTGCTTATTAGGCCGACGTGGATCCACAATGCTGGTGCCGTTACCTCAATGTTGCATCAAATGCTGAAATATCCAATTCAGGGGAAGATCATCACTATTTATGCAAAAGAAGAGTATATGGTCATCCATCTAAATTCCTTCAGATATGTGGAATTAGATGGGGAATTTATTGAAACTCCATTCCAGCACTTTGAAGAAGTCCTGTAGATTGTGGCGGTAACCAAGGCTGTGTCTCAAGTTCCCAAGATCACAAGGCCTCCACTCAAGATGTCATCTTTGAAGGATGCCAAGGCAGTGATAGAAGAAGGTGGGTGCATTATTTGGGGTCAACTCCAAAATATCCCATATAAATCTGACAAATTTGGGCTGGGTTTCACTTCAGGTGCCCAGAAGGCTGTACGTCGCGCTCGTGCCGGAGGACCACCCTTGAAGATCAGCAACCGCGAAGTCAATGCAGTGGAGGATGATGAAGACGGCTATAACTTGGAGGATTGGATTTTCCCAACTGTCAGTGGAGGGCTCAACAACTGGGAAGCTAGAGATTTCATCCCAACCACTTTTATCCCACAGTAATTTGCCTTTAAATTTTTCCAGATCTGTAATATTAAAACAATTCAGACTCTTAAAACCTTGTGTCTTACTCGAGGCACAATGGTCCATTTGTAAGGATTATTATCTCATTTCCACATGACATCAATGAATCATTGACGTTTTTGAATACAAACTTTATGCTCATTGTTTTTCTTTTTTACATTTTCATTTCTTTCAAAGATAACTATACTCTTACACACACTTACACTCACAATGCAGGTCTACATCCATTCAGGATCCCATGGGTAACGGTTCTTCTATGGCCTTTTGTGACTCTGAAAATCTAATCTACCAAGCTGAAGAAGGAGGTGCGGAAGATTGTGAAGTACCAGGGGAACTCACTAGGTTACTACAACAAGAAGAGAGGACCATTCAGCCCCATGAGGAACCAGTGGACACAATCAACCTAGGTACCAAAGAAGACAAAAGAGAAGTCAAAGTGGGTGCCAATCTGGAACCCAGTGTCAATGAGCGTCTGATTCAGTTGCTACACGATTATGTTGAGGTCTTTTCCTGGTCGTATGAAGACATGCCAAGACTTGATGCAGACATTGTAGTATATCGTCTATCTACAAAAGAGGACTGTCCTCCGGTAAAACAAAAGGTTCATCGCATGCGACCAGATATGTCAGAGAAGATCAAAGCAGAAGTCATGAAACAATTCAATTCCGGATTCTTGGCCGTCACCTCCTATCCGCAATGGGTTGCCAATGTTGTTCCTGTGCCCAAAAAGGACGGCAAGGTACGAATGTGCGTGGACTACAAATATTTGAATAGGGAAAGCCCTAAGGATGATTTCCCACTTCCCCACATTGATATTCTAGTTGACAATATGGCACAACACAAAATGTTTTCCTTCATGGACGGTTTCTCAGGTTACAACCAAATCAAAATGGAGCCTGAGGACATCTAGAAAACAACCTTTGTCACACAATAGGGCACATTCTGCTACAAGGTTATGGAATTCGGTCTGAGGAATGCTGGGGCAACCTATCAGCGTGCCATGGTAGCTTTGTTTCACGATATAATACATCACGAAATAGAGGTCTATGTGGACGACATGATAGCTAGATTTCAAACAGAAGAAGAGCATCTTGATCACTTACAGAAACTGTTTGAGAGACTAAAGAAATACAAGCTGAGGTTGAACCCAAATAAATGTACATTTGGGGTGAGGTCTGGTAAACTCCTAGGCTTTGTCGTCGGTAATAAGGGTATTGAAGTAGATCCCGCCAAGGTGAAAGCGATACAATAGATGCCTGCTCCTCGTACTGAGAAGGAAGTCAGAGGATTCTTGGAACGTTTAAACTACATTGCCAGATTCATTTCTCACCTGACAGCTACTTGTGAACCAATCTTCAAATTATTGAAGAAAGATCAAGTAGCCAAATGGAATGATGAGTGCCAAACTGCCTTCGACAAGATCAAAGAGTACTTACAAGAGCCTCCTGTTTTGATGCCACCAGTTGAGGGAAGACCGTTGATCATGTATCTGACTGTTTTGGAAAATACAATGGGGTGTGTGCTGGGGTAGCATGACGAGTCTGGCCGAAAAGAGCATGCTATTTATTACCTGAGCAAAAAGTTTACCGAATGGGAAACAAGATATTCACTGCTCGAGAAAACTTGCTGCACTCTGGCATGGGCTGCTTGCCGGCTAAGACAGTATATGTTGACCCATACTACCTTATTGATATCCAAGATGGATCCGATAAAGTACATCTTCGAAAAACCTGCACTCTCTGGGAGAATAGTGAGATGGCAGATGATCCTGACAGAATATGATATATAGTATACTACCCAGAAAGCAATAAAGGGAAGTGTACTACCTGATCACCTTGCTCACAAAGCTGTAGAAGACTACCAGTCCATGAAGTTCGAATTCCCAGATGAAGACATCATGATGGTAAACAACTGTGAAGAATTCAGACCATATGACAAACCTGAACAAGGATCCCGATGGACCCTAGTTTTTGATGGGGCATCCAACGCACTCGGCAATGGTATTGGTGTTGTACTCATATCTCCTGAAGGTTGTCATACTCCCTTTACTGCAAGACTCTGCTTCAATTGTACAAACAATATGGAAGAATACGAAGCGTGCATTTTTGGTCTCAAAGCTTCCATAGATTTGGGAATCAAATCCTTAAGTGTATTTTAAGATTCAGCTTTGGTCATCAGCCAGATCAAAGGGGAATGGGACACCAAACTCCCTAACCTTATCCCCTACAAAGAACATGTGTTGACATTGCTCCCACATTTTGAGAAGATTACCTTCGAGCATTTCCCGCGAGAAGAAAATCAGCTAGCAGACGCACTAGCCACAATGTCATCCTTGTTTAAACTTAAATGGGATAACGAGGCTCCCCAGATCACCACTGAACGAATGGATGAACCAACTCATTGTCACAAGATTAATACTGAAGAAGTAGTGGACCGACCTTGGTTTCACAAAGTCAAGAGGTATCTCGAGGCTCAAGAATATCCAGAAGAAGCTTCAGTCAATGATAAGAAGTTCTTAAGGAGATTCTCTGCTAAGTTCTTCCTTAGTAACAACATTCTCTACAAACGAAACCATGACTCTGTGTTACTTCGGTGCGTAGACAAGGCTGAAGCGGAAAAGACCATGGCTGATCTACATGAAGGCACTTTTGGCACCCATTCCAGTGGGCATACGATGGCAAAGAAGATCTTACGGGCAGGCTATTACTGGTCTACCATTGAAGCAGATATCTATCAACACTCTCGAACCTGCCATAAGTGTCAGATCTATGCTGACAAGGTGCACGTACCTCCAGTTCCTCTGAATGTCTTAACGGATCCAGTTCAGATACGGTCCAGACACGGATGCCATTCTGATACTCATTCAGATTCAGCTTTTAGATACAGTTCAGATACGCTCTAGACACGGATGCCATTCTGATACTCATTCAGATTCAGCTTTCAGATACAGTTCAGATACGCTCCAGATACGGATGCCATTCTGATACTCATTCAGTTTTAGCTTACAAATACAGTTCAACAATCATTTTTGGATGGCATCTACAAGCCCATATCCAACAACTTTCCATCATCCCTCCAAATGGCATCTTTAACCCATTCCCTCTACCATCACATCACCGAGTGCAAATTTCTGGGCACTCTAGTGTCCAATCATCTTCCACCTTCGAGTCACGAATGGAAAAACTCGCCAATCTAACTCTTCAGGCTTAAGAAGATTGAACAGGGGCAGCTGATGTACCCCAAAATTTTCCCTCTCACTTATCAAGAATCTTTCTCACAAGATCTCCCTTGGCTTAAGACTGCACTAGGGTTGATCAGCTCAAGACACCTCCTTGAGCACCGATGATCAAAATTAGGGTTTGAGATTGCACAAGGATATTTGAACTTCCAATGCCCCATATGACTTTAATGGATCATTATGGACCCTCAATATTACTCATGTCAAGTTTCAAGCTTTGGATCACACTTTTGCTCAGTCAATTGAACAGTTGACCTAAAAATCAGTTGTATTGGGGAAAAAGTCAACTATGGCCAATTTACATTCAAACCTCATAATTTTTGATCCACGTCAACATTTTAAACTCATATGTATCATTTGATCAAGTTTGGATCATAATTCCTCAAGAAATTTGATCAAATCTTCAAATGGGCAAAATGGTCAAAATTAGGGTTTTGACTAGGAAAGGGCAATTTCTGATTTTTGACCTAGCAAATGATCAATTGGTTTAAGGCATGATCTCAATAGTCCAATTGCATCATTTTTACCTAATGAAATAGCTCAAAGCATTGCTCAAGTCCAATGGATTGACAGATGAATTTTCAGTCAACTGATCAAAAGTCAACTGTATACTGAAAAGTCAAACATTGACTTTTTGGTCAAAATCAAATGTCAAAGATCACAATTCATAAAAGCATGTCAAAATATGAAACTTATTCATCAAGAAATCCAAAATTCAAAATTTCATTTTTGAAAAGTGAAAATTTCTAAACTTAGAAATTTTTCTAAGTGTTGGAAATTTCTTATTTTTTCACAACTTTGAGCAAAATTTTCACCATGATGCAAGATGATTCAAGAGAAACTTCCAACATGAAATTTGTAGATCTCCATTAAATCTACAAATTTTCTTTACACAACTCCTTCCAAAAGTGCTTGGATCTCAAGTTATAATTTTAAGAACACATGGTCATGAAACAAAATTGAAAGTTGTGCTGCATAAAATCTACTTTGCAGACCTCAAACTTGTTAGGCACTCCATAATTAATTGCTTGCACATCAGTTAGAGGTCTCATTTCAAGCATTCAATGCAAGGCCATGCTTTATATCCATTTTGGGAAGAAAGTGTACATTGCCATTTTGATAAAGTGCTTTTTTACACAAAACTTATTCTTGAGCCTTGCACTTGTTCTCTTCTGATCATACAAGTCCTATAACCCATAAGAAACTTGTTAGACACTTACAATTACCCAGCCCATGCTTGTACTACACATTGAAACTTGGTTTCCCACTTTTCTTGAAAATCAAGTAACATAGCAAATAGCTTGTAACTTGTACTTATGACTGGCCAATGCACTCAAGACCTTTTGCTTATACATAGACAAACCATTTGCCATAAAAACACGCATTCTTAAGCCCTGAAAACACCTAGAGCTCTGAATCACATCTCATACCTCCATTTTCACATAAACTGACCAAAAACTTGAAACTCATAACTCCCTCGTGCGTTTTCAAGCCTTTTGGTTCCTAATGCTTCTAAAAATCATTTAGAACTGATACCACACCCTGTTAAAAGATTGTAACACCATTAACACCATCTTCCATTTTCAAAAACAGAGCTCTGCAAGTGGACTTCTCTAGAACTCTTCAGCCACTTCCAGCTCAAGCTAAGCATCCCATTAGCTTCCTGGGAACTTGAGGAAGCTAACCCAATCATTGGAACTCACTGAAAGCTGCTCAAACTCCAAACCCGATACCCTCTTGCAAGGTAAGTTTTCTAACTTTGGAAATTTTCATACAGGCATCATCAATGATTTATTTGTGAATAAAACATGTAGATATCATTGCCCTAAAGCTAACCGTGTCCATTGTTTTCATTAATTTTTCTTGAGCTTAGAGAATTTTAAGATTGAAGTTTCTGAGATTTTAAGGATTCAGATTAGGGTAAATGAAATTCATGTTTGTCTTTGATCTATAGTTTTAATGCTTTACATTTCTGAAACCGTGAGGAAATTTGCTACAAGTTTCATGTTTACAGTCTTTGATCTATAGTTATTTTCTCTTACACCATTTGAATATATTATTTTAATATTTAAAAAGACCAAAAATATTTTATAATACTGTAAATTATTTTCAAGACAAAAATACAAAAAAAATACTTTTCTTAAACTTAATTTCTTTTTAATCAATTAATAGATTTAGGGTTTTATTTAAAATCTTTTCCTAGTAAAATTAGGTTTACTTTTTTCACCTTTAATTAATTATTTTTCCCTTTAATAAATTAGGTTAAACTCAAAACCCATTTTCTCTAAAAATCCAAACAAAGATCCATTTTCTTTGCATTTACATTCTTGCATATTTATTTATTTTGCACATTTATTTATTTCCATTCTTGTACCAATTCAATATGGTTGTAATAGATTAATGATGTGTCTGCGATCGACCTAATGTCTGACGGTATCTTAACTGCAAGCGCACAGCCTATCGCGGTAGTAATAAAAGATTGTCGAATCCACAGGGACTTTGTAATCACTCTAGTGCGGGAAAGTAATGCTAGTTTAGCTAAGGCGGAAATTGTCACGTTTGGTTTTGGGAAGGTTAAGGAAGGTAAACTAATTGATATTAAAGTAATTATAAAATGAAATGGTCGGTATGCAATAGAGTCGACCTAAAGGATCTAATCGAACCTAGGCATATAAGGATGGTCAACTTGGTTTATCTGTAGAATTAATCAGTTTAAAAACCCTCAACTCACACTTTCATGGTCTTATCTCGGATTATACGTCTAAAGCCCTATACCTGCTTTCGCTAGCCTATAAGTGTTTAGAAGTATTTTTTTGGAAACTTAATTAATTCTAATTTGGTTTAAAGCGCTTTCACTATATTTAAATCAAATGCCTAACTTTAGCTATCCGGTTAAAAACCTCACACTTTCGTGGTCTCGATCTAACCTATTTACTCTTCTTACTTTCGTAACAAAGGTTTTATTTTTAAGCATAAAAAGTTATAACCAGAGTTAAGTTGATTAAAGTTTTAGCCTAAGTTTGATCAGATGCCTAATGTCTCTTACTATCCCATACCGACGCTAAAGGTTTAGCTAGCCATGGAAATTATAATGAACGTACTGGAAATAAAAACAAACAAATATAGATTGGACATTATAAATAATAAATTAAACATGCATTAGTTAATTAAAAGGTATGTAATACAATTGCAAAATAGAAACTTGAAAATAAAGCCAATACTTCAATCCCTCTTCCACAAATCGGAAACTCGGACTTGGTATCGGTAATATGACAAATTCTGAGGTTTGAATAATAAATCCTAAACTATAATAATAATTTCCTGATGTTGGAAATTATTATTTGGGCAATGAAATTAAAAGAACGGAAATAAACGAATGCAGAAAAATAACAACTGAAGGAATAATGGTTTTGATTTCGGTAAAGCTTCCGCACAAGTAAACTGTAAAATGCTCTCCCTCTCTAACGTTGAATGTTGAGGTATTGATAGAGGAATGAATTTGGCAGTTGGCTTGAAGACTTGTAACGAAGCTTTCCTTAAAAATCTCCACAAATGTAGGAACGTGGGTAGTTGAGGAAGAAGTGGTGAATGTGGGGTTTGACTGGAGAGAAATAAGGAGTTTGAAAACTCCTTCTGTTTTGCTTTGCCACGATCTGCACTTTCAAATAACTGGTATGCGCATTACGGTCTTCACTGAGGCGTTACGAGCAGGTTTGGTGTTTCTCCGTGTTATGGTCGTGGCAGATGTGTTACGGTCGTAACACGCTTCATGATGGCTTACGGTCGTGGCAGATGTGTTACGACCGTCACAGCTACAAAATCTATAATTCTTGACAGATTTATCTTTTTCTTCTATTCTTTTGATGCTTTCTTGCATTGTTTCATGTTTTCTTCTGTTTTGAGCTGAGTTATGAATACCTGCAAAAAGTAATGACAAACTCGAAATATTCGGGAGTTAATCGGGTCAAAATAATACAGAACGGGTAAATTTCATGGAAAATAAACGATACAATTTCGTGTTATCAAATTCCCCCATACTTAAACCTTTGCTTGTCCTCAAGCAAAATAATCAATTAAAAATATCGGACAAGTTTTCATAAACGCACATAACTAGTATACCTTTCGTTTTCAAATAATTACAAGAAATCCTAAGTTAGTTCGGCCGAGAAAATCGAATGAAGAAACAACGATACGTAAATGACACAAGCAACAAGCTAGTCGACGACTATCCGTTTTAAACGAAACGTCCAATTATACCGTTATAATTCAACTCAAGGTTTCTCGTTCATATTTCATCCGATTTCGTTCTTGCGCAATCACATTAAGCCCATTATCCTTGCACGCACGTAGTGGAATAGCCGGTTAGTGGTTCTGATCAAAACACGATGGTTTCTGGCACAATTATGTGGCAACCTCTTTTATCCAATTGCAAGATGCGGGGGATCAAACCGTAGTCTGCCCTACCGAGTTCAGTATCAGATGCTTCTGAACCACCTAGACAATGGATTCTCATGTTACTTAGTAGAAGCTTTTGCATCCGTTGTGTTGTACCCCAAAATTTGCCCTCCCATATTCTTCAAAAGTTTTGCCAAGCATCACCTCAAATGGTTCAAGGCTACTCCAAGGATTGCACAGTCAACCATCCTCCTAAGCCAGTCAAAATTAAGGTTTTGGTTCCTTCAAGGAAGTTGAGGTTTTCAATGGTCCAATCAAGTCCCACATGCCTATAAACATTGTCAAGCACCTACATGTCAAGTTTCAAGGCTCACAAGGTCAAGTTGCACAGTAAAAAACCCTAATTGCTTCACAATCAACTGCAGGGGCAAAATGGTCATTTGGCAGTCAAAAGTCAAAATTTTTGGTCAACATCTTATTTTGAAGCCACAATCATCATTTGGTCAAATCTTGATCATGATTCCTCAAGCATGGCTCAAAAATCATCAAGGTGTCAAAAGTTTCTATTTTTGGACAGCTGAAAAGTCAATTGTACCTTGACCAAGGCATAACTTTTTCATGGTTCATCAGAAAAATCCCATCCAATGCTCATTTTGAAGGGGAAGACATTTCCTACAACTCATCTTCACATTCCAAGACCAATAAATGCTCTCACAAAAAGTTATCAATTTCAACATTATAGGTCATTTTCAAAAGTCAACAAAAAGGCACTTTAAGTCAAAGACCATAACTTGATATTGGTAAATCAAAATGACATGGGATCAAAGGCATTGGTTAGAGGACTTCAAGAACTTTCCAAAATGTCCAAGAACATGTTCATAGCTTCAAAATTGAGCAAGATATGCATTGGAGAAGTTGGGAAATTTTTGTGAAAGGGCCAAAGTCAATTATCCTTGAAACTTCATTTTTGACAAAAGGGGCCCACTTTTTCCACTTGATTCAGCTTTGCCATACCTCCCACGTGTCCCATGTTTTATTTCAAGAATAAAAATTAATTTTTCTTTTTTTGTTTAATTTTATTTGATTTAATTCATTTTAAATCTTTAAAATTCAAATAAAAATCAAGAAAATTAATGGGAGGATATTTTGTGGTTTGAATAGCTTTGATACACCATAAAACATATACCAAATTCGTTCTAGACCTATTTCAAGCAAAAAAATTCAAATTTGGAGCAAATATGGCAAGTTATTTCAATGGTGATTATGGAGAAAATCAAAACTTCATTGCAAGGCTTAAAAGCTCCTTAATGTGACTGATTCTCATCCAAGCCTATATATACAAGCCTTGCAAGCCTTATTCAGAACCTAGAAAAAAAGGAGAGTGTGCACAAACGGCCAGAGGAAAAGTTCAAAATTTGTCCAAAAAAGTGAGAGATCTAAAGCGGTGTTGCAAACATTTTCAGATCCAAGCAAGCACATGGCTTTCTTCCTTGCCACTCCCTGAAGCCAAAGCAACCACAAACGCGTCCTAAGGTCCATTACCAAGCGCTGTAAGTTGTCTCAAACTCACCCCTGTACACGAAATCATGTTTCTCCATTCTTGCACTTTTTCTGGAAAATAATAGCATATTCATACTCCATGCCTAATTTCCAATGTAAATGCTATATTCAATTTCATTTTTAGGCTTCGTATAACAATACCCGTGCCTAGGGTTCGTTGGTTTTGTTTTTAGGTATTTTGTCTACAGGTGAAATTGGGACAAACCATAAGCATAGACGTGATCAGGAGACATGGACGATCACAACCATGGGCTTAGATGGAATTTTTGATGCCTAAGGATGATTTTGAGTAAAACCTCCAAAATTCGGCCTTCACCTCCTTGGTTTAGCATTTCTTTTCTTATTTTCTTTCCTTTTATTAATTATTATTATTATTTAGCTAGTTCACAAATAATTATTTTCATAAATTCAGAAAAAAACAAAAAAAATGTAATAATTATTATTATTATTATTAATTTCACTTTAGTAATTATTTTTGTAAATAAAATACTAACAAATTAATTAGTTTAATTAGTTAATTTTAACCTTTTTTCACAATAAATAAAAACAAATTTAGACTTAGGCTTTTTCTTTTGATATTTTTAATTCTTTTTTTATTTTATTTCATAAAAACATAAAAAAGGTCAAAAAATATTTTCTTGTAATTAAAATAATTAATTAGTTTTCAATTTAATTTAATTACCAAAAAAAAGACAAAAAAATTAATTCCCTTTTCTTTATTCGCGCATATTTAATTTGTTCGATTATTATGTAATTGCTCCGGATATGTAATAGTAAATAGGACCTTTTTACTGTTTTTTTATTTTCCGCACTTATTTACTTAAAACGGGTCTTTGTAAAGATTTGACGATGTATAGACCCGCGCCTTGTAATAGCGTAGGATTTACGTTTTCCGTACTTTAATTTCCGCACCCCTTAATTGCTAAATTTTGCATGAAAGAATGAATGGCCCACATAAAATCAAAGCGTAGATCACCATAATGCATGACAAGATAAAACATAACTGAAAACAATACACAAATTCACACACCACTCTTAGGGTACGCCTCACTGTTGCCTTGCCCCTCGAAACGTGGTCGTCGAGTATAGGACGTTTTAGTAAGTCCTTATGTCCATGAACATGGCATAAGGGTAGCTTCTAAGGTGTCCTACTGTTGCTCTGGTGACCACACTGTCCCTACAAGCTCGAATTGTGGTCGTCGAGTACAGGACGTTTTAGTAAGTCCTTATGTCCATGATATGATCCAGTCGCCTCGGAAAGGTTGCCTTGGAATTAAAAAGGATCAATGGCATAAGGGTAGCTTCTGAGGTGTCCTACTGTTGCTCGGTGACCACACTGTCCCTACAAACGAATTGACCCGAACACATCCAGCGGTGGTGCTACCTACCTCTCAATGGTGGGATGGCACTACCTTAAGGACATTTACACAGCCTAATTCCTTAGGGTAGGTAGATGACTCGTAGATACTTGCTCTAATTCAAAACAAATCAAAACTTCTTTTCATACCGACACTTTCAAAAAGGCTTTCAAAACAATTTTTTCAAACACTCTTGAGGACTGATACAAGAGTCGATCTGAAACTTTAAACGAAACTTTTTTTCAAACCCACTCACACTTTGAAAAGCAAACAAACATTTTGAAAACACAAATGAGCAAGTATCTAAGAGCCCATGGATAACCATGGATAGAAAGGGTGCTAACACCTTCCCTTTCTATAAATCTACCTCCCAAACCGAGAAACTAATCTCATAAGGAATTTTTCTGTGCTTTTGTCCTTTCCATGTTGGAGAAAATAAAAGACGGTGGCGACTCTTGCTTCTGCGACATTTCACGAACCAGCGTTAAACAGTCAGTTCCAGATCCAACGATCACACGTTGGATTAAACGATCGGGTGAGGATCGCCCAATTTAATTGGTGCAATACCTATTTCCTTAAAGCATGTAACATTCTTTTTAAATCAATTTGCAAGATCATCCACTTATGTTCATTGACATTCCACGTGGTTTGTGTTAAGACTGGTGCCGACTGCTAATATAAACTACTAGGGGCTAATTTAAGACTTAAAACTCAAAGTATCGGTATAATGAAAATGGAGACGATTCGCGTAAGTAGGGAGTCGAAGGTGTCATAATCGTATAGTTCTCGTTGGATCGCTCTCGGCCTTCTAACTAAGATTTCAGTTAAAGTAGGTAACTAACGGTTATGCGAATATAAAAGGCGAAAAATTTTGGTATGGCTAAATAAAACGGGGAGAAAATGAAATAACGAAATATAACTGAAATAGAAATGAAATTACTCGTTCTGAAATTAAGAATGCAGTGCTCCTCCCACACTATATCAAACATTGTCTCAATGTTATGATATAATGGCGAGGTTAAATGAAAAATACATCGGAAAAACAAGGAAAAACTACTGGCGACCACGGCGGCTTCGGGTTCGTGACCTTCTGGAAGGAGTAGCTTCAGAGTCAGTGCTCGGGGGTCCAAGAGATGTAACATCCATCCTTAAAGCATTAAGCTCGCTTAGCACTTCATCAAGCCTTTCATTCGTCGAGCGTTGACCACTCAAGATTTGGGCATTTTACGCGAGTAAGGCATTGAAACGCTCCTGATGCTTTCTTTCAAGAGCTACAGCCATCTGATTTTGCTGATGGAGGGCTCTGAGGACGTCCTCCATAGTAAAAGGAGGTGGTGCAGAAGAGGACGACTCAGGAATGTCAGGCACGGGAACAGCTCGATCCAGTTCTTCCTGCATCTCATCAGCGGGGCCGACATGAGGTTCTTCTTGAGTAGCAGCAGGGCCTTCAGGGTCTTCAAGGTTAAATAGCCAGTTGGCTCGGTTCTGAGGGTCGATTCGGTCCCTGCAAGGCAAAACAATGTTAGTGTAAACTCGGTTTTGTATCACTGGATGGAATTTTCCGTCGTCCCGCTCGTGGATGAGGTGGGCGGATTTGCAATGATCCAAAGTAAGCAGGACCGATGGTCGGGATGGCAGATGAGCAAGGGTGTCACCATGGTTTAGTTCTAAAGCAAGAGAAGTGACAAGCCCTCCGAAATAGAAAGGTTTTCCGCCTCTGGTGCAGATGGAGTGAATATGGGTCAGGAGGAATGGTGCGGCATTAATTTTCTGACCCGAGAATGCACAATGCATGAAAAATAGCTCCTTGGAGTTAAGCTTGTGGTTATTATCCCTTGCAAAGATGGTGTTGGATAAGATGCGGTGGAAGTAGCGAATGGCGGGGTTGTGGATTTGGGTAGCATTGAGGTGATCGTATGAGTTAGCCCGATTATTGGTCAAGCTATGCCAAATGTTGAAGGATTCCTCATGAAAGGTGTCAGACACACGTAGGTGAGCGCCTTCATCAGTACAGAAGTCTAGTAGGCGACCGAATGCATTCTGAGAGAAATCGTATTCGGTGCTGAAAATGCGGAACCTTACCACACCGGTAAGTTGATTTCTTGGGCCATTTGGAGTGATGTAGCAAAATGAACTGAGGAACTCAAGGGTGAGATTCTCGTATGTTGGTTAGGGCTGGCTACATAGGGTCCAAAGGTTGACATTCTGTAGGAGGTGTTGGACACTTTTAAGTAACCCGAGGTCTCGGAGGCAGTCAATGTCGACGAACCTCGTGGGATGGATGCCTCGGCGTTGGAACTTCAGGAACCGCGTGCGCTGAGTTTCACCTGCTTCGCCATCGCGTAGGGTAATGCCAGGAATGGGTTGGAGATTGTTCACCATTTGCATGCAAGAGTGTTTGAGTGAGAATGGTTGTGGTTGGTGAATGAGAGAATGAGAAGATCATACGGGTAATGGATGTATATATATATAGGAAGGAGATAGTGGGAAGTTTGAAAATTGATAGGGATTAGTTGTGGGTTGAATGGGGTTAATGGGTAGTTAATGGAGGAAGTGGGATGGTTGGGGAGTTATGGAAGAAGAAGAGAGAAAGGTTGATGGAAGAAGAAAAGGGAATGTTCTGCTAACAGGGTTACTGATGTAGCCCGTGTTACGGTCGTAACACCAAGCTGACGAGCGTAACACGCTGAAAGGCGCGTGACGGTCATGGGGGGATGGATTACGATCGTAATGACTGCAAAATGTGCAAATTTTTTACAGAACAGAACACAATTACACAGAGTATATATTTTTATAGCAGGCAGAACATCTCAGGCATTCCAACATAAACACAACATTAATTTATTCAACATATAATCCAACATATATAATTCGCAATAGAGTAGAAAACCATAAAACATTGTAAGCAGCATAATTATTGTAATTTGGAATGCAGTAATTTAACAAAAAATTGAAACTACCTAGAAACAAAGCAGAATGGAGCGAATCTAGCAAACCAGTAATTAAACAACTGAAACGAATGATTTCGTAAAACTGCATGTTCAACAACATAAACTCAAAAATTACATAAAGATAAAATTGTTCTGAATTTAAACGAAACTGAAAGTGTGCAGGAATTGGAAACTTCCTAAAAACAAAACAAAAAGAAATATAAAAACTGCAGCTGCCATTCGTGACTTCATCCAAGCTTCGCTTTAATTTCTTCGAGTGAATTATGGATATGATAAAACTGCTCCACAGTTATGTCGGTTAATCCCATTATTTCCAGACGCATGCTTTTTATCTCATCTTTTAAGCCATTAATATTAGTCTGGTAAGTATTAAGCGTGGTGGCAATTTTGTTAAGGTTATCAGTATAATCCTTAGTTGTTGTTTCAGGGGCTGCATGGGCTTCCGCCATGTTGACATTTTCGTAATAACCAGGGGAGTCTCCGGGTCACCCATATCGGACATAATATCATCAAAGATTTGGTAATCTTGCGGTGTCTCAGGTGTAGGAGGTTGGTCGGGCGGGTTTAGCTCATAGAGCCAGTTGTCACGGTTGTGGACGCTCACTTTGTCATGGTTCAGAAGGGTAAATAAGTTTACAACTTCATCTCTTATCAGATAATCATAAGGTGGGTAAGCATGGTTTACAATCATTCAGCGGTTAAAGCAAAAAGCAAGATTCATGGGACGGATCGTACCAAAATGCGGGCACCTATTCAGCTGGTGTCTTAGGCCGAGGGCATGTGCAATCATTGTGACCAGGCCACCTATGATGATTGGTTCATAAGGGTTATCTATAATGCGGTAAAAAGTTTGCATCAGGAAGGGTACGGCATTAACAGGGTGGCCTTGGTGCATACAATACAGTAAAAATATCTCGTCTTTGGACACGGCAGTCTGGTTCTCCTCTTTCCCAAATACAGTATGGGCTAGCATCTTATGGAAATAGCGGATAGCAGGGTTATGAATTTCATCGTTATCCATATTATCCGGGTCGGGGTGATAATTACCAGTCAAGGTGCCCCAAAAGTAGTCTAGCTCAATGTCCATTAGCTCAACCTGGGTAGTGGAAAAGGCAAAAGGGCCGCTAGGAAATCCTAACAAGTCAGCTAAGTCCTTATGATTGTAAACAAAATTAATGCCGAAGAGACGGAAACTTATGAATCCTTTACGGGTTCCTTTCCCGTGTTCTGGTAAATGGACTAGGGAGCTTAGGAATTCGAAAGTGAGCTCACGGTAGGTAGCAAACCTAGTCTTAATAAGGGCTTTTTCCCACTCCAACTGGTTAAACAGGTACATAACACTATCTAATATACCTAGGGCATTCATAGTTGGTTCATCATGATAAAGTGTTATGCCAATGTTTCTTTTAGACAATTCCTCGAATTTTCTTTTCTGGTTTATACCCCTAAAGGTGGTTTCTAAGAAATTATGTTGCTTTGGTTCCATGGGTATTGTTAGGGAAACTAGTCAGAAGAGAAGGTGCAAAAGAAACAAAAACTTTTCAGAAGTCCTGTGGCAAGTAAAATTATTTTTGAAATTAGCAGCAGTTTTCATGAAAATTATAACATAAGAAAGAAAATGAAAATGAAACTTTAAATAGAAATAAATGCAAAAATGAAAAGAATAATAAATAACAAATAGGTGGGTTGCCTCCCACTCATCACTTTGTTTAACGTCATAAGCCTGACGAATAGGAGTGCAAGCACTCATGGTGGTTCTCTCGAGGATGACTCCTCGATTGAACTTTTAGTAGTTGTCATTTTCCATGGCCACTTATCAAGCCATCTCACATATCCCTCACCTTTTCTTTTCTTTCTTCTGTGGGGTGGTTCGTTCTTCTGAACTTGTGGTGGTGGTTCTGGATCTATCCTAAGTATCAACTTTTCAAGTTTGGGGTTAGTGATTTCATCCACCACCTCAAAGGTTAACCTTACCTTCTTAACAGTAATTATATCCCTAGTTTCACAGTCCTCTAATTTTCTCTTTTTATGCAAGACTTCCAACAAGGGTGCATTAGTGTGGATATTTTCCAATACTTCCACATACGTTTTAGATTTGGAGTCTATGTGAGCTTCTATAAAACTTTTCGAGAAAGGAAACGGTGGGGTATAGGGGTGAGGCATAAGAATAGGTGCTCCCTTTTCCACCTCTTCTACAACCTCCCTTTTAGATGGTGTTGGAGGATTTTTCTCAATCTTTACTCTTTTCTCGTCTGAACTCTCCTCATCCACATCATCACTTTCCTTAACTTAATTATCGCTCTCCTCAACCTCATTACCGTTCTCCTTAGGATTTTCAACTTTTTTTCAATAATGGTTGTTACAACATCCAATTTTTCCTCAGGGAAGGGTCCTAGAGGGTTTTGTTCAAGCTGGGAGATTTGGGTCTCTAAGGCTATGTTGTGGGTCGCGAGCGAGTCAACTGCAGTGGTCAGTTGCCGAAGGGTTTCACTTTTTTGAAGACTTTGTTTTCTAAACTCTTCGTTCTGGACAGTTTGTGTCTCTACAAAGTGCTCCATCAGAGATTCTAACCTAGAGTGAGTTGGCGTCGCGTCGGAATCCTCCATTGATGTTTCAAAGTTGAAATCATGCGATTCTTCTGATTCTTCAAATTGAGTTAGAGTCGCATTTTGTGTTTCCGTAAAGCGCTTTGTCATCATTGCTATTTCATTAAAATTTTCCATTAATGTTTCGAGGTCGGATTTATAGGATACTTGAGTCTCCTCGAAATATTGGGTGTAGTGATTGTAGGGGAAATTTGGTTGAGGATAAGTTTGGCTGGAATTATAATATTCTTGCGATTACTCAAAATGTTGGGATTGGTGGTTGGAAAGGTAATTCGGGTGAGAATGAGTCTGATGCATTGAAATTCTCCAATAGTATTTCGAGGTCGGATTTATGGGATACTTGTGATTCCTCGAAATACTCAGAGTGGGGGTTGTAGAAATAATTTGGGTAATACATAGTAATTGGGACAAGATTCGTAGATGCAAAGACTCGTTTTGAGAACGAGTGTTTGGCATACAACAGAGGGAAATATAAAAAGTTTCCTTAGTCTAGACAGCGTTGTTTTCAGATTACACTAGTGACTAAACTAAAGTCCCCGACAACGGCGCCAAAAACTTGATCTGTCTGCGATCGACCTAATGCCTGACGGTATCTTAACTGCAAGCGCACAGCCTATCGCGGTAGTAATAAAAGATTGTCGAATCCACAGGTACTTTGTAATCACTCTAGTGCGGGAAAGTAATGCTAGTTTAGCTAAGGCGGAAATTGTCACGTTTGGTTTTGGGAAGGTTAAGGAAGGTAAACTAATTGATTTTAAAGTAATTATAAAATGAAATCATCGGTATGCAATAGAGTCGACCTAAAGGATCTAATCGGACCTAGGCATATAAGGATGGTCAACTTGGTTTATCTGTAGAATTAATCAGTTTAAAAACCCTCAACTCACACTTTCATGGTCTTATCTCGGATTATACGTCTAAAGCCCTATACCTGCTTTCGCTAGCCTATAAGTGTTTAGAAGTATTTTTTTGGAAACTTAATTAATTCTAATTTGGTTTAAAGCGCTTTCACTGTATTTAAATCAAATGCCTAACTTTAGCTATCCGGTTAAAAACCTCACACTTTCATGGTCTCGATCTAACCTATTTACTCTTCTTACTTTTGTAACAAAGGTTTTATTTTTAAGCATAAAAAGTTATAACCAGAGTTAAGTTGATTAAAGTTTTAGCCTAAGTTTGATCAGATGCCTAATGTCTCTTACTATCCCATACCGACGCTAAAGGTTTAGCTAGCCATGGAAATTATAATGAACGTATTGGAAATAAAAACAAACAAATATAGATTGGACATTATAAATAATAAATTAAACATGCATTAGTTAATTAAAAGGTATGTAATACAATTGCAAAATAGAAACCTGAAAATAAAGCCAATACTTCAATCCCTCTTCCACAAATCGGAAACTCGGACTTGGTATCGGTAATATGACAAATTCTGAGGCTTGAATAATAAATCCTAAACTATAATAATAATTTCCTGATGTTGGAAATTATTATTTGGGCAATGAAATTAAAAGAACGGAAATAAACGAATGCAGAAAAATAACAACTGAAGGAATAATGGTTTTGATTTCGGCAGAGCTTCCGCACAAGTAAACTGTAAAATGCTCTCCCTCTCTAACGTTGAATGTTGAGGTATTTATAGAGGAATGAATTTGGAAGTTGGCTTGAAGACTTGTAACGAAGCTTTCCTTAAAAATCTCCACAAATGTAGGAACGTGGGTAGTTGAGGAAGAAGTGGTGAATGTGGGGTTTGACTGGAGAGAAATAAGGAGTTTGAAAACTCCTTCTGTTTTGCTTTTCCATGATCTGCACTTTCAAATAACTGGTATGCGCATTACGGTCGTCACTGAGGCGTTACGAGCAGGTTTGGTGTTTCTCCGTGTTACGGTCGTGGCAGATGTGTTACGGTCGTAACACGCTTCATGATGGCTTACGGTCGTGGCAGATGTGTTACGACCGTCACAGCTACAAAATCTGTAATTCTTGACAGATTTATCTTTTTCTTCTATTCTTTTGATGCTTTCTTGCATTGTTTCATGTTTTCTTCTGTTTTGAGCTGAGTTATGAATACATGCAAAAAGTAATGACAAACTCGAAATATTCAGGAGTTAATCAGGTCAAAATAATACAGAACGGGTAAATTTCATGGAAAATAAACGATACAATTTCGTGTTATCAATTAATTAGGTTTATTTTCTTGCAATCCCCATTTATAATTTGTACACCCCCCTCCCACAAGTGTTGTAATGGTGTAGTAATTTTAAATTCCGCAATTTACCGCTTTATATACAATTGCTAGTAATTAGGGTTTGTATGGAAAGACTAAAACCAACAAATAGCAAACCTTAATCAAAGACAAAATCAAGCATGAAAACAATACACTTGCGCACAAACACCCCCTAGGATAAATCCACTTGGTTGCCTTTACAAAATGGTCATATTACGCATGCGAGGTATCTTAGCAAAAACAAGCAAAGTATAAGATCATAGTCCCTCGATGATGCTATCTAAGTTTCCTTTCAAATGATCTTGGTCCCTAAAAAAGAATTCTAAGTTACCTTGCAACATTGCTAATCATGGTTATACGATGACCCACGCCCGTCTCGTTTACATCCAAAGTTAGGGTCACTTACCAAATCAATGGTAAGATAACAATGTCAAAGGAAAATAAAATGAACAAGAAAGACTTTTGAGTAGGTAGAATGCTCCTAATTACTTGATCCATTTCAAAACAAAAATCCTTGCTGTTTTCAAAACAAACACCCACACTTTCAAAAACATCTTACAAACTTGAAAACATTTTCAAAAGATCAAACACTTTGTATACATTCTTACGAACGAGAATCATTATAAAGTTTTCCTAAACAATGGCCTCTTTACAAAATAATTTCAAAAACCACACAAAGCACAATTTCAAACAAAAGCAAGTGATCTAGCAAGTAACTAAGAGCCCGTGGAAAACCATGGATGAAAAGGGTGCTAATACCTTCCCTTTTCATAATCTACCCCCCCTGAATTCTAGAAATAATCTCAAAGGTATTTCCTGTGCTTTTTCACCTTTCCTTTTGGATAAAAGAAAAGTCGGTGGTGACTCTTGCTAACCGCAACATTTGCGATCAAACGCAAACCCTTCAAGTCAGTTCTCCCACCGTATCATAGACCCGCTAGGTTAATTGGCCTAGGAAAAAATAAGGGCATCCCGACGAACTAAAAGAGTTTGGTAAAAAATTAGGGATATATAAATAAAATTGTATACCCGGTAATTCAAAAACCTAAAAAGGAGGTTTGGGCAAAAAAGGGTATCCCGGTGGACTGAAAATCTGAAAAGGCTGTTCAAGCAAAAGTTAGGGATTAAAGCGTACGACTATGTCCTGTTATCTCATCACTTGTTTATCGACAAAAGATTTATCACTCTGATCAGCATTTACTAAATACTCTAGGAGTTGAGATAATGTTCAAGTTATCCACAAATCCCCCACAGAGCAATCTCCATGGAACTATCTCTATAGAGCTATCTTCATAAGCTCATCCCCAACAAAGATATATTCCCCAAAAAATCTAATATGCCCCCAGACAAAAATTGGGGCATCTTCCAGCAGTTCACCTCCATATCCCTGATGGATAGTTTAACATGATCATCTTCCCTAATAGATCCCCTAGCAAATAAGGAAGTTTGATCATTTCCCCAACATACAGTGGAAAATTCCTCAGTGCAACCTATGAATTTCCAATCCCCATCACAGATTATTTCCTCAACACAGTCTACAAGATTTAATTCCCCAACAGAGTTTATTTCTCCAATACTGTAGATTCAACGACGAAATTCTCTTCTCCAACCAAATGTCATTCAACATTGTCCTCCCCAGAAGAGTTGATAACCATAGCTGAAACCTGGTTAGATAGCACATCAGAGGATATCCATCTCTTTTATCCCCAGTCAGGATACATAAGAATCAAATCCTTTGATAAAAAAGAACGATGAACGAACGACTCTCCTTGAATGCTTCCATCCCTATGCAGAAGTCGAACATCCCAAAGCAGAAGCTGAACATCCCTAGCGGAGTGTCCTCAAACAGAAAGCATAAATCCCCAATAAAGTTATTCTAAACAAAAATTTAAGAACCAATTTCTTCTTTCCCAGCAACAGTCAGGGATTTATTTTCCCTAACCAGAGATGTTATACAAAGCTACCGATACGCTCTAACGACATATTGCATCCATACATCATTTACAAAATATCATAACTTGAGAATACTAAACACATATAATATTCTCATTTATTTTGAGAGCATCATTGCGTAATGCATTACATATATCATAACATTACATAAAACTAACTTTGTCTTTTCAGGTTAAGTTCGTGAACAAACGAATATTATCAGTAATCTATAGACAGGTTGTAGATCAATTCCCGAAACAAGACAGGGCGAGTATCTACATGACCGGATGATTTCCTTCAGAGATTCATTCTGAAAAGCATTTCCTTCAGAGCCTCATTCTGAAAAGTATTTCCTTCGGATCTTCATTCTGAAAACAATTTCCTTCAGATCTTCATTCTGAAAAGCATTTCCTTCAGATCTTCATTCTGAAAAGCATTTCCTTCAAATCTTCATTCTTAAAAGCATTTTATTTTATTTGTGAATCCCTTGTTATGCAGTATAGACTAAGGAAACCAATTTTATTTTATTTTAACCGTTGATTGTATGCCAAGCACTCGCTCTCAAGGCGAAGAATTAGACCAACCAATCGACGAGGTCGAGCATTTTGTTAGTATAAGACACTGAATTAGAGAATACCAAATTAAGTACAACCTTCTCGAATTCAATCTTCCTGACTATTCTCTTCCTGACCCAAGAATGGCTGAAGGACCCCAAAATAGCCATCTGAAGGATTATGCTGCCCCATCGCAAGAGGAACCCCACAACAGTATTGCTGCTCCCGCCATCGCACGAAATGATTTCGAGTTAAAACTTTGTTATTACAAGTTGTCCAACAAAACCAATTTTCAGGATGTCCTACGGACGATCCAAAGCTTCATTTGTCCGTGTTTGTACAGTACGCAGACACAGTGAAAGCAAATGGTGTCAGCCCTAAAGCAATAAGACTTCCTCTTTTTCCTTTCTCATTATGAGGTAGAGCTAGAGCATGGCTCCAGTCTCTACCATTCAACTCTATTACCACGTGGAATAAGTTGAAGAAAGTTTTCCTTGCACGATATTTTCCGCCGAGTAAGATGGCTATGCTAAGAGCCAATATCAACGGTTTTAAACAAAAGGAAAGTGAATCTTTCTTAGAAGCATGGGAAAGATACAAAGACATGTTGCGACTCTGTCCACATCACGACCTAGAAGAACGAATGATAATCCAAACCTTTTACAATGGTCTCTTGTAAAACACAAGATTAACGATTGACATTACTGCTAGCGGTGCACTGATGGATAAACCATACCATGATGCCTATCAACTTATCGAAAGTATGGCTCAAAATCATTACTAGTGGGGAAGCGATAGAACCATTGTGGAGAAACCTCAAACGAAAGGCAGTATGCACGAAGTTAGTATCTTAGACCAAGTTAACACTAAGGTAGAAGCCCTTACCTAAAAGGTAGAAAGTTTGACCATAACTCCCGCAGCCACCGTGGCTGCAGTAGCTCAAAACTGTGATTTATGCGGACTTCACGTGCATGCTGACCCGAATGTCCACTCTTAACAAGAGTGCCAGTTGCTCAAGTGAATTATGCTCAAGGGGACCCCTATGGAAATAAATATAACCCTGCTTGGAAGAACCATCCAAACTTCTCATACAAAAGCAACAATGCTTTGTACACACCTGGGTAAGCTCCTACTGCACCTCCAGGATATCAGAAAGCCACACAAAATGTCTCAAATATTTCGAATATCCATAGGAAATCCAACATTGAAATAATGATAGAAAACTTTGTAGCCACCCAAGATCAAACTAATAAAGATTTCATGAATCAAAACATTCACACCAATGAACAAATTAAGCAATTGACAAATAAGATTGATGCTCTTGCCACACACAACAAAATGTTAGAAACACAAATTTCCCAAGTGGCTCAACAGAAAGCAGCTACAGCTGGAACTTTTCCTAGACAACCCCAACCAAATCCAAAGGGACGTGCTAATGCCACAACACTTCGGAGCGGGATAGAACTAGGCCGACCAACTGAACCTAGAGTGGAGAACCCAACCATGTACCAGAAACATGGAAAAGGAACTAAGAAGGTAGCTGAGCCGAAGGAAGTAGAAAAAGAAGGTGATGGTGAAGAGGTCGTGGAAAAAGAAGAACCTTATGTACCTCCGCCACCCTATAAACCACCTATCCCATATCCTCAGAGATTTGCTAAGTCTAAAAATATAGGGCAATTCAAGAAATTCGTTGAACTTCTGAAACAACTTAACATTACCATACCTTTTACAGAACCTATGATACATATGCCCTCCTACGCTAAATTTCTTAAAGAAATCTTATCCAATAAGAAAAAGCTTGAGGATAATGAAACTGTATTGCTCACTGCTGAATGCAGTGCTATAATCCAAAATAACATGCCTCCTAAACTGAAAGATCCAGGTAGTTTTTCCATACCCTACATAATCGGAAGTTTGTCATAGACAAAGAACTATGCGATTTAGGAGCCAATATTAGTCTGATGCCCTTATCGATTTGCAAGAAACTCAACATGGGAGAACTAAGACCAACAAGGATGTCCGTATAGTTAACTAATTGATCGGTGAAATTTCCTTTAGGTATGTTAGAAAACGTTCCTGTACGTATATGAAAATTCTACATCCCCACTGATTTCATAATCATGGACATTAAAGAAGACTCCAATATTCCTATTATATTAGGTAGACCATTCCTAGCCACCGCAGGAACCATCATAGATGTTAAAAATGGAAAAATAACTTTCAAAGTCGGAGAAGAAAAAGTTGAATTCATCCTGTCTAAATTCTTTAAGGCACCAGCCATCGATGATTCATGATATTTCTTAGATGTAATAGACAGATGCGTAAAAGAAATGGAGAAACAACAAACCACCTATTCGGAAGTATTGAAGATTCCTATACCTCCGATTCTTGAAGACGATAATTGGCACTGTGAATATCAAGATGAAAATTTGAGTGAATGCCTAGCTCTAACTCCTGATACTATACCTTGTCCAAAGAAGCCAGCCATAGAACTCAAAACACTACCCAAAGACCTAAGGTATGAATTCCTAGACATAACTTGAACGACCAAATATAGTCAATGCAAACCTATGACAAATAGAAACTGAAAAATTATTACATGTCCTAAGAAAATACCCAACCGTTTTAGGTTATAACATCTCAGATCTAAAAGGAATAAGCCCTTCTATCTGCATGCACCATATTATGCTGGAGGAAGACTGTAAGACCTCTAGGTAACATCAAAGAAAAATCAATCCTATTATGAGCGATGTAGTCAAAAAGGAAGTAGAAAAGCTTTTGGAACCAGGAATCATATACCCAATATCTGACAATAAATGGGTTATCCCATTATATGTCATACCTAAGAAGGGAGGCGTTACAGTTGTAAGCAACACTAAAGGAGAATCCGTAGCGCAACAAACTCACACTGGGTGGAGAATGTGCGTCGATGATAGAAAGTGTTGTACCCCAAAATTTTCACTCTCATTTTATTCAAAACATACTCTTAGAGGTCCTTAACTTGCCTAAGGATACCTAAGGATTGACCAGACAAATCCTCCTCCTAAGACAAT
This sequence comes from Vicia faba, assembly GCA_948472305.1. Taxonomy (NCBI): domain Eukaryota; kingdom Viridiplantae; phylum Streptophyta; class Magnoliopsida; order Fabales; family Fabaceae; genus Vicia; species Vicia faba. The sequence goes on along the minus strand of OX451741.1, from coordinate 378,514,474 downwards.
GAGCCTCAAAATAGGGTTTCCATTTTCATCAAGATGGGTGAGATCCAAAGGCCTCAAATCTTTTCCATGGTCCTAATATGTTCTCAAGATCATCCATGCCAAGTTTCATGCCTTGCATAAGAAGTTTGCTCAGTCAACTGCTCAGATGCCTGAAAATCAATTGTACTAGGTCAAAAGTCAATTGTGTCCCACATAAAGTCAAACTTCAATATTTTTGGTCAACATCAAGATTTTGAAGTAACATCCATCATTTTATCAAGGGTTGATCATTATTCCTCAAGGAATGCCCCAAATTCATCAAAACTCAAAAGTTGCTAACTTAGGGTTTCTATAGGAACAGTCAACTAAACTTTGACCAGGCATAACTTTCTCATACTTTATCATAAATTTCTCATCCAAGGCTCATTTTGAATAAGATTCAATTCCCTACAAATCTTCTTCAAACCTCAAGTTCAAGAAATGCACTCATGAAAAGATATAAATTCAGACATTATAGGTCCTCTTCAAAAGTCAACAAAAACACCTATTGGGTCAAAGCTCCTTACATGAACATGGAAGATCCAATTAAGATGAAACCAAAAGGTTTGTTTAGAGGACATCCTAAGCTTTCAAAAAAGTCCAAGAACACCTTCCTAGGGCTAAAATTGAGGAAGACATGCATTGTCAAAGTTGGTCATTTTTGGAAAATTGCACAAAGTCAACAATGCCCAAAATGGCATTTTCTCCACATGGGCCTATCTTTTCATGTTTGGGGCTTGTTCCTAACATGGTCCACGACCCATGAACCACTCCATGCCTCATTCACTTATTTATTTAATTTATTGTGATTTTATTCATTTAAAGTTTAAATAAAATCAAAATAAATCATACAAGTTGCTTTTAGGATGATTTTGGCATTGAATGAAGATGATATAGGATGTCAAACCGAGATCAAATCGCGCAAGGGATGATTGGAATGAATATGGCATGATTTAGCCAATTTTGGAAACAAAATATATCACTTGAAAATCAAATCTCTTGTTCATCAATCTCCAAGATTTAATCCAAATTTGTTAACCTATTTGATTGATATACATATAACAAAGCATTGTCAACCCTGGGGACGAGATTACAGAGGCGCAGCTTGCTCCAAAGAGTCAAACAAAGTTTCAAATTTCCAAAGAAAAGTGCATATCGGATTTCATTCTACAGGCCAATTCAAGGAATTTTGGAGCATCAGTGATAATCCACGAAGGCCTGTGAAGCTTTTCCAGTCGCCATCCAAGCTTGCAGCCTTAGGAATCTCCAGATACAGATCACAGTTTGCACCCTTATAACTTAAATTCGTTTTCTTGGTTTTACATGTTTTAAATTGAATTTGTTTGCATAAATGTGTTTATAATCATGCTTGGAATCTGTTTGAATGCCTGGATTTGAGTTTTAGCGCAGGAACGGGCTTACGCCATTGTTAGGGTTTGAAAGATTTAAATTAGGGATTCTTTATAGAGGCGAAATTAGGACAGATCAAGGGTACCAATGAACTCAGGGCATAATTTCTAATTAATCTATGCCCTTAGTTAGGACTTATTTGGCTTGTATTACATTTTTAATTTTTGCAGGGTTATAGCTATGGATAAAAACTGTCACTATAGCTTCTAGTGAAAGTTTTGTCCGTAGGTAAAAGGATGGAAATCAAAGACAACAGTCTGGGGAGAAGACGATGATGTGGTTGATAACCATTGGGGGATTTAAATTCGTGCACGTTTTTGGGGCATAATGCTTAATTTCCTTTATATTTTATTTGTGTTATTATGTTAACAAATAAACCAACCAGCACAAATGGCAAGGAAAGCGAGCATATGAAGGGAAGGACCTGGGTTCGATCCCAGGTCCAAGCATCTTGTTTTTTCCATTATTTATTTACAGGATCCAGTGCGTGTTTACCCATGAAGGCCACCTTGCATCCTCCAGATCTAGCCATTGGATTATCCTTGGATCCAGATCCAACACTTAGTGAGCGCAGCGCATGGTGGACATTCCAGATCTGATTGCACTGAATCACACGCAGTCCTTGGGCCAACAATCTTGGGCCTGGAAAATCAGCAATGCACCCCCAGAATTGCTTGCAACATCCGACCCAAAATTATTTCTTTTCTTTATTTCTTTTGTTTTTAATTATTTGTTAATTATTTTTACAAAAAACAAAAATCATTTTTTTAAAAAATAAAAAAATCAATAAAAAAAAATTAGGGTTTTTTATAATTAAAATTAACTTTTGAAAATTTATTTTAATTATTTCAACATTGATTATTTTGTTAAATAAAAATTCATTAGAAAATTAGGTTTAACTTGCAAATTTCAATTATTTTTCTCAATAAAAAAAATATACAAAAACGTTTCCTTTAATTAATTAGATTCATTAAGATATTTAATTCCCGTGTTCCTCCTCGCGTGCTTTTTATTTATTCATTTTTAAATTATTGTAATTGCTTCGAGATTGTAATAGTTTAATTAGGTCATTTACTGTCATTCCCTACTTAATGTTCAATCCCCAGTTTGGTTATGTAACCCCTCCCTGGGGCCTTGTAATAGTTAGGACTTTAATTTCTCGCACTTTACTTTCTGCTATTATAAACTGCTAGATGTATGGATAATAGGCTTGTATGTGAAGGATAAATGAAATTAAAATAGTAGATCATCCTAATTGTGCAAAGATAAATAAACTGAAAAATAACACATGCACATGCTCACTCCTAGGGTTTGCCCCACTTCGGTTGCCTTCGATAAGCGGTCATGAAGTATAGGGAATTTTAGTGGTCGTCCTCCAGTCCCGAAGATTAAAATGACCCATTCGAATGTTGCCTCAGAAAGATCTTTCGGACTTTAGAGTAACTACTAAGGTTTCCTAACCATTGCTTTTGTGACCGTACTTGTCCCTTCTAATGTCCCTTAAAACTCCAACGATGGGGCTACCTACTCCTTAATAGTAGGATAGAGCTGTCTAAAGGAAACGAGAATGAACCGTATTTTTTTTCGAGTAGGTAGAAACTCCTAGGTACTTGCTCAAAACAACAAAAACTCTTTTACATAAACACTTTCAAAACAGTTTTCAACAACAACTTCGTCACACTATTGAGGACAGATACAAGGGTTATCACAAAGTTAAAGAAAAACTTTTTTCAAAACACACACAAGCAATTTCAAAATGAGCAAGTATCTAAGAACCCATGGAAAACTACAGATAGAAAGGGTGCTAACACCTTCCCTTTCTATAATCTACCCCCCGTACTCAGAAACATCTGAAAAAGGTTTTTTCTGTTCTTTTTCCTTTTCCTTTGTTGGATGAAATAAAAGTCGGTGGCGACTCTTGCTTACCGCGACATTTGCAAACAAAAAATGCAAACCAATATTAACAGTCGGTTATGCCACCGTATCACAGAACTAACGACTCTGCTGGGGAAAAAATAATAAAGTAGGGTATACCTTAGGATCTAGGTCATTTTAATTGCTTCTTTGGCTTGTCTTGCTTAATTTATTTTTAAGGGTATCTGTTTGGGCTTGTTTGGATCCTAAACCCGGATCGAGGGAATTTCTTTTATGTAAGTAGAAATAAACTGTGAGGGAACTGTACGGGGTATACTGACACTGTTGAAGCAGTAGCTACGTTGATGCGACACTTTGGTTGGTACCGGTAGCCCTTGAGTCAATCAAGGAGAATACGGGACTGCTGCGTGGTGTCATAAAGCATCGACTGACCTTAGAACCTTTAATTGCACAACTTGGCAAGTAGGACGTAGTGAGATGGCCGACTTTGGTGTATTCCCAAGGTCGACAGATACTCGATGCTACACTCATTGAGGTTTGACTCCTAAGTTTTATTTGGTTGCGAGTCAATCGTCTATTGAATGAAGCTTGGGGGAAAGATCAGTGATTTTGAGATCCCTTAGAACCCGCTTACTATATTTAGGACAGGTTGAACCAATCCAACTTCGAGAGGGTACTACCTTAAAACCCATGCAAGCCTAAACCTAAGGCTGTTTGCGTTACTTGTGTGCTTTGAACTTGAACTACTTGCAGAGTTTTATTATATGATAACATGAGTTCTTGGCGGGTTTTGTTTACAGTTATTATCCAATAACTTGGATTTCTTGCTTACATCACTTTGCACCTTTGCTTAAAAGAATAGCATACACATCATAACATCATGCCTTAACATTTCCTTAACCATTTCAAGGATCTCGAGGGTCTGTGATACAAGTTATGATGAACCAGACGTCTAGCAAGGGGCAAGGGGATTTATGTTCCTCTAGCCAATGTCGTCAAAAGACCAAAAAACGATAACTTTAGTTGGAGGGCTATAACCAACTTGATATGGTGAGCTTGACTCTTGTAGAAGGACCTTCAATGATACGAAGTGCTTCAATCAAAGCCAAAAAAATTCAACTTCTGACATTTTCTTGTTTACCCCGCGAGATCCTTGAAAACATTACATACATATATCATAAATATCATTGCATAACAGGTCTTCCAGTACATGTCTCTCATGTTCTCGCTGTTTATTTCAGCAATGGCTTTCCAACAAGACAACAAAGATCTCCAAACTCAAGAGGCTCAATTTATGGAAATGTTACTAAACCTATACAAGGGGCAGGAAGAATTGAAAGCACTCCTCGCTGGGAATCTGACCAAGAAAAGTCTTGAAGACAATAAGGACGAACGACTGGAATAACTACAAACTGAGGTAGAGGAAATGAGAACCCAGATGCTAGGGCAGATGGCTCTTATCCAAGGCCTAGCCCGGGGACAAGAAGAGCTGAGAGCCATCATCAACCAACTCCATTAAGACGGATACAACCGTATGAAGCAAACAATCAAGGTTGGGGACCAGGTCATTGATCAACTTCTGAGAAGACAAGAGGACGGTTTGGTGAAGAATGGACTTTTCCATATTGCTACCACATCATGGGTCCAACAACAACCTCGCCAAAAACAACGGGTTAATCAGAGTAAGCCGGATATACCCAAAAGGCAGTTTACCAAACTCAACGTGTCACTGTCTCAAGCTTTGCAATACCTGTTGAGGATGAATCTGATTACGTTGATAGGACCTCATCCAAATCCCAAGACTTCCTCTCCTAACTACAATCCGAATGCAAGGTGTGCTTATCATTCTGGCAGTCCGGGGCATGATACTAATGATTGTTGGGCGTTGAAATACAAGATTCAGAATATGATTGATGCCAAGGAGATCGAATTCAACCCTCCTGAGACTCCCAACGTGATCACTGCTCCCTTGCCAAAACATGGCTATGATTAAAAGCATTTTTGTTCATTTAATTCTCAATTTGTATTTTCCTTGCTTATTCGAACAATTATTGTCATGTCAAAACTTTATTATTTCATTAATACATTACACATATTTGTCTTGAATTAATCTGTTTTCACTATGCTTAAATTGCTTTATACTTCCTTTTTGTGTTATTCAACTCTCGATTAAAAGCTCTAAGCCTTAGAGGGAGGATGACGAAAACGATACCACAATCTCTACAGTATGCTTTTGAACAGACCCCGCTAACGATGTACAAGCATTGTTTCAAATCCCAAACAGTGGAGTTATAAGAAAGATAATCCCTAATCAACCCCTTTGAGCCAAAGAAGTAGTAGTTTTTCTTTCACACAAATTAAAACCCTTAATCATAACCTGGGACAGGGTAGTTTTCTCAGTTAGTTCAGAGGCACATTTAGTCGCAATCTTCCACTTCGCACACAATGAATGACCTCGAAGACGTCCTTCAGAATCAAAAGATGGTGATGGTTCCGCATAATCATCAAAGCAGGCAGTCACTATTTTGCAAAAGAAAAGCCCGTTAAGTTAAAACCCACGAAAGGGACTTAAGAAAAAAACTGGGGCATCCCGCTGACTGTAATCACCAAAAGAAACAGTCCAGGCAAAAGAAGGGATAACAAAATAAAAAAAAAGAAGAAGAAAGAGGTCCTATAAATCCTTAACAAAAAGATGACTGCCTATTCAAAATAAACTTTCAGTATCTGAACCATCACCAGAACATCAAGGACAGTACTCCAAGAATCAAACGGGATTCTAAACGCACTATTAACTGAGCACAGGACTGAAGGACATCACGAAGAACGGGTGGGTAAAAATCAATTTTGAGCCTTTATCCTTTGTTTCTTAAACCGTGAACCAGGCCACGTTATAACCCTTAAAAGTCCTAGCTGAAGCATGGGTTAGTTTGAGAGCATACTGTTACAAAGGTATCCTGACTCATGTAGGACTTGTTATGAATCCTGAGTTAATATCACATTCTTGCAAATTTTGTTTTACTACAAAAAATACTTTTTCAAAAAATTTTCATGACAGACATGAGTTTTGCATTCTTTAAATGATATTGTTTGCATGTGACTAATTATTTGACAGCAGAGAAATCCGTACAAGGGATATTCAATGAACAAACATCCTCTCAATGGACATAATCACCTCAGCAAGAAAGACACTTCCAACAATATGTCTTCCATAAGCAAGGGGCATGACATGAGGTCTAACACACCTGGGGCAGTCTCTCCAAAGGTGCCAAATAATCAGGGGCAGATCTCCATCTGAATCACTTGGGGCATTACGCACGCATTCTAGCAACGGATCATGTGCCATCAAGAAAACATTCTTGAAGTACCACAACACTACTATGGATAGTGATAATTCTCCCTACATCCTGAGAGCATGGACATAGTCGAAAAATACCACGCATGAAAAATACCCGCTAGGTTGACTGGCCTAGGAAAAATAAGGGCATCACGGCGAACCAAAAAAAAAGGTTCGGGCAAAAATTAGGGATAAAAACAGAAAGGTACACCCGACAAGTCGAAAACCTGAAAAGGCGGCTTGGGCAAAAAAGGGTATCCCGGTGGACTGTAAATCTGAAAAGACAGTCCAGGCAAAAGTTAGGGATTAAAGCGTACGACTATGTCTCGTCGTCTTGTCACTTGCCTGTTAGTAGAAGACTCATCATTCTGATCGGCAGTTACCAAGCACTTCTTAAGTTGGGATAACACTCAAGCTCTCCATAAAGCCCCGTAGGTACTTTCTCCAACAGGTACAGGGGAAGAAAAGTCCTGATGCGAAGCCATTGTCGTATCCTCAGCATGCGTCCCAGTGACATCTACACTCCCCACAAAGTAGAGGCAACTAAATCTTTGACATCAGCTTCCCCAAACAGGAGCTACGTTCCCCAGCAAAGTTCCTTCAGAGAACTGACATATATGTTCCCTAGCCGAATTTTATAAGTCGGAAGCAGTTCATAAAGTTTTCTCTTGAATATAGTTTATTTCTCTGAATACAGAAACTCAATCCCCGACAGAGTTTATCCCTTCAGCTACGGAAGCTTCTCTCTCAAACAGAGTTATTTCCCCGCAGAGTTATTCTCAAGCAAAGTCTCTCCCCCGGAAGAATATTCATAAACAAGGAGCAAATCTCCAGCATAGTCATCTCCGCTCACCATCCCTAGCGGAAGTAGAAGAACCACAGTTTTCTACAACAGTTAAGAATGCTACTTCTAATACTCTTGAGAAGTAGTCAAGGATTTATTTTCCTAGACTCGGATATGTCAGAGTAGTATCTCATGTTCATACATCATGACATGCGCATACATATCGCATACAACATAATCTCATTTATTTTGAGAACATCATCACACCATGCATTTCATGCATCGTATATAATTAACCCTGTTATCTTTTCAGGAAATACAATTATCATCAATAATCCCAACAGTTAAACATGTCACATATGCAGACAACTAATGGAAAATCAGTTCCCAAAACCAAACGGGTCAACTAATCTACATGATCAAACGAAGAAACCTTACCCAGGCCCCTTCTCGGTTCAGATGCGATTTTACCCAAACTCATCACGAAGTAACCCTACTATCCAGGTTCCTTCCCATAAGCCCTACTATCAAGGCTTTCATCTCGGAGTAACCCTACGACCCAGGTTCCTTCCTATAAGCCCTACTATCCAGGCTTTCATCTCGAAGTAACCCTACTATCCAGGTTCCTTCCCATAAGCCCTACTATCTAGGCTTTCATCTTGAGGTAACCCTACGACCCAGGTTCCTTCTCATAGCCCTACTATCCAGGCATTCATTTTGAAGTAACCCTATGATCCAGGTTCCTTCTCATAGCCCTACTATCCAGACATTCATTTTGAAGTAACCCTACTATCCAGGTTCCTTCTCATAGCCCTACTATCCAGGATTTCATTTCGAAGAAACCCTACAACCCAGGTTCCTTCTCATAGCCCTACTATCCAGGCTTTCATTTTGAAGAAACCCTACAACCCAGGTTCCTTCTCATAGCCCTACTATCCAGGCTTACATCTTGAGGTAACCCTACGACCCAGGTTACTTCCCATAAGCCCTAATATCCAGGCTTTCATCTTGAAGTAACCCTACTATCCATGTTCCTTCCCATAAGCCCTACTATCCAGGCTTTCATCTCGAAATAACCCTAAGACCCAGGTTCCTTCCCATAAGCCCTACTATCTAGGCTTTCATCTCGAAGTAACCATATGACCCAGGTTCCTTCCCATAGCCCTACTATCCAGGCTTTCATCTCGAAGTAACACTACGACCCAGGTTCCTTCCCATAGCCCTACTATCCAGGCTTTCATCTAGAAGTAACCCTACGACTTAGGTTCCTTCTCATAGCCCTACTATCCAGGCTTTCATTTCAAAGTAACTCTACTATCCAGGTTCCTTCTCATAACCTTACTATCCAGGTTTCTTTCCTCTTATCTCCAGACAACAGTTTACAACACTGTAAGACCTAGACCCGACCAGATACGGTCGATTTCACATTTCCCCAATAAGTCGCTGTGCAGCCTGGACCCTGACCAGATATGCAGTTTACTCCCACCTCCTTAATCAGGAGTTAATTCCCCAGTAGAGTAATGGACAACCGAAGCTCATATACTCTATTTCCCAAGACATAAATCAACATTCCCCAACGAAGTCCTCCTCAATGGCAGGTACAAGAATTCTCGCAAAGGAATCTCTTATGCAACCGATATCTTTTTTGGATGGAATATTTTAGCCCATCTCCGATGATTCTTTGTCGACTCCAAATGGCATCTGTAAGCCCATTCCCTATATCACCAATCAATGTTATTTCATGCGAGTGCAAATTTTTGGGCACTCTAGTGTTCAATCATCTTCCACCTTCAGATCACGAAAGGCAGACAAGCCAATCTACATCCTCAGTTATAAGAAGATTAAACAGGGGCAGCTGTTGTACCAAAAAATTTTCCCTCTCATTTTATTCAAAACATGCTCCTAGAGGTGCTCAACTTGCCCAAGGATACCTAAGGATTGACCAGACAAATCCTCCTCCTAAGACAATGAGCCTCAAACTAGGGTTTCCATTTTAATCAATATAGGTGAGCTCCAAAGGCCTAAAATATTTTCTATGGTCCTAATATGTTCTCAATATCATCCATGCCAAGTTTCATTCCTTGCACAAGAAGTTTGCTCAGTCAACTACTCAGATGCCTGAAAATCAACTATACTAGGTCAAAAGTAAATTGTGGCCCACATACAGTCAAACTTTAAGATTTTTGGTCAACATAAACATTTTGAAGTAACATCCATCATTTGATCAAGGGTTTATGATTATTTCTCAAGGAATTCCCCAAATTCATCAAAACTCAAAAGTTGCTAACTTAGGGTTTCTATAGGAAAAGTCAACCAAACTTTGACTAGGCATAACTTTCTCATACTTTATCAGAAATTTCTCATCCAAGGCTCATTTTGAAGTGGATTCAATTACCTACAACTCATATTCACCCCTAAAGTTCAATAAATTTACTCATGAAAAGATATAAATTCAGACATTATAGGTCCTCTTCAAAAGTCAACAAAAACACCTTTTGGGTTAAAGCTCCTTACATGAACATGGAAGATCCAATTAAAATGAAACCAAAAGGGTTGTTTAGAGGACATCCTAAGCTTTCTAAAAAGTCCAAGAACAAATTCTCAGGGCTAAAATTGAGGAAGATATGCATTGTCAAAGTTGTCCATTTTTGGAAATTTGCACAAAGTCAACAATGCCCAAAATGGCATTTTCTCCACATGGGCCTATCTTTTCAAGTTTGGGGCTTGTTCCAAATATGGTCCACGACCCATGAACCACTCCATGCCTCATTCACTTATTTATTTAATTTATTGTGATTTTATTCATTTAAAATTTAAATTAAATCAAAATAAATCATACAAGTTGCTTTTAGGATGATTTTGGCATTGAATGAAGATGATATGAGCTGTCAAACAGAGATCAAATATTGCAAGGGCTGATTGGAATGAATATGGCATGTGTGATCGGTGGAAATAGAACTGACTGTTTTGGAATGCTGGTCCGCGTTTGCGTTTGTTTTTGCAAAATGTCGCGGTAAACAAGAGTCGCCACCGTCTTTTATTTTATCCAGCAAGGAAAGGACAAAAGCACAGAAAAATTCCTTTTCGAGATATCTCTCGAGTTCGGGAGGTAGATTATAGAAAGGGAAGGTTTTAGCACCCTTTCTATCCGTGGTTATCCGTACCCTAGGAGTGGCATGTGCAAATGTGTCAATTTTCAGTTATGTTATCTTTGTACATGTTATGGTGAGCTACGGTTGATTTTAAGTTAAGATAGATCTTGTCATGCATAGCCTATTATTCATACATCTAGCAGTTAATGGTTGCGGAAAATAAAACAAAGCTATTACAAGGCGTCGGGTATTTACATCGCCAAAAACAAACCCTTGAAAAGTAAATGCGGAAAAGTAAATAAAAGCGATAAAATGTCCTACGTTAAAACTATTACATCCTTGAAGCAGTTACAATTATATGGAATATGAATCAAAAAAATAATACGCGCGAGAAAAATTGAATCGGAGAGTTTTTAGGGTTTTGACCCTTTTTATTAAAGAAAGTAGATTTTTGTTATTTTGAATTAAACGGAAATTAAATCTAAGTTAATTAATTAATTAAATAAAAAAAATATTTTTCGGGTTTTTAGAATATTTAAGGAAATAAAAATAAAAACGATTAAAATTGTTAAAACCTAATTCTACATTAATTTTATTTTATTGCAAAAAATATTAAAATTATACCTAATTAGAAACTAAATTAATTGATTAAAGTTTATTTACAAAGATAATGAAATAGTGAAATTAATAAAAATATTATTTTTTAGGTTTTCTGATTTTATTTGGAAAATATTAATTATTTTAGTTAGCAGTTAATTAAGAATAAAAAAATAAATCAAGTGAACAAATAAAATATAATGAAAGAAAATAAAAAAAGGCAAACTCAGGGGGTTTGGGCCCAATTTTGGAGGTAGAATCAACAATTTTCCAGGCCCATTATGCTTCAGCCTCGTTGGACTTTTGTGGTTCAGTGCATGCTTGTTGACCAAGGAGCATGGTGATCCTTCATTCATGACCACTGGATTTAGGTTTGGAGCCATATGGCGCACTGAGATTTGAGATGTATGGTGGACCTCCCTTTGAAAACTGCACATGAATACCTGAAGAAGAAAAATAAACAAGGTTTTGGGGGACCTGGGATTCGAACCCAGGTCCCAATGCTCAT